>OZ007591.1:258229327-258801827 GCA_963931845.1 Maratus michaelseni
TAATGTATTAGCTAAGTATATAGAGCAACTTTTGTGAAAGTCTCAAAATCATAGCTTGAAAATTCTGAAAATTATCGTCGATAGAATAAGCTCGAAATCCGTTGTTCCCAAAAGGAAGCAAAAATATGAGGGGTTGTGTCCAAATATAGTAGTACGTGCAATATTGTGTACGCTATCTTGGCACTAATCAACAGATATTTGATACAACCCCTCATCTTTTTGCTTCTTTTTGGGAACAACGGATTTCGAGCTTATTCTAGCGACGATAATTTTCAGAATTTTCAAGCTATGATTTTGAGACTTTCACAAAAGTTGCTCTATATACATAGCTAATACATTATGCATATTATATTTTGATTGCATTCGCGCATGCGCAGTGAAACATTTTTTAGTAAACCTGCTCCTTTTTCATCCAATTTTTACTATTTTTTAATTCTGATTGCAGAGTATTATGTACAATGTTGTTTGTCATATTGTCTGAAAAGAACTTTTTTATGTTAAGAATTCTGCAAATTATAAGCAAAAAACTAGGCGAAATTTGGGACTGTTTTTATAAAAACCTTAATTGCTCTACGAGTATACATACTATCCTCATAAAAATGAACACAGTAAGTACATTACAATAAGCCACTTATTATCTCGAGTTTAAACGCCTTTGCTACATTAGTTTTTACAGGGTTATCCAAAATATATTCGTTCTTTTTCAATTTGTTGACAGTCCCCTGTGGGGTTTCGTGAAAAAATCTTCGCGGAAATATATAACCTATACTATACTGTTTACACACCTCCAGTTTCAGGTTAATTCCTCATATATTTTTCTAGATAGTTAACAAAACGTCTAAAATCGCAAGTGACCGGTCACCTTTGGCAATATAGTGTATGAGTGTATACATGCACTTATAAAATTATTCTAGAATATTAGGCATTAGGAAGTATACTATAAAATTTCTTAAATAATATTTTCATTGTCCACATTTTGCATAATTAGGCTATAAAAAAAAAAAATTCTTCATTGAGGATTTTTTTTTTTTTTTTTAAGAAAAAGTGCTTTGTCTATATGTGGTTATTGCCTATTATTCTTATATACCTAAGCATTACATAAAATTCAATTTTTTCTAACATTTTTCTATATAGACATTGTAAAGAATCCACGATGTTGTGTGTTTTTGAAATGGGGTAGCGTGGAACCGTTTCGCAATGGATCACCTTCATTAAATATTTCAGAACAAATTTTATTTAAAAAGCGTTCTTGAAATTTCTAGAGGTAAAAATTATTTACAACAATTTTTTTTTAGCTGAGTTCGCTCGACTTGTAATTTATAGCAAATCACCAAATAGTCCAGTCTTTTACAGTAGTTTTAGAATCTTAAAGTCTTAACTAGTGCTACTTTTCACTCTCCCCGAAAGGTCAAATCCAAGGCTGTTGCCTTGACTTCAGAGAGATCGCACTCTCTCATTCAAAAATCTGTCAAACCTGTCCTTCCCTACTAAGAAGGGAAACCGTCCTGAGATGAGTGTTTTCCACCAACACTCGTTCTCCTGCCGAAACTCTAACTCCCTTCCTCTCGATCCTCTTCTCCGGTCCGTTTGCTCGAACAAAAGATTCTCCGATCACCAATCAAAAAAGTTTTAGTTTACGTCATTGGATAAAGCCTTTTTAGGGAGGTCTTACTGAACTTTTAAATGTTCACGCAGGAAATTCCCACGATCTGAGACCTCACATATAGACGGTCAGATCAGAGAAATATTTGCTGTCTAGCAATTTCAGTTTCACAAGATTGATCGAAGCTCATCTTTTCCTATTGTAGTAAACGGCATTCTTGTCACCCCCACAGCTAAGCGTGAGAAAAGTTTTCCAACTCTTGGGAACTTCTATCTTTGATTACTCTGCCTAATTAGCAGACTGTGAGAGATTTACTGAAATTGTTACAACACCCCCACCATCAAAACATTTTCCGGGTTAAAACGCGGAAAATCTGCAAAAAAAGGATTAGCTCAACATATTTGAGTGGCTCAAATAACATTTCAATTTAACCTCACTATATACATCAGTGACCTGATTTCTTATATACTGCTTACCATTGCTTGAACATCTAGCTTTAGAGACTTTTTTTTTTTTTTTTTTTTTGAAAGATACCTTTTTACTACACATGCCAAAATAACAATAAAACTAAAAATAATCAAATATGTACAAAAGATTGGATTTTACTCAAAAACTTACTACTGAATTTCTTTACTTGTGTTTGCCGAACAATACGTTTTACACAACCGTTCAATTTCTTTAACAAGAGTGTCACACAGGCGTGAATTTCCACTGTCCCTACTCTCTTTCAACAGAATTTCGAAGGATTTTAGAAAACTCTTTGTGAATCCGCTCACTTCCTCCAGATTAACTTTCGAATGATAACCCTTCCTGTCAACACTCACTTCCATATTTTCGCGTTTATTTTTCGAATTACCCTGCCGGTCGAAAACCAACTCATCTACTTTCCTTGACCTTTTCAAAAGGGTTTCTTTTTCCCCAATACACTGAGAACGGTGGTTCTTCATTTCGGGGGGGGGGGGAATGACGAAAGAATTTCTTCCTGCCCTTGTGGATCTGTTAAAGGGTTTATCTCAATCCCCGGGTTCTCAAAACTGGAATTAGTTTGCGATTTTTGCTTTCGCTTTATCTTTTCATTTATTAAAGCCTGCGTCTTATTACCTAAGATGTAGTGTTTAATTTTAGAGTGTCTAGGCAGGATTGCCGCTTTCGTATTTACATATCCGAGACCTTTTATTTCCATTTTTATACGTGCCACTCTAAATCGTTTTGGATATTTATCAAATGTCTGTTTAAGCCAAACATATTCATTGCCTAATTTGCTCTTATTTACCAAATTCCATGGGCAAACACAATACGAGCTACCTGAATCTCTAAGTACACACGCCTTCTTCCCATTTATTTTGTTTTCACTCAAAAAAGGTCGGAACAAGCTTTTGTCTTCGCTTATATCGCCTAAGTGATTTATGCTCTCGAAAGATTTTACTTCCGTAATATCCCTTTGTCTTTTCGGACAACGTGCCATTAGGTGAAATTCGCTTCCACACGTATGGCAACGCCTCTTTCGTTCAAAGATACGTTCCCTGTCTTTAATTTCCTTGTCTCGCCAATTTATTTTTTTGTCGGAATTTTTTTCTTCTCCAGAATTTCCCTCGAGTTTCGTTTCTTCAGATTTCCTATCATAAAAAGATCTCGCATTCTCTTTTTTATCTGAAATCCCTTTCACTGCTTCGTATTCGTCCAGACATTTTGCCAAAACTAACGGGTCTTTGTAGTTTGCCCACGAATCAATGAAATGCTCTTTCATTTCACTAGAAGCACGGAGCTTGATCTGGTCAGTTATCAATAAATTTTTCAGACTACTGAAATCCGTAACATCTAAACCATTCAACCAACCCTCTAAATAACTATTGAGTTCAAAAATAATATCCTTCCATGGGGCATCTGGATTGCGTGGATGTTTCATTAATTTTTGACGATACGATTCGGGACTCATACGGAATCGTTCAAGCAAAAACTTTTTGACGTATTCAAAGTTATCCGTCTGATCTTGCGGTTCCCTTAAAATTAACTCTGCAATTTCTACCGGCACTAAAGCTAATAAATGCGTCACTAAGTCACCTGTCTCTATTTCCGCTTTGGTCGCCTGTCGTTCGAACAAATTTAAAAACAAAGTTATATCCGAGCGTTCTGGATCAAATCGATGCATGATTGTTCGAAGCGGCAATTTAGGTGGGCGTTCCGACCCGGTACTGTTAGTTGAACTACGTCTATTTGCATCTTGCGTCAATCTAAGTTGTTCTAACGTAAATTCGCGTTCTTTTTGTTTTTCCTCTCTTTCTCTTTCTTCTTTCTCCCTCTCTTTATTCTCTTTTTCCCTTTCTTTATCCGCGGCTATCTTCTCTTCTCGATCTTTTATGATATACGCAGCTTGCGTGAATGCAAAATCTTTATCGTAATCATCGGCAGCTTCGATTTTTTGGATAATTACCGGTATCCTGTCATTTTTCCCTATTTCCACTCCCAATTCTTCCGCTAAATTCTGCAAATCAATTTTCCTGCACTGTTTCAGATCAGTTACTTCTTGCATTTTAAAATTTTATGTAAATACAATATAAAGATGAAAATGATAGTTTCGCTCGCTAACTTATGCAACAGGGATTCTAACACTTTATGGAAAATTTTCTGCTACTACCCACATAATACTAACAATTTTAAATACAATTCAATTTGAGGAATAATAAAAATAGTATACATATAAAAATAAATTTTCAATATTGTAAAATTTTCAATACACTGACACGTTTTGGTGTCGATCATACAAATTTAAAACAAATTTAGACATTTGAAATTCTGTGTTCATAATTCAACCAATACTTGATATTTCTGACCCCGCAGGTAACAAAATGACCACTTTTTGCAACTGCTGAAAAAATTTTCCTAACATCACATATTCAAAATATTTGATTATCAACAACATCTATTGTTTCACTAATAATATAAAAAAGTACACCTTTGAAATCTTTCAATCATGAATAGACAATCGACTTATTTGAAAAATCAAAATTTTTATCTCTTTTTTTTTTTTCGGGAAAAAAAAATTATATATATACACATTTAGCCTGACAATCCTTATATAATTTTACTGCCAAAAGAAAGTTCACACTATCAAATTTTATGCTGATAACAAATATACATAAAATTTTTCCAAATATGTTAAAAGTTATTAGATTTAAAAATTTATCATAATTTATCATATATCAATATTCACATAAAAAATTTCTCAGAAATGAATTTTCCTCACTAAAGAATATATAAACAAAATGAGAGCCACTCAAAAATGAATTGAGCTTACCTTTTCTACAGTCTTTGTCTGCATTATCTGTCGCCGGTTTCGGGTCTGGCCTAGACGTCGTCGATTTCACAGGTTATCTCGGTTTGTCGACTCCTGATGTTTCCTAGAAAGGGCTTGCTTCGGACTTGTTCTCTGTAAACACGGGCTTGCTTCCAGGACGGAACTGTGGTCTGTCGTGACAATGCAAGGGCTTGCTTCGGGCTTGTTCTCTGTAAACACGGGCTTGCTTCCAGGACGGAACTGTGGTCTGTCGTGACACTGCAAGGCTTGCTTCGGTCTCTGCTTTCCTCTCCTGAACTGGCGTCAGATCTTGCGCGCTTAGATGCGGGCGGGCGTCACTGCTACTGTCTGGACTCTCTTCACTAATGCTAATAAATTTTTGTCGAAATATCCGACTCGCTTGCCACCAGCTGTAAAGAATCCACGATGTTGTGTGTTTTTGAAATGGGGTAGCGTGGAACCGTTTCGCAATGGATCACCTTCATTAAATATTTCAGAACAAATTTTATTTAAAAAGCGTTCTTGAAATTTCTAGAGGTAAAAATTATTTACAACAATTTTTTTTTAGCTGAGTTCGCTCGACTTGTAATTTATAGCAAATCACCAAATAGTCCAGTCTTTTACAGTAGTTTTAGAATCTTAAAGTCTTAACTAGTGCTACTTTTCACTCTCCCCGAAAGGTCAAATCCAAGGCTGTTGCCTTGACTTCAGAGAGATCGCACTCTCTCATTCAAAAATCTGTCAAACCTGTCCTTCCCTACTAAGAAGGGAAACCGTCCTGAGATGAGTGTTTTCCACCAACACTCGTTCTCCTGCCGAAACTCTAACTCCCTTCCTCTCGATCCTCTTCTCCGGTCCGTTTGCTCGAACAAAAGATTCTCCGATCACCAATCAAAAAAGTTTTAGTTTACGTCATTGGATAAAGCCTTTTTAGGGAGGTCTTACTGAACTTTTAAATGTTCACGCAGGAAATTCCCACGATCTGAGACCCCACATATAGACGGTCAGATCAGAGAAATATTTGCTGTCTAGCAATTTCAGTTTCACAAGATTGATCGAAGCTCATCTTTTCCTATTGTAGTAAACGGCATTCTTGTCACCCCCACAGCTAAGCGTGAGAAAAGTTTTCCAACTCTTGGGAACTTCTATCTTTGATTACTCTGCCTAATTAGCAGACTGTGAGAGATTTACTGAAATTGTTACAACATATTTGCCGTATTTATTCGTAGAAATTACGCACAGGAATAATTTTCGCACCTGCTATATACGTTTAAACGAAAATTTTGGTCAAAATAAAATAATCGCATATTTTTCGCCCCTCTACTTCTGAAAAAGAATTCAGTTATAAAAATAAAATATTTACGCATAATTTTCACATGAAGAATTTGGGATAATTTAAGTTATATAATAGGATTTTATATTAACCTAAGGACCCCATAAGTCCTAGTGAAGTTTCAGTTGTATATGTTCTATGAAGTTTCAATTTGGTTCTATGTATTCGATGGAATGAATTCTCTCTGTTTCCCGGCATTTTATTTAATGGGGAAATACTTAAAAAGGTGCTAAAGTGTTTACTTTTCACAGTTTATGGCGGTTTTCAAAAGTATATTTTACCGCGCTCAACAACGCGAAACTGTCTGACATATTTTTTTTTTTATTCATTTTAAAACTTTTTAAACTCAAAATGACTTCCAGGAGCGATGTAATGACAACATCAATAATTTTTGGTGTAGTGAAACACCAAGAATTATTTTTGGTGTTCCATTGCACCACTTTTGGAGCAAAGTAGTTACCATCATTTTTGGTGTAGAGTTACACTTTTTTCCCCCCTTTACAGTTCTTCAAAATAAAGTGATCAGCTACCAGAATAATAGAAAATAAACACATAGAGGAGGAAGCTTTCTTAAAAAAGGTCAAAAGAAGAAAAATGTTTTCATCTTTCACCTAATTTTGCAAAACATTAACGATGATATTGATGAAACAATATTGCCCCAAGTTTCAATTCGGTAAAATTCAAATTAATGAAAATAATGAATGCATTTTATAAATAGTTTGAGGAATTTCCAATATTTATTCATTTGTAGAATAATTTTATATGGACATGTATGCAATAGATGTATGAGTGTATGCATGTACATATAAAATTATTCTAGAATATTAGACATAAGAAAGTATATACTATAAAATTTCTAAGTTATATTTTCACTGTCGGCAAAGTGAGAGGCTACTGTATGTGTCAAACACAAATTAAGAACATTGATTTAAAAGTGGGTCAAACATCCCCATTCTCCCCCCACATGCTCGACAACGAAATTAAAAAAATCCCTGACGGCTCGGGGCACAGGTAGATTTCGAAGACGCAGACCGTGGAGCGCTAGTTTGCTGGGAATTGAGGAAGAAATGGCCTTTTTGCCATGATGCGGTAGTTGGAACGCCCACTTCGAAACCTAACTTGTTTGCAAGCAAAGCCGGCAGGAATTTTTTTTTTTTTTTTTTTTTTTTTTTTTTTTTTTTTTTGCTAAAAGGATTGGTTCTATAAAAAACTTGTCAATATAGGATTTATAGAAATTTAAGCGGTTTTGATATATTTTGAATTGACGTAGTTATGAACTTTTTTCTTCTAACCCCCCCCCCCTTCCCCCCCCCCTTGGGGCCATTTTTAATGATATCAAAAATCTGTCATACACAAATTTTCGGCCCTTTTTCTAGAAGTAATAATAACTTTAAACGGATTCTATACGCATCATAATTAAGAAATTATGGGTTGTTTTCTGTTTTCACAAAAAGACCCCCATTTCCACCACCCCTTGGTTCGATTTTGCCCATTAACGAACTTGACCGAGATTTTATGCCCCTTGATTTTATGTATCAGTTTGGAAGAGATTTGTGCAGAATTATTGCAGTTATCGCGTCCATAAAAAAGTGACAAGATAGGTAGATAGATAGATAGACAGATAAATAGATAAAGTTTTGAACTGGGTGTGATTTTGGGCTCTGGGAGTCATGATCGACGTAGATGCTGCGTGGACAATAAATTCATAAATTTGACAATAAATTCTGTCAAGACAATAACAAAAAAAAAAAAAAAAAAAAAAAAACAAATGTGGGACCGTGGGTTACACTCAGTTAGGGAAGAGCAATGATCTTCTCTGGATTTTGAAATGTTATTTGAATTTTCTTTATCTTTGTAGATCTTTTTTTAAATATATCATTTATTTTCCCCCATATGACTTAAACCAATTGAAAAGTATGATTGTCGGTAAAAGTGCTTTTTACTTATTATAAATAAGGCATCGGCTTATCATAGAGCTCCGTACTGCCCCTTCCCCTTTCTCTGGATTTCATTCTGCCAATATCGATGAATGGAAATGCTGATCGTAACATCAGAAAAATGTCTAAAACAACTAGAAACTAGATGATGGTGCCAAAAAGTTCAGCATGTAAGTAAAAGAATAAAATCTAATTTTCATTGGCAAGTGGGAATTTTTAATTATATATATATATAATTATAATGAATGTCAAAATTGTTCTGACTGATTCATCTATATACATTATTTTAAACAAAATTTATTCAGATAAAATCAAGAAAATGATTGATATGTATCATTACTTTATTGTTTTAGGCATAATTAATAAGACAATATATAATACATTTGTCTTTTTTCTCGTTTGAAAAAAAAAAAATGTTTACCCAATGAAGCCAGCCTATCCGTCATTTTCTCATCAAATCATTCACCTATCGTTCTTTTAACAGGTGACTTTCAACCGCCACCGCCATCATTGTTCATATTTTTATTCGAATCTCTTTTAACAAAGGGACTTCGGGTAAAAGATCGGGATATAATGCTGCTATGATATGCCATTTGTATAAACAGAAGCCATCAAAAGCAAAATACGATTATGAAGTTCCAGCTCTGTGAATAGGTCATTTTTATGATGTAGCCTTTTACGGTTTCTTATGAAACAAAAAAAACCCACAAAATCAGAATCGTTATAAAAATATAAAAGGCATACATCATGTACAATGACAAAAGCAATCGAAAGGGTTAAAAAAAAGAAAGAGGGGGAAAAAATCACGAATGTTAAGCTTTTTATATTTTTACGTAATTAGCTAACTTATGCTATTGCATTTATTACTCTTACGATGAAAAAAAAAACTCATCCTTTTCTAAAAAACGCTACAAAAACAGGGGTTATAACCAATCCAATTCGCCAGAACCGAAATCGTCTCAGGCGACTGATTAACTAGAAAAGACAAACGTACACCCCGCCCTCGCTCAATGTGCGCCCCCCTCCCTTTTCTCTGCGTGATCAAAGGGTTATTTTGTAGGGGATGCATTGATTGACTTCATTTCCTGCGCAGCTATTGTCTGACCTAGAAGTGAGACAGAGAGTAAAAAAATAAACAAATAACAATAATAATAATAAAGAAGTAAAATCGAAATGCGAAGTGAGTTTTTTCCTTTATTTTTAGTTTGTTTTTTGCCAGGCAAATTGGCGTTAGAAAAGTTATCCGTCATCGTTTCCTTAAAAACGAGTGATTCTTCTTCAAGGTCCACGCATTTCCCGTGAGCGGCAATAAAACTTATTAAACAAGGAGTCTTTCCTACCCAGTCTCTGTAATGTTTGGTGGTTAACGGTTGGGTAAACCTGGACTTAAAAAGATATTTCGAGAACAGGCTAACGTAATGGATACATGTTTTCGCTTAATTGTAATTGCACGGTAGTTACATCTATTACAGATACCGATTGCATGGATGATTCTTCTTTATTGTTATGTGCTAGTGACCAAATGGATATAGCCGTTAAAAATCAAGAGAGTAAAATATGAGGTTCACATACGTGTCACCTTTACGAAAATTGACTAATTGGTTTAAGAAAAAATCTTAGGAAAAATTAAGACTTTTTTTCATATCGTAATCATAATTCTATAAGATTGTTTAAATCATTTAGCCATTCAATACAGCACAGTATACTTCAAATTTTGCCGGAAAACTTGAAAATCGTCTGCTATTTCAATTAAATTTCTGTGTTACAGGTTTGTATTG
Source organism: Maratus michaelseni (assembly GCA_963931845.1). Classification (NCBI taxonomy): domain Eukaryota; kingdom Metazoa; phylum Arthropoda; class Arachnida; order Araneae; family Salticidae; genus Maratus; species Maratus michaelseni. Next base: position 258,239,274 of record OZ007591.1, read on the forward strand.
CAACTAAAATGTTAAGAAATTATAGTTTAGATTGTTTTCTGCGATGCGTCCAGTATTTTCTAAGAAATAAAATATTTTTGCATATTTTAAAATATTAGACACCCAGGGCGTACAGATAAATTTCCTAAACAAAAATATTAGTCAAATATCCAATCTCTTCAGATGTCTTACTACCCATAATTTCTTTTATTTTGCTATAATTATTACCAATATAAGGAAGGTTCATTTTCTTACGTTCCTCAATAAACAATATATAAAGCAAATTTTAAGGGTTCATGAATTTAACAGATTAAATGATATAGCTATTGGTGTGCGCACGATCAATTAGGAATAACATTGCATATCTTTATTTCAAGTGTTTTTTATTAATTTCGAAAAAAATATTTTTCTGTGGTTATGGTTTAACTTTATTGTTTTCAGATATAAATGTTAAATGCTGATGACAATAATCATGTCGAAAGAATACGAAGTTAGTTCAACCGTAATTTCTGAAATCTTATGCAAAGCGAACTGCTAAGGAAATTTCAGACTTCAACAATATCAGTTTGCGTACAGTTTACAACATGAAGAAGAAGGTGCAATATACTGATCCTCGTATAAGCCACAACAGAAAAGAAAATACATAAGATATCCAAGGATTGCAAAATCCCAGATATCGTGCAATCCTTTGCGTAAAATGATATTATTGAAGATTGCGGTTTCTGTATAGCAGTTCTCCCTGCGCGCGCAGTCCAGACATTACAGTTGCTCTGACTTCATATTTCTTCCACATGATCGTTGCTACAACCAAGATCTATCATTTATATCTGAAAGAAAAAAAAGTTAAATCCTAACCTTAGAAAAATTGTTTTTCCAATTTAAAAAGAAACGCGAATAATGTGGAGAAGCAATTGTGTTGGCCGGTTGTCGGTACAGGTATACCTCAATAGACAGAGCGTTCACAATTTAAGACAGATGTCTTGGGTTCGATTCCCAACCTGGTCATTTCTTCACTCAGTTGGAAAAAAATGCCAATTCCTATAGAAGCAAAGTTATTACCAATTTATCACACGCACCCTAGCATCAGTGTGTGAAAAGCACGTCTGTATGCTACAATCTTTTATGGTACAAAATTGAATATTGTAAAATAACTTCCAGTTAAAATATTAAAAAAATACCCCAGTTTCAAATTTAGATCGTGATTTTTTGCTAACCTTAATTCGATGGACGCTTGTGTTTTTTCCTGTGATCTCTTTGAGTTCTTTAGAAAACAAAACAGAATTACTATCCCACTGTAAATTAAAAGAATGTTGTGATAAATAAGTAAATAATAATAATAACAAAAGATGTGTGGGGTGGAATATCACTGCTATTGACAATAAAGCATTTTAAATGGCTCTTATTTTTATGGTTAAGAAGTTTCATACTTTTTACAAATCCATAGGGCATGCGAAAGGTGTGTGTTGCTTCGACTGATTATAAGTTTTTAAATACTTATTAAAATTAAGTAATATAAATTTGTAAAACAATTCTTACAAAATTATGAAATAAGCACTTTTAATGATTTTTAAAATATACCACAGTTAATATAAGAAAAGTTTTAAAAAGTTTTTAATGTTGTAATGATCCATAACGAGCATGTCACGATCTGTAAAATAACTCGATTGAAAATTTTCAGTTAATCAACTTGATCTTTTTGAAAATTAATCGTCACGTATTTTTCCACTGAAATGCGTAGTATTTTTTTTTTTTTTTCGAAAGATTGATATCTTGCTTTCCTGTATAACTTTCAGTCATGAAATTTTTGGTTGAAATTTTCCATTTTACTTTGACTTCATTCAATTTCACTAAAAATGCATGTTTTTAAAAACGTGTGTGTGTTTCACTAACTTTTGGAGTGAGGAAACTATTACTTTTTCGCCTTATTGTTCTAGGTTAAGTCTACAATGAATTACCATGTCTACCGCTTGACCCTCTTTTTTTCGAAACACCACCGCCCAACAGCTTTCAAGCCACCATTTATGTATATATATATATAAACTAAAAAAATATCTATATTTCAACGCTGCTGTACAAAAATTAAGTGGTCAGTGACCGGACGCTTTCGCTTTTTACACGGTTTGTCGAATATCTACTGAAATTCTTAACAATTTGTTCCTAAAATTCGAGAATGTTCGACTTCAAGAACAGGAATAACAGTATATTGCAATTAAAAAATTAATTTATCGAATATTTGATGAGATATGGACATTTGTATGAAATAATTTATAACTGCGCATGCGAGAATTATACCAAAGATTTTTTTTTTCATGGTTTGGTAGTCAATTCTATAGAGTAACGCATATAAAAAGACCAGTCAAATATCGTGAAGACTCAGAAAAAACCCAGCAATACAGTGAGCTAATTGACAAATTCGAGAGGTAAATCCCATTGGATTATACGGGATTTCTCCCCGAATTTGTCATTTTGCTCCCTGTTTGCTGGTATCTTTCTTAGTTTTAACGATATTTGACTGGTCTTTTTATACCACATATTTTCGATAGTATTAACATCTGGACTACATGCTCACCACTCTAATTGAGGGACATCTTTCTGAAAATAAAGGAAATTTTTCACTCTCCGGGATGGCACGAAGCATTGTCATCCATAAATATAACATAACTTTCTCCAAAGTTATCGTCTACATAAATAAATCTTTTAAAATGTAGACATATTTCTCCCTACCCATTCACTAAACACAGTCTTCCAGCTCTCATAGAAGACATGCAGTCCAAAATCATGATTGAATCAGGGAAAATTGAAACAATTTTCATTCTCCCTTTCATTTTGCAATCCCAAAGGAATTTTTCCTCTATCGTCGTCTGCACCAATACAATTTTTTTATTAATCGCTAAACACAGCTTTACTCCAGTCATCAACAGACCAGTCCTGGCCTGGTATCTCTTTGGCCCATCATAATCTAACTTGTTTCTAACGTACGGTTTTAACTTTGTTGTAACTTGGCTTTATGCAATAACGATATACCGCTTCATTTAATCTGTTGCAGAACATTCTGTTTGATACCTTGGCCTTGAATGATTTCTTCCATTCAATATTCATATTATTAGATGTTTTCCATCTATATTCTTGGCTAAGTTTGATCCTGACCTGCTGATATAGCTCGTGGTTTACCAAGACGGAGGAAATATTTCACACTTTTAAGCTCTATGAGCATTCTTGAAGTTTTAGAAACTTCAGTTTTAGAAACATTGCAACCATGAAATGTCTTATTTATTACAGGTTTCTGCAATTATCTTTGCTTTAGCAGATTAATGAATTTCTCTCTGGTTTTCAAATCCAGTTTTCTTACAGGTGCCATTTCATACTCTGGTGCCATACTCTGGTGTGAAATGAGAAAAAAAAAAGAAGAAGCCTAACGTATTTATATCCACACCATAGACCTTCTGATAATAGTAGACTCAGAAATGTTAACCTTTCCTGGAAGCTAACATCATCCGTCCTCCATCACGTGACGGCCACCACAACACCGCCAATTCGGATTCTATCTGTGCTCTGAGATCCACACTCTAAGCTTATCCCCAAAGCATGGACATTTGCATAAACAAGCGAGTGATTCCAAACTATTTTCCCCGAATCGACGTGATTTCAAACTTTTTTCCCTGCACAAGTTTTAGAAAAAATATATTAAGTAATTATAGAGTGCTTATATTCTAATTTCTGGTGTGTCTATGTATCTCACTAATGTTCCTGATTGTGCATTAAAAATAAAATGATCTCAGGATTTCAATTATAATAGAAATGTACTATATATTTGATTGTGAGTTGTCGAATATAGAGTGTCGATTCTATACTACTTTTTGCCACGAATTGTATACCTCTGGTCGGGTTCTATCAAAAAATATTAAATGTTTTTTTTTTTTTTTTGGTGTTTTTTAACCTACATAGAGTTTATCACAAAATAGAAATGGAGTGATATTTTTTCCAATTTTTTTTTTTTTTTTTAAGATTTTAAAAGGTATTCCTTAAAAATTAAAGTTCATTATTAGGCTTTTAGTTCTTAGCCACTTAACTGTTTTGCTCGAACTCAGTTCGAAAGAAGAGTTTGCTTGTTTTGGTATTAAAAACTTTTTGACATCACTAATTTTTAATTGCAATCTTCGCTTTATTAATTGGTAGACATTTTTCGATTATATGAGGCAAATATTTTAGTGCGGAAAAGTGGTGCATTATCCCTATTTTTAGCTTATGGTGTAAAAAAAAAAAAAAAAAAAAAAAAAAAAAGGAAAAAAAGCAGTTAAAAGTTAAAAAATTCTAAGCTGAATTTCAATTAAGAACACGTTTTAAGGAAAATGTAGAGTTTTTAAGAGTAAGAAACAGTCTTTTTTTTTCTAAACTGGTGTAATGTACTAGATTTTGTAAGGATTCGAGATGCAAGGTGACACAAAGAGGGTGCAGAAGGTACACCAAAGAGGGCAAATAGAGGTTGCGTTTAAATTACACTACACCTGACTAATGTAAATTTAGCTCTTACAACAGAATTTTTTTTTCTACCTATTTTTTTTTTTCATTTAACACAGTTTAAGTAATAGAGAACCCTTAACTGTTATCATTTATAACAATAAAATGGATTTTACTATTTTAAATTCATATTTCTTTACATCATACAGCAGAGAGCAAGGGGAAAAAAGTGGCTTTTTTTTTCATAGAAAAATCAAGACATTTAAATACAATTGCAGTTACTACTTTGCTTGTTAGCATTGAAACATACTATAAAAGCAAATTTAATGACTGCTTATAATACTTTTATTTTCTTAAAAATAGGATTTTATTATAAGTATATAATTACATTCAAAATGTCTTAAAATAGAAATTCTAAACAGCCTCCATTTTCTAATAGACCGGGAGGCGGCAGCACAGACAATCGCCTCATCGAGTTCACTGCTGAAATTCCAGAATTAGTTAAAACTTGATTCGCATATTAAAACGCAATCGGTCTGCGAAGTCATATCTTGGTGGAAAATACCCGAAAACCCGATTTTAGCGGTTGGCTCGCAGGTTTACCATTGTGTGTCCCTGCTCCCAGTCCTCCTTGTTTTTATACCTTTGGGTGCAGGAAAATACAATGGTAAACCTACGAGTCAACCGCTGAAATCGGGTTTTAAGGTGTTTTCCACCAAGATTTGACTTGGCAGACCGATAATCGAGTTTTAACTAATTCTGGAATTTCAGCCGTGAAGTCGATGAGGTGATTGTCTGTGGTACCGCCTCCCGGTCTATCAGCAAAAGGGGTATTAGGCTGGCCTGAGAATAGAAAAAGGAAGTTAGTTGAACAACAGAGGTGCCCTTAAAACATGTAACCGAGTAAAGAAAAGTTTGGAATAAAATGGAAGCATTTTGTTAAAATCTAAATCACATTAAAAAATAAAAAAAAAAAGCTAATGATCGACGTTGTTTGGAGCAATTTGCAGTTTGGACATAAAAAAATAAAGCATGATATTTATTGCAAAGGTTGCAAAATGCAAACGTAATGCTTTAGTCTTTCGGTGGACTATTAGCAAAATTTTGAAGGATGCTGGTTACTTTTAATGGGTCCCCCTAAAAGTACCGAACAGAAAAATTCTAAACGATCATGGAATTAAACAATCGAATGGTCCATAAACTTTCCAAACTTCACTTCTCTATAAATTTACAGCGTTATCAGTAAAAACAACTCCTTTTAAAGAGGATTCAAGTAGTATTTTATGGAATGTAAACGCTTTTTGGGATTTAAGGGACTATATGTATTCATTACCTTTTAGTCATTTTTCATTGGTGAGAAAAGAAGATTACAGGAATATATTCCTTGAAACGGTAAAAATATTTTTAAAAAAAAATAAAGTATACATATTTTAGAAATTTGAGCTTCCTGAACAAAACAGTGTAAGCTTTGTTACAATCGATGTATTCCTAACAAAATTATGTTTCTTTATATATTTGCTATTTTTTTTCTACTAAGTCTATTATACATATCTGAGTGCATATACGTACATACATGAATTAATTATGGGATCTATCATAAACATGTTGGCCTGGAACAGTTTTATAGTCATCATATTGCTCATGGAAATTATTAAAAATAGCATAATTTCGTGTTATAGATGTGTGTGTGTGTCAGAACTGTCTGCAAATGGCTTTAGGACAGTGTTTAAGCACATAAAAAAAATTTATGAACTGCTGATATGTGTGTGTGTGTCATAACTGACTGTAAATGCTGTAGGACAATGTTTAAACACACACACACACACACACAAAAAAACATTATTTATGTGTTTATTATTATGCTGATATCTGTGGTAACACAACGTCGTCGCACTGTTTTGGTGCTTTTTGATACTGCATTCAACATTCGTTAAAAATGACTCACACAGAGTGCAAAAAATTAACACATACAAAATAATAATTACTGATATAAATTTACTATTAGTTATATCGGGCAAATAATACATATTAAAATTTAGTTCGCACTTTCTTTCTCTTTAATTCGTACTATGTGTAGTATTGCAATTTATAGATTTTACCTAACTAATCCCTTATGTAGAGTGAAAACCATGTAAGTTGACCTCCAAATGTGCAACCATTTTCTGGTCAACTTAAACCAGATGGACAATTTAGAAAGGTACCAAATTTATAAAAGCCATTTTAGTCCACTCTTAAAGAGGTCAACCTGTACAGGTGGACAGCATACGAGGGTAATAAAATTAGCAGATTTTACTGTACCAATTAACGAATTAAAAAAAAAATCCAACTTCAATAATTTCATCAGTTAATATCGGAAGATAGATTAGAAAATACATATATAATAGTAATATAAAATTTTGAAAAGTTTTAGTATTCGTTAAAACGTACTTTTTAACACTAAAAATATCAACAACAGGCCATTTGACCGGTACCATTTGAAAATATTTCAATTCTAACCAGAATTTTTCTTAAAATAAATAAAATATAAATCCAGTAGAAATAAGTTAAGAAAAAGAGTTAGACAGTTTCAAATAAAAATTCTGGTGCGAAATATTTTTATAAAACCTGAATAAAATTCCCGATATGTTTGGTTTTAAATCAATAGTTATTAGTCGCTTTGAAAAATATTTACAATATTTAGATTAATTAATAAATAATATTGTTTTTTGAAATCTCCAAAATCTTATAAAGTAATAAAAGTAAATATATTGTGGTTTTATCTATACATATTATTATTATTATTATTATTATTTGTTTGTGTAAAATGTTTCATTACATTTCTTTCAACAGCATAAATACATATAAATGAGAAAATATCAATTTTTTTTTTTTTTAATGTTTAATTTCGTAAATGTAGCTGGGCTTTCTAAACGCAATGGGGGAAAGGTATTATGCAGGAAGTACACAATCTTACTGTTATTAATAAACATATTAAAAGATTTATATCAAATTTCTTCCATTTATCAAACCAAGGGACTCAAACGTCCCGTCAGGACGCAAAGGGTTAATGGCATAATGTTTTTTATCTGTCCCCATGTACAAAGTGTCTCTTTTCTAAGCTTTTATAGTTTTTAGCCAAGGGAAAAAAACGATCTAACTTGCAACACTGCCATTTGTCAATAAAAAAGTTGAAATCTTGATCACTTTCTCGCCTCAGCCGTTTATAATCACTATACTTGTCAGCTTGGTTAAAAAGAAAAAAAGTGTAAGCTTCTTAGTGGGCTTTTTTTCTCAGCTTTTTACATTTTTCTTCATTTGCAGTCCAGTTAGTTACAAATATAACGAGACAAGGGAGTTACATCTGAAGGACAAAGAAAGAGAATCATCCTCTGTGTATTAGGGGTTTTATTTTGAATATTTAAAAGCAATTTTAAGTAATTTATTTGATATTTATACCGTATTATATATATTACTTAATAAAACATTTATTAAATATGTAATCCATAAGCTTGCCTTTAACATCGTATTTAATAAAGTTTAATGAAAACATTAAAAATAAAACGGTTTTATAATAATAATACCGCAACATTCAAAGTCGGCAACTTTATATTGTTTGTCATTTGTGCATAGGATCTATTCAAAATTAAGGAAATCCTCCATTCAGGGTAAAATGTCTGAAATAAATCATCTAAAAAAGAAACGTTTGCCTGGAATCTCAAGTCTCTATACCGAAAATAAACTAATCCAAATTTTACAAAACTACTTCGCAATTGATTGTAAAAACTTGACTTGCATCGACTTTGAGAACTTGACTTTAAGAACTTGCATCGACTTAAGTTGATTCAAAATCATATCACTTTACGCTGATTGAAGTATTTAACTGCTTTTTGATAAAATATAATTAATATGGAATAATGATTGGATTTCTGGCATTCAGGAAATTTTACAAAGACCCCCCCCCCCCCCCCCCCTCACACACACACACTCGTTATTATTGTTATTTCTTTTTAACGTTAAAGATTGTTAAAAAAAAAAAAAAAAAACAGTGTTTATAATATAATCTGAATTTTTTTTTTTTTAATATGGGAATTTACTTGTAAAAGCCGTTTGCTTAAAAATATGAGGCCGTTACTCACAATTAAATAATACCGACATTATTTTAATGTTCATTAAAATTTATGTATATTCCATATATACATATATACGTAACATATTTATGATGCACATATATGACTATACATGTTTGCATAATATATATATATATATATATATATAAAACTTTAAGTAAAATTTAACCATTGAAACATAAGAAACTGACCACATACACTGAAATCCCGATACCAAAGAGCCCTGTCAATTTACAAATTAATATATATATATATACAGAAAAAAATCTGAATAGTGGACACTTTGGGATCGCAGAATTTATCCACTATTCGAAGGTGTCCAAGAGGTAAAAACATAAAAATATGTGGGTGTTGGAGGTTAAAAAAGGGCTCTCTATTCGAGAGAGTGGGGTGGAAGTTTTACTGTTTAATAAAATTTATCATTATGTACACACATATATATTAGTACGTACTCATGTATTCATTTTTTTTTCACGTGTATATGTGCCGTGTGGATATATCTCACGTACATGTGAATTAGTATGTATTTATGAATTCATTTAATTTTTATGTGTATATGTATACTGCAATGCATGTACATTACATGCATGCATTGCATACATATGTACAAGCATGCTAAAAATATTTTAACATGCAAAATGCATACTATTGAAAGATTAATGTTCCAACTTGTTTTATTTCACATCTATAAAAAATAAAATAAAATAAAATGAAATAAAGTAAAATAAATAAATAATAATAAGAAGAAATGAAAATTCAGAATATTTTGAAAGTTATCTTTCAAAATGTATATGTATGACAATTTTTTATAAGCAGATGTCGGAAAATAATACTAAAATGAAATAAGTTATATTAAAAAATATAAATAAATAAATAAATAATAGCGGTATCCTTTGATTTTTCGTAGATTTGATTAAAACAACGAAAATACCATTCTAAAATCTTTATTTATTTATATTTTTATGACTGTTTTTAAACAATCATCTTTAATATCGCTATAAATTATTTTTCCCAGTTTAATTTTTGAAAGCTTTGACATGACTTTATCCAAACATATAAGCATTCAAAAAATAAAATAGCTTTCTGACTGATGGGTAAAATATTTTATTTTCAATATCAGAGGTTGAATGCATCTCATGACCCCGCCTTCTCGAAGAAGTGCTGGTACTTGTAATCTACATTCATCCCTCTGAATAGCTTGGAGTAATTGATTTTCTTAGCGTGGCAATTTAAATAAAAAAGGAACTCATCGCTTTCAAAATGTCTGGAAGAGTTGCTGCATACTAAATTTTGTTGATCTTTTTGGTTTATTTATTGAAGCTAACCTCATGTTGGAAAATCTTTAACAAAAGCTTGCGGAATTTACGTGTATATGAACTTAGTTATATATACCGTAAGTTGTGATAGAAAAAAAATCTTGTTTATTTTGTTCATTTTGCCACATTGGAAACCTTTCACACGATGATTCAAAATTATGGGCTCTATTTCATACAGTTGTATTATAGTTATATACAGTTACATGCAGTATATGTATGAATGGGTGTCTGGAGAGCCTATATTACGATTTTTGGAAATTTGGGTTTTTTTGGTGGGAAAAGGACCTATGTGAAATGATTGATGATTGTCTAGTGTTAAAAATTGCAATTTCACAATATACAAGTTTGTTTATTTTAAATAAAAAATTAAAACAATAAACTAAAAATAATATTATATATATTTTTAGCTACCTAAAACGTTTTTTATTACTCGTCTATGCTGAGCAGGAAGACAAAAGTGGCGGTTAATTAAGATCGGAAGAAGGGTCTATGTTGCAGTAGGTGCTCATGACATCCCTAATCAATGACAATAATAGTTTTTCCTCATTTCTGTAAAATTTTAAATTGCAACATAAGCTATCTTCCAGACATCCATTTACATACAATTCATACTGTATACATATACATGTAAACAATTGAACTACATGTATATAGTATGAACATGATAATCTGCTATGACTTATGATTGCAAGACATTGCTTTTTTTCATCTTATTCATTTCGTAATATGTAGAAACTTTTTATATGGGATTTAGAATGATGAACTCAGATTCGTACATTTGTATTTTATTAAACATACATTGTATGTATTTGATGTAAATTACATTTGATTATATTTAAATTAAAATATATAGATATTACGTATATTTCTCTCCCTCTGGTTACAAATAACATCTAGATCTTAGACGGTAGCTGAATTCATTCCACTCCCAATGAAGAATGTGTTGCGATAGTAAGTTCAAAAAAGTTGTCATACAGTTTTTTGGGGCATTCTAAGTTATTGATAGATATGCTACATAAACTACTTCTGTTACGAAGTTCTACAAAAAAAAAAAAAAAGGTTACTGTTTTTTGGAACTGCCACACACAAACATGGTAATCAGTTTACTAACAAAATAGTTGCTGTGCACTAGACAAAAATTAAGAGAGTTTCAGAGGTTATATTAGAAACGTAAGGGCATTCTTTTTCAAATTATCTGTACGTCATTCACATACATATTATGTTTCGTGGGAAAGGGCGAAAGGGAGCCAAATGAAATCCAGACTTTCTTCCTTAATCACCCTGTAATTCCAAACTTATCGAAACTTCTTACAATTAAACATACAAATGGTGTCTCAGACTGGAACTCTATTATAGGCAGAGGCTGATTAACTTCTGAATCTAGGGGAAGCACTGTATCATTTTGGGGGCCCCTTTCATTTGGCAAAAGTTTTCTCAATTCTCCATTCATGAAAACTCACCAATGATACTAATACTACTCCCGTGAGTATAGCTTAGCTGAGGTCAAATATATTTCATTAAACAGCTTTTTTATGTTCCCTGTATATATTTTCAGATATATTTAGCTAGCACACATAGGTCTATGCTCAATTAATTTTCCGGGTGGTTTCTGACAGGCACATCAGGATGCTATATAATTAATTAACATCCTATTGATGACATTCATATTTCCTTGTTAAATAAATTCCGTGAAGTAGTGAGTGGATTTCCTCTTGGATTAAGCAAACTTTCTACTCAAAAAGAAAAAAAAAATCGATGTTAAAAAATGAAAATTGGTAATACAGTGCCCTTTTCTCAGTCATTTTAGGGCGCCTTTTAAATTTTAGAGGGGAAACATGTGCTTCACGTGCCTTTTGAATAATCAGGCCCTGATTATAAGCAATAGTCTCTTCGCATGCTTCCTATTTTATTTGCAGAAATATACAGTGAAAATTCAATATATTCCTCGGAAAGAACTATATCTTGCGCCGCCATTATAATACATAAGGTTACATTGCGTTGTCGTGATGAGTAAGTGCTTTATTTATTCATAGTCGGTCGGTCCGGTCTCTGCGCTGATGCTGAGTGACATGGATATTAATGAAAAAAAAAATTAAATTCAAGATTTCTCCGACAACTTTGAAAGTAAGTGCTGTCTCTTAAATATTCAATACTTTTTTTTTCTCTTATTTTATTTAATCATCTGTACTTTCTGTAAATATTAAATTAATGTAAATATTAAGTTATGCACAGTAATTTAAAATAAGTTAAAAGTACTTGTAAACAATGCTCTTGTCATAAAAATATTTGATTTGGGTGTCTTGATAATAATTTTACTAAATAAATAATCAATTAAATATTTCTTGTTAATAGTATATTTTTACTTTTATCTATAATAAACGGGCAAGGGGGGGGGGGGGGGAGCACGAGCCCCTTGACAAAAAAAATATTTTTTCCATAACTTATTTTAGTTTTCAAACTGTTTTATTAAATATCTTTTAGCCCAATGTTTTTACCTAAATTTTGGTTTCCCACGTGTTACTAATCGGCCATCTTGAACGCCATCTTGTCTTATTGCATATTTTTATGACTGAGAGCACTTTTATATTATTTTTAAATACTATGCATAATTTAATATTTACATAAAATTAACAGTTACAGAAGACAACTACTGATTACATAAAATAAAAACAAACCTGTATTGAATATTTAACAGAGAGCACAGAGTTCATATCTGAATACATCCATGGGATCAAAAATGAGTACACCACAGTTCATATTTGAATACATCCATTAGATCAAAAATTAGTACATAATGGTTCATATTTGAACACATTTATGGAATCAAAAATGAGTACATGTGTTTCTCAATTTTGAGACCATTTGGATCGGAGCTATTTTGAGTATGTAACGTATTCAAAATTGAGTACTTTATACTCAATTTTGAGAACTCATTTTTTTTCAGTGTGGCACACTTTAAAACAACTAATTATCCACCAGAAATAAGAACCACATTTTCTGAAGGATCCTTAGAAGCAACTTGCGTAAAAGGTTTACATTTATTTGTCTAATGATTATTTTTCTTGGGGTTTTTACTTAGGCGAATCTTGTGTATTAGTCATAAAGTCTTTCTCCGTTATAATTTGAGTTAATAAATACTTACTTTTCAATTTCTGTAATTGAATATTGTGCATTTTACAAGACAGCTACAGTTTGTGGGTGCGTTTAGTCACAATTTCGTGACATTTTAATAACACACAAAACAAATATTTTTGCATGTTTTCTTATTTGTTTAAGCATAGCGGGTGTACTTCATACAATCTTATCATCAAACTACGAGACAATGAAATTCTCTTCTAATAATTTCAAATCTTTAAATCTTTAAAAATCTTAAAATAAACTAACTAAAAAAAAAAAAAACTTTTCGTTGAGTTTTGCTTTGTAGACTTTCTATGCCGTACTAGCTCAAGAATATAAATAACTTCTAGGAAATTATTTTATTTCTATCATTTTCGTACGCAAAAAGACTGAAAAATAGTTTTTTAAATCTTTTTGTTGGACATTCCTATTTAATGAGCCTAAAGTTGCACGTAGCGTGCTGAAACCTATAGTTGAGCCTGCTATCTTGTATGCTCAATGAAGACACCAATGCCAACAAAGCTTGGCTTCTCTTTAGTTCTCTAAGCAGAAGTAACGATAAGACTGTTTGGAACTTTCTAACACGTCCCTTTCAGCATAGAATGATAACTACATGATTATGTACATTTTTATATGCTCATAATTTCTTGACAGATAGGCTTCAGAAAGCCAGCAGGCATATAGACTTCAGTTTTGATGCTTCTTCACACCTTATCTGATGGACCTGGTTGCTAGAAAAGGGATTTTGTTTAGATAAGCTTTTAAATCATAATTCCATATACACTAGACATGAGTTTGGGCTCCTTTTTTGAAGCCCGAGCCCGAAAAATTTTGTATCATCAGAGCCCGAGCTCGATACCGAAAGTACGCAGTCGAAAATTTTTATTAACATTTTAAAATTGTTTCAGATTAATTTTCTCAATTAAAAATATTTTCTTATGTATATACACTATTAATCCAAAACACTCCCTCATGACGATGTTTCGTGATTTTCATGTCCCTGAAAAGCTGTCTAAAATAGCATTTTTTTTATTTTTACCCAAACATTCAGAAATCTGCAAAATTTCAAATTCTCATTTCTTTTACAATATCCTTGTACGGCAGAAAGACATGAGTTCTGTTTTCCATCAATTCTAAAAAAAGGACTTCAAACAGAAAGAGACAAGGAATATCCCACGGTTTCTTTGTGTTACTAACATTGGCCGTGCCAAGGCTTCATAATCAGATATCAAAATTTATCTTTATACCACATCAATATCAATTCAATTAACTTTCAAACTACTTTTTAGAGGATTAAAAAACTCTCTGAGAAACTTAGATTACATTCTTGTTTCTCAAATAGTATCTGGCAAGTTAACTTTTTTTCCGTTTTTCAATTTGTGAATAAATAAAATTTTCACTTTGAGTCTGAGCCCGAAGACTGGTATAAAAATCAAGCCCGAGCCCGGGCTCAGCTTGAGCCCGTCTCATCTCTAATATGTGAATTCATGCTTGAGCCTATCAGCTATTAAGAGCTGATATAATTTACCATATTTTTCCAATATTTTTCAACGGTGGATCGATGCGAAAATAAAAGTTATTCTTTGAAAAACCCAGTTGAAGATAAGCATAAAAGGGGCAGAACGATGACAGTACTTTGGATAAAAAAAATTCAGTTGAAGTTTGGTATAAACTTTATACCAAACAATAAAGGAAGAATAATGATGAAAGTCGTAAAAAAGAGAACAAGAATGTTGATTAACTATCACATAATTTTCTGGTGACTGTCATCGTTTTTCTCCCTGAACTTTCATTTATTAACATTTTAGCACGAAAATTTTGGCATTCGGTAGAAAAGTAAACAAACAACATCACTTTCAACCAGCTGAAACACGTGCACAGGCGCCGGCATTTAATTCCCTCGAATTTCCCGCAGAAGCAGTGCAAAACATCATTCTCTACCTACCGTCACAAGATGGCGCTTCAGAGGTCCACGTGACTGAAACGATTCAGCAGACGATCCACGGGAGGGGGAACGCGGGAACGCAAAGAAGAACGAGCGAAAACTGTTTTTGACTTTCTATGGTTCATGTCGTCTGCCGTTTTCCAAAATCTATTAATCGCTTATCCTGGACTTTTTATTATATTCAGTGCTGATTTCTCTGCGACATGCTGCTCCACTGGCTAGCCTTTTCAAGGTAAGATTTTTCCGGAATGATTCCTTTAAGTTTGTTTTGAAATTTTACGAACGGGCGTGTTCCGAAACAGAGTTTTGTTGTTTTCGTCTGCGCGGTGGGGGAGGATTTCCCGTGAGGCGAGTGTTTCCGATCATCCGCTCGCAAAGAGTAGCGACAAAACTGGAACTACGCTTCTTTTTAAAATGTTAATTTCACATTTTAAACACTCTATACCCTAAAGGAAATTAAAAGAAATGAATAAAAATTATCCGTTTTCTTCAAATTACTGCATTCTTCTCTTTTGTTTACATTTGTTAGCCAATTATGATTTTTAAAAAACTGTAAATATTAAATGCAAAAAAAATTAGTTTCCCATTTTGAACACTTTAAATGTTAAGTAAATGTTAGTTTTACATTTTACTAAATGTAAGTTCAACATAAATGTTCGTTTCATATTTTATTACATGTAAGTTTAACATAAATATAAGTTCAAATAAATAATGTTAGTTTTAATATTAGTTTAACTGTTAGTTTCACTTTTTTAAATGCTTGTCTCACATTTTAAACACATTATATCCTAAAGAAAATTAAAAAAGATAAATAAAATATTCTGTTTTCTTCAAATAACCCCATTCTTCTCTTTTGTTTACATTTATTAGCATATTATGATTCTAAAAAATCAGTAAACGTTTGAGTGTTATTTGTCAAAATAATTAGTTTCACATTTTAGACACCCTCTTTCAAATGTTAATTTTATCTTTAATTAGATGATAGTTAAAATTATGTAAATAATAGTTTTAATAAATAATGCTGCTTTCAATATTGATTTTATTATTATTTTCGTATGTTTAAATGCCTGTTTCACATTTTAAACACTTCATATCCTAAAGAATTTTTTTTATGCAATAAAATTAGCTTTTTTCTTCAAACAACTCAATTTTTCTCTTTTGTTTACATTTATTAGTATACTATAATTTTAAAAAATCATTGAACGTAAGAAATGTTAATGTAACATTTTCAGCGTTAAATAAATATTAGTTTCACATTTTGTTAAATGTATTGTTAATTTAACATTAAAAGGTTTAAAACATTTAAATGTTAGTTAATAAATAATGTTTGTTTACATGTTAGCCGTTTTTCTGTAAATAATTCTACTCTTTTGTTTACATTCTTTAACTTCTTATAATTTTCAAAAATCCCATTTTCACATTAGAATGAAATTTAAACTTATTTGAAGAATAATAAACATACGAAATAATAATAACAATAATAAATGTATGTATCTGTACAATAAATTATTTAAATTTACAGGAAAACTGTCTAATAAGATAATGTATTGCTTGTTCTGATTGTCCGATTATTTTGTTAAAAGGCAATCAAAGTTAAATACTTAATGCAATTCTTTTCATTCGAAGTTTGTTATCTTTATATACCTTATCTGTAATTATCTCGTAAAATTAAAAAATATATATGTATATTAGTTTAATTGAGCTATTAGTTTTCTAACATTAAATAAAAATTAATACTTTAAATGCGCATGCCCATTATTTGTTTACGTTTAAGGAATTTAGTTGCCTTACACATATATATTTTTTAATTAATTAATTTCCTGCTGTGCAGCCGTAAATAATAAAGATTGTTTGACAGTCTGAATAAAAAGTATTTAGTTTATAATCTCTTTTATAATAGTTATTTATATTTAATTAGCAGATTTACCCAGTATCTAAGTACTTTCATTAAATTGAGTTCTTATAATACGAAGATTATATTTTACCAATACATGTATATATATTGAGGAATTAATTCTGTTTTTACATTTTGAAACAAATAAATAAACAATAAATATTAGAAAATGTAAATTTAGGGGGGAAGTAATTGTTAGAAAAGTTAATTTATATGCGCGTTTTGCCATTTAAGTAATATTAACTCTTTAAATATGCCAGCCTGTTATTTGTTTACATTTTGCGAATTTAACTGTCACGTTTTTAATTAATTTACATCATCCTAAACAGAAAAAAAAATAGTAAATATTGCTTGATCAGTGTGATAAAAAGGTGACTGATTTAACATACATTTCTTCTTTAATTGTTGTATTTCTTTGTATTTAATTAGCCACTCTAACTAATAGTTAGCACATAAGTTTAGTAATATGAAGAAATTTTTTTCTTTTCAAAAATCATACAGAAGTCTTTTTTTACATTTTACCCCAATATATAAACAATAAATATCAGAAAATGTACATCGGGGGAAAATGTGAGTGGACCAAAAGCTATTGCTTGCAATTTTTTTGTCAGAATCTGTGAGAAATCGTTGGAAATAAAAAGAAGGGTCTATTGTAATAACTTTTAATACCAAGAAGATTGTAGTATAACACCAATCTAGAACTTCTAATGCTAGTTCATATTTAAAATGAATTATTTACTCTATTAAGGAAATTAATTTTCTTTTCTGGAAAGTTTTAGTTTGTTATTTCCACAATATTAGTTTTATAAATTTTTATTTACTTTCGACGGAGTTTTCGTTTGTTTATTTGTATATATTTTTTAAGTAGTGCTATTTTTTAGTTATCGTAAGATTTGCCCAAATACATCAGATTAGCTACATTGCATTATGAAACAAAAATTTTTACATTTGGAAAACTTTTTATATATTTTTAAAACTAAATAAATATTGACATATAATGAGAGCATTTAATGTTATAAATCTAAAATAATAAAAGCAACATATGCATAAAAATGATAAAATAAAATAATAATAATAATAACATTGAAATACTATTATTAATGTTGTCATTATTATTATAATATGAATATATTTAAATGTGTAATAAAAAAATTAGCATTGGTAAATTTAATTTCTGTGAAATTTTGTCAATGTTTAGGTCTTTAAATTTTTTTGGAAAACACTGTTTCTTAAACATTTATTTAAATGAAACTTTATTCTGCATGCAATAAATTTAAAAATTAAAAATGAAAATGTTTATTATTATGATTTTTTTTATTGTTTTATTAGTAGTACTTGCTTTGCTTTTAGATTAAAATAAAGTTGTTTTTTATTTATTTATTAAATACCAAAACTAAATTTTGGAGAAAAACTTTCGTTTTAATACATAATCTTCATATTTGAATTTGTTTTATAGGTTGTTAATTGCATGTCATATTCATTATTTATTTTGATATTTTATAATCTTTATTCTAGGGAAAGGGGAAAATCAGATATTCATTTCCTAATCTAACGACAGCATTGAAAGTAGAAAAGCTTAAATAGAAATCTGAAATTCTGTAAATCTTTCAATAATTAGTTTTGGGTTGCTTTTGCTCATCATTTAAAATTATTAATTGTACATTAAATATTCTTTTATTTTTTTATTATTCTTTTTATTTACTCACTAATTGCTTTAGAATTTAGTTAGTTTAATAATTATAGTTTGTTCTAGTTTATTTAATATTTGGAAATAGATATATCGAAATGTCAGTGTGATTTTAATGGCATTATCAAGTTAAAAATGTTTTAAGAATAAAATGAGTTTTTAAATCTTTAAACCTTGTCAATCAGATATATTTCCATACAATCGCAATATCACAACAATGTTTATTATTTACATATACGCAATCAAATAATTTAAGATTTAGTTAAATGTATTTGACTGCATGTGAAATTAAAAAAGTAGTGCATATGGAAGTTGAAAAATTCATTTTATCATATATATTTTAAACAGTGAAATCAAATTAATCCCTGCCCCTATTTCATAAAATAAATAAATAAATAAAAGGGGGGGGGAATAATACGCAAATTGTCTTAAATAGATTAAATGTTTTTATCTACAAATAAAAATATACTTGCATTACATATTTTTTTCTTCTGTTTTTTTAAGGGGGGGGGGGGATTGTTTAAATTTTAAATGAATAAGGTCTTGAGGAAGCTTATTGTCAAATTAATGAATCATTTGTCATTAAAAAAAAGTGCAATTTTTTTTTAAAATAAAAGCGTGGACTGTTTTGCATGGCTTACTTCTATTGGCAAGAGATAAAATTTACTTTATAAATATTAGTACAGAGGTGAGATCACTAAAGTATTAAGTCATTCGTTATTTATTTGTTAATATCCTCTGTATTTTCTCATCTCAGTTACGGATGCTTGGCTTCTATGTAATGCGAATTATTTTAACTGCTTATTATCTTGAAATATAATGTTTTCAAATATTCTTGTGCCACGCATTTATTCTTTTTTTTTTTTTTTTCGGATTTATATAATTTTCTTTGGTGGAATTATTTAACTGTTTTGCATGGTTTAACTTCTTTAACAGGAAATAAAAATGACTTTATAAATATTATTACAAAGTTTATAACATTATCAAAACTTTGAAGTAATTCATCGTTTATTAACATGTATCTTCTAAAGTTTTTCACCGCAAATTACAGTTATTATCGTTACTATTACTTATGTTACTTCATTATGTAGAGTTTGTAAAATTTTGAATAATTTACAAAGCTTTTTTTTTTTTTTTTTTTTTTCGTGCACAAACAATGGATTATACTAGAAACTGTTGATATATATATTTTTTTTCCATTGATAGGAATATTGATATAGTACTCTGAATTGTGAGGAAATTCCTTTTTTTTTTCTCCTTTAACCGTAAAAATATGTTGATATTTTCCTCATACAGTATATATATATATATATATATATATATATATATATATATATATATATATATATATATATATATATATATATTAATATATATTTATTATGGTGCTGAAATAAATGCTTTAAGCTGTATTTCGGATTTTAAAAAATATCAAGCTGCAACCAATTAAGTTCAGGACAGTTTAGAGCTGTCGAATAAAAGGAAGGTTTATAGTATATGTATATATAAATGAAATCACATGATGTGTAAAAACTAATGGAAAATAAAATAAATTAAACACATGAAAGTGAAAATACAAAAATAGAAAAACATAGAATAGTTAAAGACAATATATTAGTTGCTTCTAAGAAGTCTGTATTCTACCTTTATCAGTCTTTTTATGTTTCGAATTTATTCGCATCCCTGCATTTTATATGCCTGCAGTAAAAAATGTTGTAATGTGATTGTTTAGTGTTTTAACCCCGATCAGTACGATTGTATTTAAACTAAAATTGTTTCCAACATAATATAACAGAAAGTATAACTTTATCGTAGTAGCTCATTTTAAAGGAAAATAATTAGTTAAATGGTAAATAAATAATTTAAAAAAATGAATATATCTGGCGCCTTTAATAGTGAATTAATGTTAATATTGATAATAATATTTATTTAGTAAAAAGATTATTCCGATGAATAACATTTCTTTAAATTAGATGTTGTTTTCTTCAATAAATTTATAAAGAATAATTAATCTTGGATATTGTTTCGAGATATTACTCCATTCCTTTTAAGTAATTTTTTAAACATACCAATATATGCCGCTTTATCAAGATCTGAATAAAAATGTGTATTTCGTATTGTGTAATTATATTTGTTATTTAAAAAGTTATCTAAATTAAAAACTGTTTATTATTCAAAAAAAGCTTACAGTTTTATTGTTTTAATTTTTTTTTTCTATATTTGAAAAATTGTTTCTGAGAAACGAAAATGTTTGCTCGCCCTAAAATACCCCTAGTCCTTTTTAATTTTAATTTTAAAGAATTTACTGACGTCTGATCACTTCCGCATTTGCAAAATTTCTATATTCGAAGTCTGCGGCATCTTCGAAATTATCTGCAACTGAAGCTAATTAATTCCTCGTTTGATATAATGAAACATGATGAACAAAAGAGCGTATTTTTAAAACAAGACGGATGAGTTGAATTTCTCAGAAACATCGGCAAATAATAATTGATGTTGCCTCAGCCCAAGATTTAAATTCCCGGATCGAAGTACATTCGTTTTCTAAGAAGTGATGTTCATTTTACTTGAAGGGCTCCGGTTGCCATCCAGGCCAAAATACCTATACATGTGCTGATTTTCATCGTGACTTTTATATGCTAATCTTTATCAAGCAAGGGGATCGATGTTATTTGTTTTAAAAGATGGATCATTTTTAAGCGGATCGTTTTGTTATACTTGTTACTGTAACAAGTTCCGACAACGAGGAACAACACCTTGTTTCAGGGTGATTGACAGTGATGAATATAAGGATTATTAACTGATCACTTCGACCTTTTATTGTTGCTTTTTTTTTTTTCATATTATTATGATTATTTCTTGGAAATGAACGAGTTTTAGTATGATGAGTTTCCTTAGCAAATTATATTGATTTTAATACTGAAAAACGGTACAAATTAGCAAATTTTATTAGCTCTTTAAATTGCAAATATCTGTATTAATTTCTGACTGTCTGTTTATTGTTTCTGAGAACTCTTATCGCTATGTCAGTGAGTGTATATGTTTCTAATATTTTTTTCGTGTTTTTAAAAAGTAATAAATAACTGAATCCATACTTTCGGTGACTGAATGCTACTTTTATCATTATTATTTTTTTTATGCAACTCACTTTTCCTTTTTTAAAGACTTTTATTTAAAATAAATGGGCGTGTTTAGAAAAACACAAAACTGTCGTTGTTGCTGTTATTTATCTACGAATATCATACCATGCAAATCGAATTAGTATTTATATTTTTACATTTTTTTATGTGAAACAAGGTTTTTAAGTTTGAGAAAATATAATTTAAATCTGTCAATATGCAAAAATTTCAAGAAATCTAAAAAATTTTTTGTAATGATGAAACATTTGTATTAAAAAATTATTTAGATTATTAATTGGCTATTTTACTTTTTATTAATATAATATTTTTAAAAGAAAACACCGAAGGGAAAATCTTTAAAAATGTTTCTTCGGGAGCGGTGATTTTTTTTTCCCCTTAAGATTTTAATTTGTTTAACTATTTCCAAGTTTAATCTTTCTTTCGTGTAATCTTTATTATCGTCTTTAAGCCATTTGTAAAAAGCACGTTCTGTTTAATCAATATTCTTAATGATAAGGATACGTTAACCCTAAATCCGTTTTATTTTTATTTTATTTATTTATTTTGCATTGTTTTATACATTAAATCATAAGTTCGGCGTGTTTAAGTATACATTTATCATTATTTATTTGTTTCAAATTTGAGCCGCTTTAAAAGATGCTATTCTACTGAAGAATTTCTGTATTAGTTTTAAAGACGGATATATACGGAAAGGATTACATACGGATGTTTAGAAAGAAACGTTACTTCAAAATATTTACTATAATGCTTCGTTTGAATTCTGGAGATGAATGAATTAATAATATATTAATCTGAATCTGAGTAATAGGGAAAAAATGATGATTTAACAATCAACTTGCTGATATTATCATCTTTTGTATTTGTCCACATTATTAATTTTAATATTAATATTATGCTGCTTTCTTCTTCTTCTTTATCTTATAAATAAAACTTCAGACATTTTTTTTAGTAAAATATATTAAAATTAATTATTTCAATTTTAAAAATTTTTTTATAATTATAATTCTTTTAACTTTACTGCTTGTTTATGTATTAATTTTTAAATTATATGAAGAATAATCTTTAAAGCATAATGTTAATGATAATGTAAATTTCGGTAAATGTTAATTCTTTTCACTAATCTACCATACAAAATAAAGCTATATCTGTTAATGAAATTTGAATGCAATAGAATTCCTTATTATCAATAAAGCAAAAAAAGATTTTGATAAATCTTGAACACCTTTCCTGATAAAAATTCTTTGGTTCTTTTGTTCTAATAGTGTTTAATAATCTTAAGCCACTTAGAAAAACTAAATTTTACTATTTTTTAATTGATTAGAAAATAAAGAAAATATAGTTAATTAAATTTGAAAATTCTGGGCGTGTCAATGGCCCTCCCTCCTTGAGGGAGCCCATGATATATACTTACATTTTCATGCAAATTTGATTTCTAAAAACTGATCTTTAAATATATATATATATATATATATATATATATATATATAATTTATTTTACTTGCCTATTGCTCTTAATCAAGAAAAACATTTATTAAACAAGAATCCGTATTTCCGAATACGTCAAAAACTTCATTTATTAATTAAATTCATCAGTTAACTTGCGAGTTTTAGCATACACACACCTGTATATTTCTATTTATTGCTTTTTCAACTACCATCCTTTTAGTATACCGCAAAGATTCACAGGGAGATTGGGTGACCAGCAGACCGTTTCAGGGCATGCAACGGTTAACTAGTAATGGGCTCGATTTGCATTTGAGTTTCTGAATTTAATTTTTATAATGTTGTTAACGCACGTATGTTTGTACAGACAAGAAGTTGAAATGACTTTAGCTATTTTTCATTAGTTTTGAAAATTCTCTCTCAAATTTGTCAAGTGCTTTAAATTGCGATTAATATGATAACTTCGTTTACCATTTTCGATAGCCAAAGAGAGAAATATTTTTAAAAAAATCAATTGAAATCAAATGTATCACTATCCTTATGCCAGAATTTTGGCGTCCTAATAACAGCACATGTTTTTACATTTACTATTATTTTGCCTTTACAATTGCTATTGTTATTATCTGCATATACAGTAATGATAGTATTATGTCTTTCTGTATTTAATAATAATAATAAAAATAATATAAAGTTTGCTTAAAGCTCTATACACCGTTGCTCAGATTTTTATTTACAGCATTTTCTTTACTCTTTAAATTTAAAAATCGATTACTTGTTCAAACCAACAGTTTGTAATTAAAAAATATATATACCGAAAAGTTGTTATGCTTCTTTAATCCTGTTGTAATGCAACATTTTTCAAACATGTTATTCGTTAGATTTCAGAAATTGACATAATCGTTAAACTTCAGTAAACTTTATTTTTTGTCATTTGAATAGCTACTTTTAATTTTTTTAAACATAATTTCTCCGCAAAATTAAAAGAAAGAGAGAGAGAGAGAAAGAAGCATTTCTATTTTCTAAAATGTGCTGTTTGTAAATGTAATATAAAAATCGAGATTGACACTGTGATTTATATCGATTGTGTTATTCATATCGATTTTGAAAGTATTTCGTTGTAAATAATAATAATAATAAAACAAAGAAAAAAACTCATGTGTAGTTACAAAGAGGGGGGGGGGGACATAAATATAAAAGTTTTAGTGCACGTTTTTGTGAAATTTGTCCATTTATTATGAAATAATATATCGCATGTATATAAAAAAAAATATGTTTATTCATATTTTTCAGAAAATATCCTCGCATATTTTAACTGATTTTTCCCTAATTTAAATAATTCTGTGTCCGTTATGTGTGATATGCTCTGTGTTTTAAGTCAAAAGATCATAGTCTTATTATTTTATTCCCTAGTGTATTTAATCATGAAATATTGAAAAAATAGTAATTTTTATTTCGTTTTAAAAAACGAATGTTTAATAAATTATATAATTTTTAGATTTAAAGGAAATATTCATTCGAGTTTATATACTAATTACTCTATCGATTTATTAAAATATTAGAAGTACAACCTTGTGTATGTGAGATATCATTTATGGAAATATTTTTCAATTTATACACTGAAAAAAAAAAAGTGTCGATTTTACGGTATAAAACTGGCATCCCAACTGCTAGTATTGTATCGAAAAATCAACATTTTTTCCCCCAAGTGTATAAGGAAATTGTTACAATTATTATTATTATTATTATTATTATTATTTAAGCATGCTTTCAATAGATTGATTAAAATAAAACATATCGATGAAAAATACTTACATTATGCAATCACTCTGCAATTTCACCATTAAAATCCTCCCAATTAATTATTTTTTCTATAATTTAAAAGCTTTAATTACATGCTTAAATTTATATATTTGTTCCTTATTTATTTAATGTTTGTGACGAAACCAATTCAAAGATATTTTTTATGCATTTTCCAACCCTTTGAACTAATCTATAACATATACTTCATATTTTCTTTCATTTTCCTTAGACACAAATTTATTTCATTAATATCCAATTTAAAGACGTAATGGATAATTTTGTTGTAATTATCGTTATTATTGTTTGCTTTAAAAGTTTAGTTAAAAATTCTTTTTTAATGTCAGTAAATGTATGATTTATGGGGAGAAATGGTATTTTAAAAACTATTCAAACTAGGCATAAAATAATAATAATAACTGCATCACATTCTGGCTTGTTTGCATGAAATTCGTTAATCCCAATTAAATTGTCCCTTCTATTTAACCTATGAATTTGCATTTTATTTCCGTATAATTTAAATGGTACATTTATATACTTCGTGTACGCTTTGTGTATGTCAAGTTTACAGAAGTTTTACATGCTTTTTCTCTATTTCTCAACATTTGCAATGTAAAAATCTCCTTATATCGAAAAAAAAAAAAAGATTCAAAAATTTGTTATGTTATAGCAATGTGTAAAATATTTTGAGATTGACAAACCTTCATCAAACATTGTCTTTTCTGAATTGAAAAATTGTTTATATTAGTCAACGAATTTTTTAAACACAAAAAAAAACTAATAAGATATTAAATGTAAAAACATTTTACAGCATAATTTAAAAAATCAAAATTTTCAACATTTGCAAGAATGAATCATTTATTGCATAGAATACGCTTAGAAGTTTACTAAAACACGGACTGAGAGGACCCTGAGCTCCTTTATCTTGGGAGCTCCAAATTTTCCACGTATTTTCTAAAAAATTAAAATAATTTAGTTTTAAAAATCTACAAATGTTCGTTGGGGTGACTGAAATTGAAAACACTTATATGTGCACTGCAAAAAATAACTGTTGATTTTACAGTATAAAACTGGCACCCGAGCTGCCAGTAATATACCGTAAAATTAACAGTATTAAATAGTAAAATAAGCAGTAATACGCTGCCGTGCAAGCAGTAATACGCAACCGCGCATGCGCGGTTTGTCTGTCTGTATGTCTATCCACGCAAATATACTCTGATTGCCATGTAATTGATATATGTATTTGAGGTTTACGATGGCATGGTCTCTATTGAAAAATGGTGTATTTATATAGTTTGTTTACAGGATAACTCAAAAGAATTCTGTTACATCATGGTATATGGGGAAAAATCATCTGCGATGTATTTTAATGATGTTACGCAATTTCAAACACAATTGATACAGATCACCGAGGTGCATTGCAAAATGCTTACTGCAAGAATAAGAATATAGTGTGTATAGCATTTATCGTTCATTTATAGTTCAGCCACTCAACAAAAGAATTCTGTTATAGTACAGTGTATGAGCAATAATTGCTAAAAGTGCACTGAAAAAAAAAAATTGTTGATTTTACAGTATAATACTGGCATCCCAGCTGCCAGTATTATACCGTAAAATTAACAGTATTAAACAGTAAAATAAGCAGTAATATACTACCGCGCATATACAGTATTATACTGTAAAATCAACATTTTTTTTTTCAGTGTGTTTTTCAATTGTGGTATGCGTTTTTAAATTTAACTAGTTTTTTTTTCCTTCTTTACTTCGTGTGTATAAATGCTATCGATATCATATACAGGGCTGCGCAAAAAATTTGAGTACATTTCCACTTATTGGCGGAGAATTTTCAACTGTGTTATGCGTTTCCTCACTGAACTAAATTTTTGCACACTATGTAATATAACAAAGCTATATATATAGATCATATATAGGGCTCCGCAAAAGAATTCATATATTTTTCCGATTATAGATGGCGATTGCTGAAATTGGGTTTACAAATGTGTTATGCGTTTTCTAACTTTGGCATCACCTTATTGAATGGTGAAGTTTTGTTACAGTTTTCTGAATGTGTTCGAAAGTGTTTCATAATTTATACTTGACGCGTGATTTTTCTTTCTTGTTAAATTTTGAATTATTTGCTGAATTTTATGTAGTCAGTTTCGACAATATACGGATTTTAATGAATAGTTTCAATTTTTCTAGTAGGATAATGTTAAACACACAAAAATTATTTATCTGTGTGCTTATTTACACGTCATAATATATTCTAAAACATAAAAAAATGTTGTTGTTGTTTTTTTCAACCGTTCACTAAAGCACTCCGGAATTAATAACAGATGGCAGGTTCAGAAAAAAGGATAATTTATATATGTTTGGAACTTTGCTGTTGGTTGTCTTTATTCATATTTTCACAAGTATTTGCTTTATTTTTCAAGTAGTATTTTTTTTTCTAGAAAAATACTATCAAGTCGCACATCTAACGAATAGAATTTATCTTTCGATTGCACTTTCCTCCTACTATTTTATACATACTACATAAACATTTACAGATAAAAAAAAATAAATAACTCACGGCTGTAGAAAATAACTTTTAGAAAGTACTTTCTTAAAATTTCAGCTCGTTTTCTACTTTTTAGGCGGTCGCATGTACTGTTTTGTCTGAAGAAACCAATTATCAAATTACTGCTCTCGAAACTAGTCCCATAATTTACAAATGTTTTGTGTTTAAAAAAAAACGTGTGTTGCGACTGTTTTCACTTCCATTCCATTTATTATAAGCCTAAATAAAAACCGTTACAGGTTTTTATTTTCTATTTTAAACATAGATTTTTGTATATCGAAGTTTGTTAAACATTTCTCTAGTTTTAACTCTTAGCCAGCCTATTCTCATTAACATGCTCTGTCGGTTTGTTGTTTAACCTTATACCTGCTGGAAGTAAACTTCCTGAATATCCTTGCTTCGCCGCCATCATTTTAATTAACTTGCGAATCTGTTATTTAAAGGTGCGAAGCAGCAGTATAGAAGTATGCTTCGCATTCACTGTTCTCTTGGAATAATTTTGGCTGTTGACATCTACTGAAGGCAATCCCCTTCTCTTTATATGTTTTGTTTTGTTTTGCTTTTGTTTAATACACGTGTTCCCATCAGTAAAGGTGTAAAAATTAAACACTCCTAGTTCTCGTTCATATAGAAGAAAAACTACTAAACTGCCACATTTTCGTATCAACTTTTACTGACTACTAAATCTTGCTCCACTTTTTTTTTTTTTAATCGTCTCCACCATTATATCGCTGTAGGTGGCTTTTAGCGTAGGATGAAACTTCATTGATGTTTATTGCTTTTTTATTCTTCCTGTTTTTAAGTAAATTTCGTAAAATATTTTGCATCGTAAAAAAAGGACTTTTTTTCCCCTTTTATTATTCATAAATGGAAGTTTTGGTTTCTTTTAATTCAACTAAGCTTACAAATTTTAGAAATGCATATTTAGCATGTTGTGAACATTTTATTTATTTATTTTAGATTTACAAACGATGGGAATTTTCTTTTAATTAATTTAATATTATTATTTGTAATTAAATAAGCACGTTTTTATAGTCAAGCTTACACATGTTTTCTGCAACGGTGTAAAAATTAAGTACTTCTGAAAGGAGGGAAATTAAGGAAGGGAGAATAACTTAAACTGCGACATTTTTTCTTACCCAACTTTACTTTTCTTTTTTATCATTTGCACCATTATGTCACAGTAGGCAGCTTCTCGCATAGGATGAAACTTCGCTGATAGTCTTTACTTTCCTTTTTTCTATTTTTTAAAATAGATTTTCATAAAATATTTTACATTAAAAAGGAGAGATTTTCCCGTTGTAAATCCGAAATAAAACTTTTTGATTTATTTTAAATTCAACTGTTACATACGAATTTTAGGAATGCATAATTATCATGCTGTGGGTTTATATATATATATATATATATATATATATATATATATATATATATATATATATATAATTAATTAAAGTTACATTTTCATATTCAAGCTTATAAACTGCTGGTCCTTACTTCACATTTATCTTTTCCTTTTATCCCATTATGCCGCCATAGGTGGCTTCTCGCATAGAATGAACAATGCATTGATAGATTCTTATTTCTTCTTCTTCTTCTCTCTCTCTTTTTTTTTAAATATTTTTTTTTATATAATTTTGATAGAACATTTTGATTAATAAATCAGAGGTAGTTATATACTATTTAGAACCTGTATGAAATTTGTAATTTCTCGTGAATTTAAGAACATACTAGATTTTTAAAAAATGATACATAACATATAATGAGAAATTTGAGAATTTCCGCTAAGTTCATTAAAGTTTAGAATTTTCTTTTCTTAAATTGGTGTTAATTTATTGTTTTCTAATTAAATATTCTACATTTCCATATTCAAGTTTATTGACGGACCTGACGGATGTGGATTGATTCTTACCTTATTTTCACATTTTTGTGGTATACATCATTATATTCTTTACACATAAGAAAAAAAAAACAGAAGATGGATCTTTTACCCTGTTTTCTTTTCGTTTTTTAACACCCTGTTTTCTTTTCGTTTTTTAACGCAACTTTTATATAAAAAAAATTGATCACGAATTTTTTTTTCTCATTGTATCTCAGATAACGTTGCCTTATTTCGTTATAAATGTTACAGCATACAACTTTTAAGAATGCATACATAGCGTACAAAAGTAGAGCTTTAGGATTTTTTTTTTTTAATCAATATTCGAAATTTTCTTTCTTAATTCAATATTTTATATAGATAATTTTATAATTAATCATTTTGATGTTTGTATAGTTTATACATGAATGATGTCTATTTATTGTTTATTTCACGTATGTTATTTTAATTTTTAGAAAGTTAAAATTATAGGGTTAATGATTAAATGTTTTGCTCGATCCATTATATATATGCGAACACGATGCTTTAAAATGTTAATTTTGTAATCACTTCTTAAACAGACAAACAACAATGAAAAATCTCACTTTAAGAAAAGATTAATGATTGATATTTTTATTAAATATTATCATGAAGTGAAAGCGTATATATATGCGGCTGTTATTTGCATCATAACAAATTTGTTTTATTTCTTATTTTGTTCGCACCGTGTATTTTTTTTTTTTTTTATTTGCTATTAATTAATTTATTTATTGCGTGAGAAAAGTGATACACACTATTTTAAGTTTTTTGGGGGATGTGTGGTGGTGGGGGTGGAATATTTATTTAACTTTTAATAAGTTTTTTTTTTTTTTTTTTTTTTTTTTTTTTTTAACTTAAGCATATGATGTTTATCACTAATGGTTATTAGTTTCTGATACTTTAATTTGCCTTTGCTTTAATTTAATGTAGTCTTACACGCTTTTAATATGGCAGTTTTTTTATTAATTTTGAAAAAAATAATAATCGGTATTTGAAATTTAAATATTAATTAGTAATTTTAAACTTCCTTTTTTTAAATGTTATATTTATGCTTATACAAAGTTTAAAATATTTGTTTTGTTAGATAATAAGAGTAAAAATATTTTTTTACAAAAGGTTATATGTAAGATAATGCGGGTTACTTAGCAAATTTATAAAACAGCAGAGTTTTGCTTTAAGTTGCTGTAACAAATATTTCAGTTCTTGTTATTTTGGCTTCTGAATTTATTTACTGGAACCGGCATATTGGGGGTGTTTAAAATTTGTTTAGTTACGAATTTTATTCAAATAATAAGCACAGTTGTCTCTCATATATAGGATTTCGGAGGCTTGAAGGAAGAACTTCAGGATTCGATTACGATTTTCTAAGATTCGACATTTATACACTGCAAAAACTTTTGGATTCTTACGAAATTCTGAGATTCGACATTCATACACTGCAAAAATTTTTTGGATTCTATAACGAATTTCTGAGATTCGACCTTTTTTTTTTTCAGTGTGCTGTTTTTATATACTATAAGAAAAAACGACAACAATTATGGCAAAATTTGCTGGCACTAAATTTCCAGAATTTATGCTGTAAATAAAACAGCAAAATGTTTCTTTTTTTCCCCCTAATTTTCAGCAAAAATGGCTGTAATCATGCTACATTTTATACAGCAACAATGCTGACAATCTGTGTGCCGACAGATTTTGCTGTAAATATTGTTTTTGTTATTTATTTATTTATTTTTATAATCTATGATAGTGCTTTCGTAATGTGTGCCCATTTAATTGAGCTCATACATTTTTAGTTTACAAATGTGAGTATCTATAAAATAAGTGTCATATTTCTCTTTGATAATGTGGATAATATTTAAAACAAGACAGAGACCGTTTTCAACCTGTGCCTCCAACCTCCTTCGGGAACCTATAATGATATATATTGATTATCAGTCACTTAATATTAGTTGCTTTACCTTTATTAGTTTACGTTATCAGATTAGTTATAACAAGGCTGAACAAACTGGTATGATGAGTTTTACAAATGTATGCGTTGTGACATGTTGAAAATTTCACATGCTCACATGCTTGGAAGATAAAGATAATCCCTTACGAATGAAAGGCCTTTTGTGAATTGTCACTATTCAAGTAAGAGTACTATACAGAAGGTTGACAGGTGGACGTGAATCGGATAAACACTTACTTGGAGAAATGGGATAATCTCCTAAGAATGAAAAATAGAACTAGAGATTGGGGTCTTTCATTGTCCACGGGAGATAAGAGACTGGTGCAGGTGTGGGAGTGAAAGAATGCTTTCTGCAGAAATTCCTGGAATGCAAGGAAAGCCCCTAGGAAGTGAAATGGCAGACGGCAGTTGGATGTTGAAGGGGTTAGAGAGAGGTTCGCTTTGAGCGGAGGTCAGAAAGTTTGGTTTCTGAAATGATGCTTATACAACGTGGATATGTTCATCGGATTTTTTTACTGATATTTTTTTAAATGTTAATTTAAAATAAAGTTTTTTTCGTTTCAACGATAAATGGATTTCATTAATTATATATACATGTGTTCACGCTACCACAGCTATAGTATAGTATATATAAATAATTGGTGGCAGCAAATGGGATATGTAATCTAGAGTAAATTAGATTACGGATCTATGTTAACCTGATTAAACAGATGATGAGCCAGTGGAAAACGGACAAGCAGAGTTGTGGATTCGTGAAGTCTAATTGGAGTCGTGGTTTTTTCTCGGAGTTCTAGCAAGCAGAGAACTGGTAAAAGAACTTTATCGACAAAAGCTGTGTAGTGTATGGACAGTCAACTATAGATTTGGTGATACGTGTTTGTGCTTCTTAATATATCCAGTGGAATGAAGATATGCGGCGTACCGTCTAAGTTGTCTACATACGGATCTAAGGTGCAATTAGTGCCTCATCAGCAAAATTTAGTGTCTTCAAATCTTCAAACATCTGTGTGTGCCATCTTTAAAAGTGCTTGGAAGCCTGGTATCAGTGTGGAGGAAATATCTGCATCTGGAGGTAAGCTCTTTTATGATATCTTCTATAGAGGTCTGTTTTAAATTGAATTTTGTGTATAAATTTTAATTTTGGGGGACAAAACTCTATGTGAAATTTAAGAATTCTAGGGAAGCTATTAATTTGGTATTTAAATTTTTAGTTAGAATTTTTATGTTTGTTGATTTTCTGGTATCTGTTTGGTATAATATTGGGTTAAGAAAATTATATACTTATGTATATGTTAAAATTTACTTGGGGTATAGTAAATTGTTATTGATTAATTGAGATTATTAATCAGGATATTTTAATCATAATTTTGTATAAAACTTTCGAAAATAAGAGTTTTGTTTATATGCATTTTATTTATTACAGTAACAAAGTTATAGCTTAATTTTATGGGTATACTGTGGATGATTATGATTAATGTTTCAAAATAAATGGATGTTATACTGTACTGTTGGGTATAAAATTTATTTTGGGGGATATACTCAGTTTGAAAGACGTCACTGTTGCATGAGAATTTGCTATATTAAAATTGTGTCGTTTTTGAATACATTATTATACGTATAGTGAAGAAAATTCTATTTCTGTGTTTATTGTATTATTGTAAATTGAATATATCTGATATTTTGAAAATTATTATATTTTTGGGGAAAATATGGCAGAATATTTAGTAAAATATAATAAAAGCGTCTTGCTATTATTAGCAGAGGAATTTGAGACCAGTGTGTCAAAAACATGTAAAAATCAAGCTATAATTCAGGCTATAGTTAATGCTGAGGATTATAAAGAAAGTTACGCAAAACTTCGCTTGCAATATATTCTTGAACAGGAGGCAGAGCGGAAAGAGCAGGAAAAACAAATTGAAAAAGATCGTAAAGAAAGAGAGAGGCAAATTGAATTAGATAGGATTGCACAAGAGGAAAAAGATAAACTTAGGAAATTTGAGTTAGATAAACTTGAAAAACAACTTGAGGTAGATAAACTTGAGAAACAACAGCAATTTGAATTAGAAAAATTGCGTATTCAAAATTCTGCGGATGTTGTTAGTGTTTCATCTAATGAATCAAATGTAGATTTTCATAGAACTCCTAAGGTAAATTTAAAGGATTTGGTTCCGCGTTTTGATTCTAAATTAATTGATATAACTCTTTTCTTTATGATTTTTGAAAGGCAAGCCGAGAAAGCTAAAGTTTCTCAGGAAGATTTGGTTAGTCAATTAATTCCTTTATTACCTTCTGATATTGCCGAAATTGTAGTAAAACAACCAGCAGACAAATGTGATGATTTTCTGCATATAAAGAAAGTTTTGTTAGATAGGTTTAGGCTAAGTACAGGTGCCTTAAAACAAAAATTTGAAACTCATCAAAGAAAATCTGGTGAATTATGGGTGGATCTGATTTATGAGTTAAGGGGTTATCTGGATAATTGGTTAGAGTCATTAGAAGTGAGAGATTTTGAATCCTTAAAAGAACTAATGCTCACGGAACAATTGAAAAAACGTGTCCCTTTTGAGATAAAAGAAAAATTTATGGATGATTGGGAAGAAATAAAGATTGCTTCTAAACTCGCGGAAAAATCGGATAAGTTTGAGAGTATAAGAAGGGAATTTAAGAGGTCGGATAGAAAACCTTGGGAAAATAAATCTTTTCAGGATAAGCAAAAAGACAGCTTTAATTCTAAAAGTAGAAAGGAAATTAAACCAAAATCGGAATTTGAGAATAGAAAAGATGCAGGGAAAACTGACCAATTTAAGAAAGATCATGCTTTTGAGAAAAAAAAGGCAAATTCACTGTTATTTTTGTTTCAAACCTGGGCATATCAAACCGGAATGTCCAGAATGGTTAAAAAAGAAAAATCAGGGTGATGTAATAAGCCATTTAAGAGATGATATAAATTTAAGTGAGTGTTTTAAGCCCTATCTAAAGAAGGCTGTTATAAATGGTGTTGAAAGAAATTATTTGAGAGACACGGGAGCAGGAATTGATTTATGTGATAAAAACTGGATAAAAAACGAAGATTTAGTCGGGGAAGCTATATGGGTTAGACAACCGCTAGACAATGAGTGTAAATGTTTACCATTAGCTTGGGTAACCATAGAAGGGGATTTTGGGATTATTACCACCAAGGCAGCTGTTAAACCTGCGGATTTAGAACAGGGTTATTATCTGTTAGGTAATAAGACGGCTGAGTTAATCGAAAAGAATTGTAAGAATAAAATTCCTTTAAATATGGTAATGACTAGGAGTAAAAATGAGTCATTAAAAAGGTTGATAGAAAAACAAAGTAGAGAAAAAGAGATTTTGAATTCTGAGGAGGTAGGTGTGGGAGAACAAGATGAGCAAACTGAAGAATTCGCGGAAAATGAGGTTATAAATGAAGATCTGGTTGTTTTGCCTGAATGGGAGGATAAATCAGATGTTGGGTTAGATAAAATTACAGCAAAAGATTTCATATTAGCGCAGAAAAATTGTTCAACCTTAAAAACACTTTGGGAAAAAGCTAATCAGGTAGGAGAAAATGAGTTTAAAGTGATGCATGATAAACTGGTTAGAATTTCAAAATCTAACAGTGGGGATGAGAAATTGCAATTAGTTTTACCGTTGGAATTTCGTAATCGAATTTTGAAAATGTGTCACGAGGAAGTTTCTGGGCATTTGGGGGCAACAAAAACGAAGGACAGGATAATAAGGTGTTATTTTTGGCCAAATTGTTACAAAGAGATAGAGGAATTTGTGAGGACTTGTGATCCTTGTCAGAAAGTTGGGAAAAATAAGGATAAGAAAAAGGCGCCGATGAAACTTGTGCCAATAATTTCAGAAGTTTTCTCGAGAATTAATATTGATGCTGTGGGGCCCTTAAGTCTTAGTGAAAGAAGTAACAGATATTTGATCACTTCAATTTGTTACGCTTCAAAGTATCCAGATGCTATACCCGTCGAAAATTTGAGTTCTGCTTCCGTGATTGATGCGTTTTTGCAAATATTTTCGAGAACAGGGTATCCAAGGGAGGTACAAAGTGATTTAGGAAAATATTTCACTAGTGAATTAACATCTGAATTTTTTGATAAATTTGGAATAAAGGTTGTGCATAGTTCCGTGTGTCATCCAGAGTCAAACAGTGTAGAGAGAATGCATGGTAGTCTGAAGAGGGTATTAAAAACTTTGTGTTTGGAGTCGGGAAAAGATTGGGAATCTGTTTTGCCTATGGCCTTATTTGCGTTACGCACAGTGACTCATGAGAGTACTGGTTTTAGTCCTGCTGAATTAGTACATGGAAAAAATTTGAGGATGCCGCATACGCTGGTTTATGAAAATTGGATGGAGAGTGAAAATATAGATCAAAATATAGTGGATTATATTTTGAATCTGAGTAACAGATTAAAACGTTGTCAGGATTTGGCATGTGAAATGATGGCAGAATGTCAAGTGAAACGCAAACAGTGGTATGACAAAAATGCTGTATATAGAAAATTTAATGTGGGGGATAAAGTGTTGGTGTTGGCCACATCTAAACCAAACAAGATGGCGGTAAATTGGATTGGGCCAGGTACGATCACAGGGGTTATCTCCCAAACAAACTATACCATTGACATTCCAGAGAAGAGAAATAAAGCGACCATTTATCATGTCAACTTGATAAAACCATACCATAGTAGACCAGAGTTTGTTAATTTGTTAATTGATGAAGTGGGCCAGTCTATTGAAGATGAGGCAGTAATACCTTACCCAATGGCGGATCCCACTCAATTTGATTTCAGGGAGCTGGTAAAAGGGAGTGAATTAGAAAAAAGGATGTCAACAGAGCAAATCGGGGATTTTCAGTCGATGATAGAACGCCATAAGAAGGTATTTTCTACTGATCCGGGTAGTTCTGCTCTTGTTGAGATGGATATAGTCTTGACCGATGATATGCCGGTAAGATCTAAACCATATCGCATGTCACCAAGACAAACGGATATTCTAAGGGAAGAAATTCGAAGACTTTTAGACCTGGGGGTGATAGAAGTGGGGCAATCGGATTATGCGTCACCGATGATATTGGTTGAATGTGCGGGCAAAGATCCTCGGCCCTGTGTTGATTATAGGAATCTAAATAAAAAGACTAGAACAGAATTTTTTCCTCTTCCTAATATAGAGGAAGTCGTTGAAAAGGTTAGTGCGGCACCTTACATAACTATTATGGATTTAACAAAGGGCTATTTTCAGATCCCATTAACAAAGAGGGCACAAAGATATGCTGCTTTTGTTACGCCCTTTGGTATGTTTATCCCTAAAGTTATGATGTTTGGGCTCCTAAATTCGGCATATTATTTTTGCAGGTTAATTGCTATAGTTTTGAATGGGTTAGAGTATTTTGCGGTACCATACATCGATGATATAGCTATATTTTCTTCTTCATGGGAACAGCATTTGAAGGATATAGAAATAGTACTGAAGCGTTTGAAGGAAGCTAATTTAACTGTGAAGCCATCTAAGTGCAAATTCGCACAGGATCATGTAAAATTTTTGGGTCATGAAGTTGGGTCAGGAAAAAGATCTCCTGGGGAGGCTAAGTTACAAGCGATTAAGGATTTCCCTATACCAACAAATAAAACGCAATTAAGGGCATATCTGGGTATGGTCGGTTATTACGCTAGATATATTAAGAATTATGCTACGATAGCTGTGCCATTAACGGATGCACTGAAAGGGAAAATAAAGAAAGAAAAAATACAATGGGATGTGAAATGTAACGAGTCATTTAATGAATTGAAGAATAAATTAATGGAGAGTCCAGTTTTATATGCGCCTGATTTTACACAAAAATTTATTGTGCAAACTGATGCGAGTTTGTATGGGGCTGGAATCGTTTTATCTCAAATAATCCAAGATGAGGAGCACCCTATTTTGTATCTGAGCAAGAAGTTTTCGCGAGCTGAGCAAAATTACAGTACAATTGAAAGAGAATTGGCAGCTGTAGTTTATGGTTTAAAAAAATTAAACTATTACTTGGATGGGTTGAGATTTGAATTACAAACTGATCATAATCCTTTAGTGTATTTGAAAAAAATGGTTGGAACTAACTCTCGTTTGACACGCTGGGCCTTATTTCTTCAATCATTAAATTTTGAAGTAAAACATAAACCTGGAAAGTTACATGGTAATGCCGATGGGTTGAGTAGACAGGCGTGAGTTTATTTTTAGTTTGCGGTATGTCGGAATGTAAAAAAAAATAAGGTTTTCCAGTAGCAAGTTTTGAAGAGAATTGTTTTAGGCATTGTGTTGTATATAGATTTTTTTTTTATTATTACTTTTTTTTTGTTAGAATCATGTAAAGTGTAATCTGTATTTGGTATTATATGTATGTGAAGTATTTCAAAATTGTTTCTTAGGGCATCAATTGTATAAATTATTCCTGGAATCATACTTAGGTATTTTAGGTAAGGGATTATAGTAAATCCTATTGACAGTGTAGTCTATCAAATACTGAGTATAGGGATGTGTTTGTATTCTATAGGGATTTCGTGTATTATTTTAAATTCCTTTATACTTTGACCTCTTTAGAAGTTGATTGAAGGAGCTTATTGTATTCATGTATATGCCAAATTTCCTGCAGAAATTTTTCCTTAGGGGGGAGGAGTTGTGACATGTTGAAAATTTCACATGCTCACATGCTTGGAAGATAAAGATAATCCCTTACGAATGAAAGGCCTTTTGTGAATTGTCACTATTCAAGTAAGAGTACTATACAGAAGGTTGACAGGTGGACGTGAATCGGATAAACACTTACTTGGAGAAATGGGATAATCTCCTAAGAATGAAAAATAGAACTAGAGATTGGGGTCTTTCATTGTCCACGGGAGATAAGAGACTGGTGCAGGTGTGGGAGTGAAAGAATGCTTTCTGCAGAAATTCCTGGAATGCAAGGAAAGCCCCTAGGAAGTGAAATGGCAGACGGCAGTTGGATGTTGAAGGGGTTAGAGAGAGGTTCGCTTTGAGCGGAGGTCAGAAAGTTTGGTTTCTGAAATGATGCTTATACAACGTGGATATGTTCATCGGATTTTTTTACTGATATTTTTTTAAATGTTAATTTAAAATAAAGTTTTTTTCGTTTCAACGATAAATGGATTTCATTAATTATATATACATGTGTTCACGCTACCACAGCGTGAACATATAAAATATATATTAATAGTTTGCTTTATTAGGTTAGTTATAACAAGGCTGAAGAAACTGGTATGATATAAGTCTTACAAATGTAATGTGTGAACATATAAAATATTTTTTATTAGCTTACTTTGTAAGATTAGTTATAACAAGGCTGAACAAACTGGTATGATGAGTCTTACAATTGTATGCGTGTGAACATGTAAAATATAATAGTTTACTTTATCAGATTAGTTTTAACAAGGCTGAACAAACTGATGTGATGAGTCTTATGCATATGAACATGTGAAATATTTTTCATTTCGTACTGAATTTATATTAGGAAAAATGGTATACCACAAGAAATAAAAATAGGGGAGAGTGGTAAATGAATGAAAGATTTATTTTATTCTATTTTTGTATTTTTTTCTATTTATCAGATATTTTTCAAACGCAGAGGATATTTTCCTCATATATTTGGCTAATGTAATACAAAAATTAAAATTTGAATGAAAATCACCTTTAATGAGTAATAGTAATAAAACTGAAAAAGTGATGTTGTCCCATTCAACCACCATTATGGGTTTGAATGGGTCACTTGTGATAATGAATGAGACACTACAGTTAAGATTAAACTGAAGAAAATATCTAGGAACTAACTTTTTCCTATTGATATGAAAAAGAAAATAAATTTGAATTCCATTTATACTTATTTAAAAATCATTTGCTGTACAGCAAGTTTAAAATAATAACTTACTTACCAAAACATTATCTGAGAACTCACAAGCACTCAGAATCTTAAAAAGAATATATTGGAATAGCATTTATTGTTTTAAAATTAAAATAACTTGTATAAGAAATTTAGAACAATCGCATGACAGCCGCTATAAGATGATTTATCACACTCCTATTTATGAATAGTACATTTTGTCTTATTTAATCACGGAAAGCTGCCAACTGCTATATGATTTTTTGTCACCACTATTTTGGAATAATAATCTTCGCCTTATCTAATTGCAGAATTGTACGATTAAATAAAGTAAAGATTACTAATCGGAAAAAATAGAAGGGGTAAAAAATCATAGCAATTGATAGTTATGCAAATGACTTGAAAAAATAACCCAAACCTTCATAGAGACCTTCTATAAGCTTTATTTTTTATTTAAGGTAAACTAAAATGAAAAAGAAAATACTAAATGTTTACAGATAGAAGGGGAAAATGTGTCCCATTCAAAAATGGCAATAATTTTAAAATATAAATATTATTTATTTTTATTTATTTATTTATTTATTTGTGATAATGTTAGAACTAAATCTAAATGCATCTTGAAATGAGTAAATAAATAAGCAAATTATACACAACAATAAGAATAATTATAGACCAGTGATTAGTTTTTTTTATTAATAGCTATTTTAGTAAAAAACAAAACAAAAAGTATAAGTTCAGTTCCAACAGAGATCAACATATTTATCACTCTTTACTTTTTAATCGTTTCTTATATGTGTCATAATACATTAAGTAAAGTAGCAAAATTTCTTTTTATTCCAAAAAACATATGTAACAATTTTATTAATACGATTTACTTCCAATTTTTATATATTTTTATTTATTTTTTACTTCTTGAATACTAACAATTGTCAATCAACTATTTCTTGCATAACTCCTGTCCCTCATACAAAAAAAATAATAAATCTATTTTAAATATATTAATTGTGAGGGTTTTTTATCCGAAGAATATTAGCTAGACCATTAATTTGTGCTTTAGTTCTGCGAAATTTTGAAATAATTGTTAATATCTTTATTTTTTAATGGTGACAAAACAAAAAGTTATGGGGATGGTAACATAGGAAACTAAGACAGACTTTAAGGAAGCAAAAAATGGTTTTAAAAACAAAAAAGTTCACAACTGTTACTGTTTAACGTATCTAACACTTAATTTATTAATACAGGAAACATGCCAAGGGAAATTTTGAATTAATTATTTATATATTTTCAGAAAAAAAAATAAATCCTTAACTCGTTTTTAGTTTAAAGAAATGTTGATTGACCCATATGCATTAAATAAGGTGCCCGCGATTATAATTTTACTTTTTCTCTGTGTTTATATGGAATCATATCGATTATGAGATTTCCGAAATACTAGGTCAACATATATATAATTCTATTCTTTATGTCGCCTTTTTATATGCATTATCTGTGCATTAAATAAAGTAGTAAGATTTCTTTTAATTCCAAATAGACACGTGTAACGCAAACAATAACAATTTTTCCTTCTTACTAACTATTAATACGATTTACTTCCGGTATATATTATTATTATTGTTGTTGTTATTGTTATTATTATTATTATTATTACTTCTTGCACTACATACGTTGTCTTTGAAATAAAGATTCAAATACGGTCCCATAATAACGTATTGAGAGTCGACCGAGCATTCGAAGAAACTGTCTTGCGGAATTGTTCTGGGCCAATATTAACGATTGCCGGGAATTTCATCCGATTGAGTGCGGGGACAGCAGTCTTGTACCTTCGGTTCTTCTCCTGCTGGCCGATATGGCGCAGAGTATCGAAGGACTTACGCAAATGATGAACGTGTCACTTCTAGAAAGTTTCATTCATAAACAGAAAACCTGTTTCTTATTCAAATGTAACGATTAGAAACTGTGTTGATAAAGCTGGAAGATTATACGTCCCACCGCCCTTTGCATTAAATATTTTATATGTTTTCTATTACAACCCACATTTTCTGGATCAGGAACTAAATTATTCTATAGAACAGTGGTCCCCAACTTTTCTTGCATGTGGAGCCCGTTATATCAATTTCTTCTTAAGCTTAGCGTGTGCCGTAGGCCTTACAACTTATTCGTATTTAGAAGTAATTCCACGGAGGGGAGAAAGAGGGTGTAGATTAGATAGTAATGTAAAGAAAAGAGATATCTATAAACAACTATCTGCAATGTCCATATAATGCATAATGCAATTATTACATTTAAACCATAAGTTAACCATAATATTTAACTCATTGTCGACTTCCCCTAATATACATGATAGTGTCGAAACTCGAAACTAGGCAATACATAAAAGATCTTTCAAAATTTATTAAATCAAACCATTTGCTTAACAGTGTTGATGAGAGCAACAACAAGGATCCTGGTATAAACGTTTAATAAAATACTGGTGACTGCATTTTCTTTCTTTCTTTCTTTCTTTCTTTTTTTTTTTTTTTTTTTAAGTTTTCTTACATTAGGTTCAATTGATAAATGTTTTTTGTTTTTTAATATTTAATTTTATTCCAATTTTTACTTGTTTTCCTGGAGATTTCGCGAGTCCCCTAACAAGTGTAGAAGATATTTTAGGCTCCACGGAGTGCAGGTTGGGAACCACAGTATTTTTGTGCAGGCACCGACTTTTTAAATTTTCAGGGAGTGGGAGGAAGGAATGGAGGTCACAGAAATCAATCGAAGGGATAAAGAACGATCTCCCACTATTGATTTTATATTTTCAAAAGTGGGGGGAGAGGAGCAACGCTCCCTCTGAAAATTTCCAGAGAGGATGCGTGTCCCTTTGCCCCCCTGTAGACGGCACTCATGTTTTTATGCATTTTTAATGATATTAAAAACATTTAAAACCAGAGTAAATTACCGTTGTTCATAGTTTACTGAGAGGAACAAGATATTTTTCTTCAGCTAAAAATGAACTTATACTCTAAGGCACACATATAGTATCTGTCGTTTTGAAAGTTAATTCATTTTATGTTTCTCTCTTAATGTATGCCGATATGTTTATTACATACAAACACAAGCATATACTACTTTGAATTTAATCATTGATATTTTTTTAATTGTGGATGCAGTAATTTCAAACGTTACTAGTATCACTATCACATGCTTCGAAAGCTATAATCCTTCATGGACTTGGCAGTGATTTTGTTTTATTTTAGTTTAATTTTATGTAATTTTATTATATTTTAAGTGTGTGTGTTGGGGGGGGGGGGGGTTGCAGAGATGTCGTTTTAACATTTCATATGCGTCTACACGTGACATTTACACTATTGCAACGATGTTGAGGGTTATTTATTTATATTGGATGCTTAAAAGCACACTTCAATAATTAAGCATAAAACTGCAAAAGTACACTTCAAAAACACCTCAATAATTTCTGAACAGATTAAGACTACACAGACGTTAATTTATGGAATTGCTCATCAGTTAAAAGTGCATATAATACGAATGATGCTTAACATTAGATTTCCCCACCCCACCTTATTTAAATGTTATCAGGATAGGTTCCTATGCATGTGAGTGGCTTTTATACCTACAAAATATAATTAATTCAATACAGAAACTAAATAAAAAATATGTTGCGCTTAATTTTTCCGTATAGATTTTTTTACCTTGTTTAATCGCTTAAAATCTGTAAC
This sequence comes from Maratus michaelseni, assembly GCA_963931845.1. NCBI lineage: Eukaryota > Metazoa > Arthropoda > Arachnida > Araneae > Salticidae > Maratus > Maratus michaelseni. The sequence continues at coordinate 258,282,162 of OZ007591.1, forward strand.
TTATCAGGCAAAAATTTCTGTTCAGAAAAACTGGTGTTTAAATTCAATGATTTCGTGCACCTTATGCATGTGCTTTCCAAAAGCAGGTGGTCACATATGGTTGTTGGAAATATATGGCTGCATACCACATGGAACCATAGGGACATAGATCTTTCGTAATTCTTAGGTAATTCTGTAATACCGCCGATGGTACACATCTTCGGCGCAATCAGCCAGACACTTATAACGGGTTAAAGTGCCTAATGCACAAGTGAAACATTTTATTAGCTACATATAAGATGTATATTAAGATATTATTCTGAAACTGAAAGCAATAACAATATGTACTTAGGTAACATACTTTGCACAAACTGCTAGTGTTTATATGTGTTTGAAACGTTCCTCAGTATACCAATTTTGCAAAAAAAAAAAAAAAAAAATATTGTGAATATCAAGTTCCCATTTTATTTTCTTACCTCCGAACTTCAAAATCACATTCGCGTGCAAACTTCTGGTTAGGCATCCATGTTGTCTAAGACCATCAGGGGTCGACAAAGTGGTTGATATGGGCAACACAGGGGGGGTCAATAACTTTAAAAGGGGTCGCTTCGGGCAAAAAAGTGAAATAAGATGTTAGAATAGAGGTGCAAGTTTATAAAGATTTCTTCGATTGTTCCAATGAACTGTAGAATTTCTTACAAATATTAAATGGTTTTTGAGTATGAATTGAAAAGGAGTAAGAATCAAATTTTCTATTTGGCGGACTTATTTAAAATGTTTAATTGCGTTCAGATTCATCTACAAGGTAATGTCTCGATTATTCAAGCTCAGGCGGTACTTTCAGGTTAAATTGGGCTGGTTCAAATCTTCATCGTTAGGAAGAGGTTTTCTGTACTTTTCTAATCTACAATCACTTTTGGAAATAAATAAAAAGCATCTTCGAAAACTGAGCGATGATTTTAAGTTGCCCTTTGAAGATTTAGATAAAATGTACATCCCGAATTGCACTACCATACCACCATTTTCAACAGAAGTTAAAGATATCAAATGTTAACTCATAGAATGAACTTATTGAGTTATAAGTTTACCTTGAAGCAAATAAACTGTTTTTAAATGTTATTTGGTGTAACTTTTAGAGGAACATAAGCATTGTACGAAAATATCCGAAACTGTCTGAAGTGGTACTCTAATTTTTTCTTGTATTTTCAAGCTTTATTGTTGAATCTCGTTTTCCCAATGTTAATTGCATTATAACATAAACAAAAGGAAGTTATTTAGATATTTAATTTCGAAGGGATTTTAAGGTTGAAACTCACGAATTTGGAACATAACATTTCTAATTGTGTCAAGCATTACCAACTGTATCCATGCCAATCAATTTTAGAAAATTGATAAAAGTGTCATTACAATGCATCTGATATGATATAAATATATTAAACATATAAAATATTGATAATAAATAATCTGAAAAATTGCATAAGTCTCTTTTTTTTATTGTTTTATCATAGTTAGGAAATTGCAAAAAAGTGGGCATCGACGAACAGTCGAAAAATTCTTGAAAACGTCGGCGGTCAAAAAAGTTTGGCGACCCTTGTCTTTAGACATATCTAATCTAGAACTGTGTTTTGTCATTTTTCGGGTGTCTCATGCTGTTTTTAGAATATACTGTGCTATTTTGTCCTTACATTGTGTTACTTTCCAAGTAAACTTTTCTGCTTTTTAAAAATTTAAATGCTACTTTCGTGGTAGTAGGTAATACTAATTATGCCATTGAGGCAGACTATAGATCTCCGTTTGAGCTTCTAATTTATAATAATTGGCCTACCCTTCTATAGAAATGACTTGAAATTTAATTATTTTTTAATATGGACTCAAAATGGAGTTCTAGATTTTTTTCAGCTTGATATTTTAACTTATTCTATATATTTATCTGATAGCATCTGTGATTAAAGTCATAGCAAAAATTATCATTTTAAAAGCAGCAAATTCTTTCTATTACGACTATCTTTACACTATATAGTAGAGCATCTTTTTAATTTCTTTTTTCCTTTTTTCATTCAAATAAGACACAAGCTGAAGTAGGATTAAAGATAGCGCAGGGTACTCTTTTTTTTCTGCGCATACGCTGTTTCCGAAACGGGATACTGCATCCTCTCCATTCATACTTCTGAGCTACGCTTCCCCTGACTTAGCAGCACGTAAATCTGGGAAAATGGCGGCTGTGTCTCTGTATTACATTACATTTGGTCGTGGTCTGTTGATGATGCCAGTTCCTTATATTATAAATTCAAGTCACAGTTAAACTAGACTTTGTTTGCCCGAATCGTACGGGACTACCAAATTTTCTTGTTAGAAGTCATTGGGGACATTTATTTTTCTTTTCTATTTTTTTTAACCTGAGTGCTTTTATATTTTTATTTATTTTCTATGTATGAAGGAGCTTTACGTAATTTTTTTTTCGTGCTTTCATTTTTGTCAAAGTGTGTAGTGCTTATAATAATAGGTATACGTTTCTGATGCTTTGCTTGTTTTGGTTACAAATTTATTCCGCGTTGCAAATAAAACTACTATCAGAGGATGTACAGCAAATTTCTTTGGCCGCCCATAAAATGTTTATTTTAAGAAAAAAATATCTGTAAACTGTTTATTTCACGGCACAATCTGTTTAAAAAATCAAATAATTACAGATTTTTTTCGGAAGAAATCTGTAAACTTTTTTTTTTTTTTTTTTTTTTTTTTTTTTTTTTTTTTTTTTTACATGCAAAATTTATTAAAGTAACAGAAAGTTCGTAATATATACAATTTTTTCTGCAAAATAAATTATTTTTTACCGGCATCCTGGATAAAAAGGTTTTTTTCTGTAAAATCAGCTGCTTTTTTACAGCATACCGAGAAAAGGGCCGTTTTATTTTCATTATTTTCTCCTCTGGAAAAAAAATTGTAAGTGATATTTAAAAAAAATTAATTCAGCTGTTTGAATATCATTAAAGATGTCACCTAATTCAATATTTCTGAATATTTAAATTGAATTAAATTTTAAGTACCGACGTCCTCGCTGACGCTGATTATTTTTTTTTTCCTCTCTCTCTCCATTAAATCAACAAATTCTTTAGAGTATGTAAATTAGAAAAAATTGAGAAATATTTGTTACTTGGTACTGTTACTCTTGCTCAACATCTTACGTATGAAATAACCGACTACTTCAGTTCTTCAGAAAGAGCCATAGAAAACAAATGTTGCTTACCAAATACATTGCTCTCGTTAAAATAGGCGACAACATCATTTTTTTTGGCTCATCCTTTTTCCACTTAGATACATTCCTCTTAAAAAAGTTCGTTCTCACGGAACGCACACGGAACTCCGTTCTCACGGAGAATACATTTCGGACAGTTTGATTTTTCTAAGTTCTACCTGTGAACTAAGAAATTTCAAATGAAGTTCTCTTTCGCTTTGCATTGAATTCGCCACAATTAAAATTATGAAGCAGTAAAACATCACATTTCAAACCATTCATTTTATCTTCCTTCACAAAGATATTGATTTGACTTGAGAAAAATCTGTGCTTTTTCAAAATAATTTTGAGTTACTTTATTTATTTATTATTTTAGAGCAACACATTTGGTACTACATAAATATAATTGCAGAGACTTACCGATTTTTGTTATTTGTATTCATTTACATTTCTGATCAGATTGGTAAGGTTTAGGATGCGTTTTCCTGTATTTTAATAGGGATATTACTTCCCAAGAAAAATGTAATGCTTCAAACCTTTCATTAACTGATTTAGTTTATATTATTATTGGAATGTCAGAATATGCAAACTATTCAGGCAGCATATATAGTGTAAATAAGAGATTAGATTCTTCTTAAATTCCTAAGATATTTGAATTATTTTCTATATGTAGGGAAAATAATGATAACGCTATAAATTAAAATTATTTTCTCTAAAATGCCATATTGTGCAATTGATATAATTCATTGTATGTTCCACTTTTACAAAATAATTTTAATTAGAATTTGTAATAATCAATAATGATTATAATCATGAATAACAGTTGCATGCAAAGGTGCACTGTTCCACAATTGCTAGGGGCAGATAAATTTTTCTTAAAAATTAAGGTTAGATAATGATTGAAGAAAAAGAGTTTTGTGCGTATTTTGTGGAAGTGTTTTCATTCTTTATAAAAATTTCAGATATTTTGCTTGGTGGAAAATCAAAGTATACGAAAACGACAAAAAGTTGTTTGATAGAGCCGCGAAAAACCTTTTTCTTGACGGAAAGATGACTGATACGAGTTTCTTAATAAAGATCATGACCCCCTAGGACACTAATATATACATTTGGCTTTTGTTATGGGTATGTTCTCCTATAAATTGTTGAGGAGAGATTGCGGGATATATAGTCTCACTCCTCTCTTAAGAAGAAAATCTTGAATTTCTGCACAGTTCAGAAATGATTATTTCTTTGTGCAACGTATCTACCAAGAATACTCCAGGCGGGTTCTCTTTAAAGTCCAGGAAACTTGAAAGCATGTACTCAGTGTCGTCCATTCTAGTGTGACGAATACGTCAGTTGTCGTATGTGGCTGTGAATTGTCATATTTGAACAGAAAGTCTCGACCTTCTACGACGTGTACAAGAAAAGACAGGCAAGACCCATTAAGCATCCCCAAAACTTTATGATGTAACGGTATCACCATGCAAAACGTGAAGTAGTGTCCTATACAATTATGGATAAGGTTTCTTTACACAGTGATCTAACTATCAGTCATAAATGATCAGATTGGTGAATAATTCTATTGTAGTTAACGGGTTCCCTACTCTCACCAGACTACCAAGTGTATTTTTGACCCACGGAATTTGCTCATTTATATTCAGTAATCTCTTCCGACAATGACAAAATCGTAGCTTGTGGGAGAATACATATAACATACTTTCAACTATAGAAGAGAAATAATTCAGTAGCTGAGAAAGATTTTTGGAGAAAATTTTGGGGATGCCTTTTCTATTTTCAAGATCTGACCAGGAAAAAGATTTTTTTTCTTTTTCATCTTCTGTATATATCTGTTCATCTACTTGGTATGCATATCTGTCCTCTTATAACCGGTACTCTTTTCATAACCAGCATATAATTTCGAAAAGCTGTTAAACTTTCAGCAGGTTTTTAACCGCGAGACATCACCTTTTGAAAGTTTTCTTGTTGTGGCAAAATGAATGACACTTTGATCAGTCTGAAGCCAGCCAAAATGTGCATTCATAAAGTACTCAACTGAGTGAATGCTGTCTTAGAGACATTCTCAGTATTCGCGTTTACTCACATTTTACGAGTATAAATCCCAGAAAAATCGCGAAACATGACTCGCATAGATAACAATCCCCCCAATCTTTTAAAATGAATTAAAACTCTTGTTCATATATTTCATCTATTATCTGCTCTCTTAAATCCTATTCATCTGTTATTCTGTCTTTTACCAACAGTAGTTGCTAAGTTAGAAGAAGTCTTCCAAAAAACCAATTGAAACCTGTTTTTACAAAGAATCGATTTTATATCAGTTTTCATACTTTCTAAAATTACTGCATCTTGGCTTATTAGCTTATCAGTGTTCCCTTTGAGTATGAGTGACAGAACTCTCATAAATTTTCCATTTCTAAAAGGTCAGGCCAAATCAGCATACCACTTTTTATTAGAATAATATTTATTTATATTTATAAACGATTTATTTATATTATTGAAAGTCTTTGATTATAGTAACCATTAATATGGGTGCAACTATCATCAATATTCTAATAAAAATACAGACTTTTTTATGTTAAGAACGGATTCATAATTTTTCTCAATTAATTCGCATTTTTTTTTTTTTTTTTTTTTTTTTTTTTACCGTTTATCAGTTTAATGATTAGAAAGCCAGGTTAACTCGTAAAATTTTCAGTGAAACCTAACATGATACCCCTCCCTCTCCCTTATATTTTAATTCTTAAAATTTTGAATATGTAAACTGCTGTATGCACTGCATTTTTGCCTTTTTGACACAAGGGATCATGTACTATGGGGAAAAAAAGACTTTTCTCATTTATTTATTTATTTATTTATTTATTTATTTATTTGTTTAATTGTGCAGTAGTAGAGAATGCTATTTTCTACAAATCTGTGAATAAATCTTTCAAGGCAATTCTCAAATGGTGCACTTTGTTCAAGCAAAATTTTTGAACGAGAAGTAACATCCTTTGTGCATTTAAATATTACTATTAGAAAAACTTGTAAAAATGTTTTATTTATCTTATTTTTTGTGGTATACATCAATTAGAATATTTATTTATTGATTTCGAAAAATGTATACAAATTATTATTTATCATTAGTGAATTTCCAGCTTGATCAAATTTTTTCAGATCTAAAATAAAAGTGAGATCGTGATTTATTTATTTTTAAAAAAATCTAATCAAAGTAAATATTTATTTATTTGAAAAAGAACTACAGAGCATCGTAATATTTTTTTTTATGATTTTGAGGTATTATGATGTAAAGTTTATATTTAATGGTATTTAAAGAAATATTGTAATATTGGTTAATAATCAACTTTTAATAATAATTAGGGGTATTTAACAACAAACAACAACAACATCAACATCTATTTATTGAAACTATTGTAACACATTGTAAACATTTAACACTGCTTAATAACTAATTGAAATTCGTTGAGAGAACATGACAATATCCTAATATAGCATCAATTTGTAGGGTCTTCTGTAGAAAGTAACTTAATTTGAATAATATAGAAACAATTACCATATAATTGTCACAATTTTAAAAGGAAAAGTGACATTTGCATTAATAAAAGATTTATTAATAAATTGATGAACACATTCTTATATCAACTACGAAGATAAAAAAAAATTAAAAAATGGTTGTTATTACCTGAAAAACCAGAAAACTGCATTTTCTAACATTGCCTTTTTCCGTTTAATCTGCCTTGTGCAAATTTCTTTGAAGAAGTTCTCTAGAAAAAAAGCTTAAATATTAATTCCCTGTTTGTGATTAGACAGTACTGAAGATTATATTTGTCGATCAGGCGGATTTTAAAACGGTATCACCGATTCATTATTGTAATTTTTTTTTTTATGCAATCGACATATTTCTGTTCTTAAAAATGTGACATCTGTATAATGTATGTATGTGTGTATAGCAAATGTTTCCACTTGTAAATGTATGTAATGTTTCTCTACTTTGGCCCAGAATCCAGTTGCTTTCTTTACAAACCATATATAAATATGAACACTATTTTTAGGGTATTTACCTTTATGTTGCCACCTTAAGACTAACGAATTACAAGAGACTCTGTGTATGCATTCGAGCATGTGTATATATGCATTGTCATCTCGTCAGTAGAATAATTAAATTCGAGGCAGCCAAGAAGCAAGCTAACTGAAGAATACTGAATACTAACACGTTACGATGACTCGCACATTGTAACTGTAGATTTTCAAAATTCTAAAGTTGAAATATTATTGAGATTATATCCGCTTATATAAATTGAAAATTGTACTTGTTGTATTTGTTGGTTTTACATTGGAACTATTTAGAATTTAATCCCCCAGTATTGCATTTTCATTACTTTGTAACACAACATTCCCAAAATATTGACATTTTATTGGAAGTATTTACAATTTAATTCAAGTGTTCTACTAATATTAGAATTTTATAGGAAATACTATCAATGTTATCTCAACTTTTTACCAATGGCTAAAATTTCTTAAGAAATATTTGCAATATAATAGTTTAAAAACTGTAAATAACCCAATTTTATGTGTCTAAATTCACCCAACATGATGCACCTAATGATTTGCTTTTTGAGAGGTGAGTAACTTATATAATAAAGCTTTTTCGAACTCAAATGAAGTCACTATTATTCGAAAATTATTTTTAACCCGTTCCATCAGGTTTGGTAAAGCCTACAATCACCCTTTTGATTGAAGCATGCTTGCTCTTCTCCACACTGTTAAAAATAAATCCGTTAATTCACGGGAAAAGTACTGGCAGCGAAGTTGCCGGGCTTTTTCCGTTCCGTTAGTAGATTTTCCGTTTTGAAAGATTGAAGAAACAGTAACTTTCTGTTATGAATGACCTCGGTTTAAAAAAAAAAAAAAAAAAATTCTCGATCTGTTTGTGCTGCCATCTGTTGACTATAACACGAGTACTTAATTTAATATTTTAATACTCACTGGTACAGATTTCCTGGCTGCCCTTGGGGTTCGAACTAGGGATGACAGCGACATTAGCCGAGTGTTTTACCTCAAGACCAGCGGGCCCTTGCTAGAATAGGAGTTTGAAAGGATCATAGGGGATTTCTTCAAATCGCTGCTTGGAACTTAAACAATCTGGGGTTTAGAAACCTAGCAACTTTGAAATTAAGTGGGGGGATATTTTGTTATAAGATTATGATTGAAAAATTTAGTATTAATAGAGGATTGAAACATGAATTATATTAATTCCTAATTTGATTGTTAGATGCAAAATATGAATATTATATTTTGAATTAAATTCGATAAAGTATGTTTGCTTTTTTGAGAAAATCGATTTTTTTTCAACTATTATATATTTTTTAAATGTGTTCTGTTAGAATATATTTTCATTGAGAGTGTCTTTTATAACTTTAAAAAGCAAATTACGAATAATAGCAAAGGAATGAGAAAGTTATTTGTTATTTTTTTTTTATTCGGAAGCATTATTTTTGTTTGTTGCTTTTTTGCGTAAAATCGATTTTTTTTCACTTAATTTAACTATTATATATATATATATATATATATATATATATATATATATATATATATATATATACTAAGCTATTTGTTTAGAATATATTTTAAGTGTGAATATTTTTTTGTAACTTTAAAAAATAAATTGCTAATAATTTTAAAAGCATGGGAAAATTAATTGTTGCTTTTAAATTCGAAAGAACTATTTTGTTCTTTTAAATAAACTCGAATTTTTAATTTATTGAATTTTTAGTTTTTCTGTGCTGCAACATGTCAGTTTTTTAAACATTGGAAATAAATATGCAGCAGATAACGGAATATCTCCGTTGGCCACTTTCTTCTCCTTCTGTTCCGTTGTTTTCAGGAAATATGAAGAATTTTTCTGTTTTTTAACGGAAAATGCCCTTCTGTCGTGAAAAGGGACTTTTTCTGTGAAATTCAGGGAAAAAAACCCGTGAATTTCAGATTATTTTTAACAGTGCAGCCATTATCTGCAAATACCAGATATTTGGTACGCAGATTGGCCCTCCTCTAAAAAGATGATTGTACGTTTTCCTCAACTCCAACCTAATGAAGAGAGCATTAAAATGACTGCTTTCGGAAGGATAGTCAACTGTTTGGGTCTTTCTTCTGGATATTTAAAGCATTTTATTGAATAAACTGGCTCGTTTGTTTTAAACTTAATTGAAATTTTGCTTATGTTGTAACGAAATCTATTTTCGTCATTAATAAAATACCATAACATTATAATTATTTCCCTTTTTTAAATATCTATGCATATCTTAAACAAAATAAAAGAAACGATATTTCAACTATTCATAAAAAAAAAAAAAGTAAGGCGGCTATAGCTTCAAGAACAATTAATTAAGGACTTGCTTCTATCTTCTGAGAGATACAGTGAAACATTACTTGATGGTATTTCTTAGGTGACGACACTGGTGCAAAGTGTAAATACATTAAAGACATTGGTATTCTTAATGGAATGGAAGGAAAGTATAAATTGAACAATCATAATAAATTCTATGACTGTTACGACAGAAAATTTGGGTTAAAATATTTCAATAAGAAATTTATTTTTTAAATAAATTATGAAAATTAACATATGAATAAGGAAACTATAAGTATAATAGTCCTGAAAACCATAATCGTGTAACATTGTGCTTTTAAGCATTTTGAAAAAGATCTTTTACTTGATATTGCTACGTTGTTTCGTAATACTATACTAATTGCTACGTTGTTTCGGTCTATAGATATTCAGTTAAATGATATGAAATGCTTTTTCGTTTGTCATAATCATTGAAAATCACCTTTTCCTGAACCTTCCTGTAGAATTTCAATTCCCCCAGTATTGTCACATTTAGTAGTTCATGGCATGAGCACAACGAAAGAGCATGCCTTCTGCCAACTGAAATACAGTGTGTTTAGCTTTCTTACTCCGACAGGATACGATTCATCACCTTAGCAGACCCCATGAGTGTGTGTAACTGTTGCGATGTCTCTAAATTAACTTGCCAAAGTCTCCCGGTAGCAGAACACTGTGCTCCGAACACCTTAAATTTGGGATCCAGCCAACATCGTTCTTCGATATGAGTTGGATGGGGCTCACTTGTTTTCTTTTTTAGACGACGTGTGTCTACTTTTTTGTTTGGTTCTTGGATCTCCGTGCTTAATTATCTGTAAAGGTATTTGTAGTTTTCGTCACGTTTGTTACTATTTTGCGGTGATGGGTCAAGAGTCTACTCTTTTTACAACGCAAAATCGATACGAAGCGATGCTTTGTCGATGTCCTAAATAGACATTTCAATACTTTGGTTGATTGAACTTGTGTTAAAAAGTGTCATTTGTAGTTTGCGAATCACTAAAAATCATACTTTGGTTTTTACGTTCTCTAAAATATTTTCAAAACTATAATATGCTGTTTTTTTACTAAGTTAGGCTTCACATTTTTTTTCTTGCTTTGCCATGTCTTGCATAGTAAAAATATTGACCTTTATTTTGTTGCTGTTTTTGTTTTCACTTCAAACTATATATTGATAGTAATTGCTTCATGATGTTGGTGATGTGGTACTATTTCTACAACGCAAAATCGATATGAAGCAATTTTTTGTTGATACCCTAGTAGTTTCAGAACTTTGTTTGATTGAACTTCTGTTAAAAAAGTTATTTGTAGTTTGTAAATCAGTAAAATGATACTTTGATTTTGGAATTCTCAAAAAAAAAAAAAAAAAAAAAAAAATCTCACTTAAATAATGTTGTGTTTGTTTCCTAAATTTTACTTATTACTATTTTTTTTTTTTTTAAATCTACTTTCCTAACTGTTTTACATTACTAGAAATATTGGTTAAAACATTAACCGTTAATAAACTTTGTTTTTTCATTTTTTTTTTTTAAATCTCTAAACCCTATATTAACGTTAATTTATACACTCTTAATAAAATTTCTTTGTTAGTCTTTCAGTTATTTATTGTTATTTTCATCCTCGTTAGTATTATGAATCTACGATAGTTTTTAATCTGTGCAATTTTACTAGGAATTACGAAGTAAAAAGTTCTTCATTTTGATAATTTAATGAAACAAAAAATGTGTTGTCTTCCGAATAGAATCTATAACCTTTTCATTATATTTGTATATCAATAATTTATTTAACAAATAAATTTCTAATTGAATTTATTAACGAAATTTTCTAGAATATTTGTCATAGTACAATTTATTATGATTGCTAAAGTTATAGTCCCCACCCCACTTTCCTTAAAAATGCCACCGTCTTTAATATGTTAAATCAATGCATTTACCCAGGAACTACATCAAGAAATATTTCAGTGTGATTCTCAAATAATCCAGACCATAGTTAGTCAATGTAAAATATCCCCTTCATGAAAAATAAATGTAGCAAACACTTATAATATATTTATTGATAATTTTTTTATCGAGAAGTTCTCTTAGTCCATTCAATATTCTTGTCAGATTATCATATCTTTTTTCGAAATAACATTTTGAGTTTTCGGTTTACTTATGATCTAAAGAATATTTTTAATAATTCGCTAATAATAAATAATTGGGTTGAACGATTTATTTTTCTCATAAATATCTTTTTATTAATTATTGGTAATTCTAGTGTTTATTTTTTTGAAAATGAGAACTTGATCCCGCCTCTTATAATTTTTGAATTGCTTTGCTTTACCACTGTTTCTTAACCATTCAATTTGGGGAATACGTAAAAGATAAGAGGATTAACCACATTTAATAGTAGCCGTGCTTCTACTATGTAACTTTCTAGCGGAACTATCTACTTCCAAAATTCAATTTCTATAGAGAAGACCAATTCGCGTCCATTTCATGTAAAATGTCCATTTGATGCAACATGTCGTGGCCAGAAAACTCAATTTCAAATATCTAGAGCAGTTTACAGTTTATTTAACTTAATCTACTTGTTTTATGAATACCCACTTTAATGCCGCAGAATTTTAATGACATCCCCATGAAGACCACCGCATAACATTTAAAAGACTTAACTAGCCAGAGCTGCCTCTTGTGCTCCATTTTTCCCGAGATATCAATAATCGTGACGTCTTTTAAAAGTTGACCTTACTCAAAACATTTCCTATACCACGCTTTGAAATAGCCCGTTAGGTTATTGCCTAACTGAACTTTTGATCAGATAATTTTAAATAAGTCCCTAGATTTTCTCAACTGTGATATTTTGTCCATCGTAAGTTATTAGAGTTAGCTCAAAAGAATCTAAAAGTGCCCGTTTACCGCACCGATCTATTAAATGAAGTGAAGCAAATACAGGAAAAGTCCTTGAGAAAATACGCGGTTGAAATAAAGTTTTAAGATTTCATCGGTAAAACTCCTATAAATCGATCGAAATTTAGCGAACTACCACGCAGTCTTCTAATTCAAACACAGTTCTTCGTAAAGTTATAACTTCAAAGGAGTTTGTACGTACCATTTATGTGGGAATTCTAGGTTTCTGTCCTACGATGCAGCTGTGTTATTTTTATAATGTATTAAAATTGTATTAAAATCAAGTGCACGTAAAATGATACTCTCTCCTTACTCTCTGTCCGTCAATTTTTGTAATGCTCGATTTATGGAACAGCTTTGACACTTCACTGTATTTTACAAGTTGTTTTATTTGTTCTAGGAGTTGTTTTATTTCAAATGGCATTATTAGTGTACTTATATTTTACTGGTACAGTTTAATCCTTTACCTCAACGACATACTTTTATAACTGTGTTTCTTACTATACACGTTTAAAAAAAAAAAAAAAAAAAAAAAAAAAAAATTGTAATTTTACAATTATAAGTATAATGGAACATACAAAAGTTATATATGGTTATATATTATAAATATATCATATTATATATGAAAAGGAGACTATCGGCCAATATTGCGAAATCTGGCGGATTTTTTGTTCGGAAATTCGGAATTCTCGCCAGAAAAATTGAATAGTTATTTTTGCTTTATATAATGATAAACTTCCGTAAAAAAAAAAAAAAAAAATAATAAAAATAATACACTAATAATCTACAATACACACACATCTAATACACATAATAAAATACTACTTAAAATTTCTGGTATGAATTCGGAATTTCTGAATTAAAAAATCCGCCAGCTTCGGCAACAGCGACATCGTCATATGGACGATGCTCCAGTGAAACGAGCCTTTCATTTTTCCAGATGAATTAAATTTTAGAACAGTATTTGGTATGTGTAAAAATCTATAGATCGTATACTACAAAGGCAGTAGCTGCTGGAAATGGGTTTTCGATTGCGTTATGTGTTTTCTAAATTGTTCATATAGATATCTCTTTTTCATCTTATGAAAAAAAGCTTCGAAACAATGTTCGGATTGTGTTGGAAAGTGTTTCATAGCCTATGCATGTAGCATGATTTTCTTTCTTGTTTTAAATGAAGGCTGGTTGCTGCTCTGTGGTTTCCTCACCTTGATAATTTATAAGTCAACTCCTTAACCTCTGCAGAATAAACTTATCCATTAAAAACTGTGGAGAATAACTTGAATCAAATAAAATTTTATCGACGAACCAGTTAAAATTCTGGAGGGAACATTGTTGTGCAATATTCAAAACAAATTTCTTGCAGCAATTTTTATATTTTAAAGGCCAGGCTAATATTGCATGGTGGGAGTGAAATGAGCCTTTTCCTTTCCGTGACCAAAGTGGTCAGAAAATACTGGAGAACTCCGGGTCACTTCTTAAGAAAAATTGACTTGCGGCTCCATAGCCCCTTCCGTTCGATAATTTTAAGATATTCCGAGCGCATTTCCTTATCGATTAAGTAGCATTATACAAGGGTTTGCGTGATGCCAATTTACCTGGTCAGGTGCAGCCCGTAAACCTCTGCTTAGTGTCGTTCGTGATACTGGTCTCGCGAAGGGGGTTTCCGAAAAATTATTTCCGGGGAGAAACGAGCCAATAGAACAACATTCAAACTTATCTTTTCGAAAGTTTCTGTTTTTCTAGGTGATTTGTTTTATAGGAAAGCGAGTTTAGAAACGTGTTTGCGGAAATAATATATTGCTTTGATATTTAGAGAATCAGAAAATATCCATAAGATTGAAGAACAAAGAATAGCACTGTGCGGTGATGTCTGCAAGAGGGAAAGGGGTAGGAGAGTAAGAGCACTTGCCTCTCTTTGGATTTTCAAATTTAATTAACAAAATTTTCTTTATTTCCGGTGATTTTGAAAAAAATAAATAAAAAATAATTATTGAGAGAAAGAAACAAAACGAAGGATTTTGCAACGGGCAGCCCCCACCTCCCTCGTCCCATCCCTTGGAAAATGAGTTTCAATTCTGTTTCAGTTTTATGTATTTGATATTTTTCTTATACGGGGTTTTAGGACAAGCGGGGCTCTTTAACTAAAAAATATAATTAACTGTTGAAAAAAACGAAAAAAAAAACCCTCATTTTTTTTTATTAGAGCTTATTTTTGGATTTTTAAAATATTTTATTTGTTAAATTCTTATATAGTTTTCTATGTCGATGTGCTTAAAAATTGTCTTGGACGAGGTGGTTCTAAGAAACAATTCATAATTTAGTTTATTTATGTTTATATTCTCCATTTAAAAAAAACACGGCCTCGGATGTGAATTACAGACATCTTTTCCAAAATATCCAAATTCTAAATCCGAAAAGAGTAGCAAAAAATTAAACAATTAAAAAAGTATTATTTTTTTAATATCAACTAGCAACTCTAAGAGCCACGCTATATGTTTCTCCTTTATATCAGCCGCTTCATGGAATCACATCCGAGTGCTCAAAAGACATTCACATAATCAGCACTTATTATAATAAGTGTAATAGAAGACATTTTTTAGCTGTAAATAATAAATGCAACGGCAGGGCCAAAACTAGGGGAAGGGGGAGCGAGCGGGGCACGGCATATACACCAGGTACCAAAGTAGAACGGGTGCGCCATAAGAATTTTGTTCGTCGTTCGATACAAAAAAACAAATAACGAAATTTCTGCAAATATGTCTTGCAGTCGAACAACCCAAAGTAAAAACATAATCGTTAATTTTATGCACATTTTTTTTTTTTTTTAACAGGGCCGGGTTTTCTATTGGCTGACCACCTAGGCGTGCTAGAACAATACTTTATTAACGAATTCATCCAATGTACTTGCAAGAACAATGTACTGTCCCAATTAGGTTCGAATTGGTTCAACGTTTCGAACGTTATTGTGATGACATGTTTTGCTTTTGTGTGTCCCTGTAAATGAACTATAAAATCTACATACTAATACATTAATGAAAATGAACTCATCTAAGATATTGATAGACACTGTCCGAATAAGGTGTGAATTTGTTCAGTATTTCGGACGTTATCGTGATGACACATTCTGCTTGTTGTTTGCTTTTGCTTGCCCTTGTAAAACTATAATAGAAATACTTGATTAGAACTCATCCATGATTCTAGCAAGAGTAATTTATGGTCCCAATTAGATACGAATTGGTTCGGTATTTCTAATGTTATCATGATGACAAGATTTGCATTACAGATAGATAGATAGATATAGGTATAAACGAGATGATTGCAATGTGTCGATTTCTAAAGAAATTAACCTAAAAATCTTAAGATTAATATATTTTCTAGCAATTATTTCATATTTAAAATAAAATATAAAGGCAATTGATCGAAAACTTCTCTTTATACATACTTCTCTTTATATATAATATATATATATATATATATATATATATATATATATATATATATATATATTTTTTTTTTTTTTTTTTTTTTTTTTTTTTTTTTTTTTTTTTGAAAGATGGGTGGCCGGGGTGGTTGGGAAACCAAAATTCAGGCTTGCCCCGGATGAAGAAAAAATGTAGTTTTGACTCTATGCAACGGATATATTCTTCACCTTCTATATAAAATTTTATTGTAGCTAAGCAATCTTATACAGTCAAGCTTTGAGCTGACCGGAATTCAAACTTCGGGACTTTATGACCTCATTAAGGCTCTCATTAAGCATATGTGCTGAATACTAAAATAGAAAATTATGTTACAGACTGTTACATTTTGATCTTATGGCATTCTGGCATTCGTGGTAATAAGTATTTTCTCAGAAAGCGGCAATGAAAAGTATTATCAGAATAGAGAGAGAGAGAGAAATTACATGCTATATTTAAGGTATCTGTTTGCTTTTAAAACGTCAATTTCGATTAAACTTTCAATCTTATGTTTTTTAAATTGATATAAAATTTCAGTACTTTTCTTTTGACTTTCGTTGAAATTTTGTCTTTATATTATTTAGAAAAAAAAAATACAGCTGTTTAAAGATTGCTCACAGATAAATTTTGAAACCAAAAGAATGTAAAATTGTGTTGGAAAAATTGTCATAACTCAAAAAGTAATAGTTCAATTACCACAAAATTTTAAAATTGTGTTTTAAATATATATTTAAAGGAAGTAGACTATTCTTATGCTGATTTATTGAAAAGTTTATGAGTTACACAGTTTTAATTTATGAATTATTAACTTTTTTTGACGAATTTTTAGCGTTGTTTTGTCTTTTTATACTTATAACATTTAAACTATTCATGTTATTGTAATAAAAATATAGTCTAGTTTATGTATAACATTGTTATATTTATTATGGAATTCATAAAATGTATTTATATTTAATACTTTTAAATTTAAATAGTCTTAAGAAAATAGTAATTTTCGGTTAATTTTGTACTAGTAAAAAAATATTTAGATTACTTATTTGTACGTTTATGTCGCATTTTTTGACAATAATTATGAATTTTAAACTTGAAATTTATAAAAATTCAAAAACTTTGTTCCGAAGTAAATACAGATACCTTAAAGATCTATTTTCAGAGATGTTTTGAATTTAATGGGAATGATTTGTAGAAAAATAAAGGCACATTATACAACGTAAGTTATGTTTTACCAGCAAAAAATTAAGCAAAGGAATCTAGTGTATAAAAATCCCGAAAAAATGAATATTTTTTAGCTTAAAAATTAGTGCAATTGTTTTGAGATCAAAATTGTTCAAAACAATTTTTCTTTGCAGGATAGTTATGCAGGTTGTTTCAAAAATATCTATCCAAACTTTGAAGACCAGTTGGATGGTTGAATCCAAAATATATTATATCAAGGAAAGCATTTCTTAAAAGAAAATCTCATTCAAATAGTAATAGATACTTCATATAGGCCTATATCAGTAACCTCGTTTTTATGATGTTAACCGGTTTTTTTAGAATAGCTTTACTGTCCGAATTCTCAACTTTCTTAAATAATTTTCATGTTAAATTGTTGCGTTTTTTAAGCTGCAGTGTCTCTGTTTCTCAAATAAGAAAACACCTTATCAGAATATTCATTTATTTATTTATTTTTGAAAAAAAAACACTATCACACAAATTTTAGCCAGATATTTTTTAAATACTATGTATAAAATTCCGTACCCAATTAATATATTAATAAAATTTCTTCAGATTTTTAAAATAATCTTTTAAGACTATTTTCTTTGTCAGTCTTTATTTTTTAATTGCTTTTAAAAATAAATAATATCTTTTGTAACATTTTTGTGAATCCCCAAAACAAATTAACAACAGATCCCTTTTAAACTCTTAAAGGGGAAAGAATTGCGAGCAATTGGTTGGAAAACATATTAATAAATAAATAAACTATATTTTTAATTAAACATTTGTATAAATAATGTTTGAAATTATCGGAAATCCTCAAATTCATCACATATAATTTGGGTAAGCACAATTTCAACAAAAATAAAAAATAAATAAAAGGACAATTAATAGAAAAATGCTTAAAATATATATTACATAGCTGCAGTTTTGTTTTCATAAGTTTTGACATCATGAAAATTATGACATTAGGTAGTAAAATTTTAAATTGTGTGTCACATTTATAGGAAAATGATGCCCGTTGTTTGATTTTTTGTGTTCTCGAAACCCTGTATTTTAAATAAATTTGAGAAATAATAATTCATATTATAGAGATCTTTAAACCCATTTACTAATATTTGAGAAGAGTATTTTTTTAGGAGGAAAAACTCACACAAAAATATAAAAAATATATGTATATAAAAAGTTTGTGCTCCCAGAACCTTTTACTTTAAACAATTTTATTTACTGATCTAAGTATAGATTGGTGTGCGTTAGTATACTTTTCGTATAACATAAATGCCTTATATCCACAAAAGAACACAAAAGAATATTATATAATTTCACTCTAATTTTTTTTTTTTATGTTACTTAATTTTCTAGGAAACTGGGATGCCTAGAACTTTTTATGTAACTGCAACAACAACAAAAAAAAAATCATGTAAAATTACAAAAGTTGTTTTAGTAACTGTTACTAAATACAGATGAAAGTTATAAGCTAAGCAAGCATACAGATTTCTGTAGTTTTACAAAAACTACTTTTGTAGATTTACATCTTTTTTTATATATATATATTTTTTTTTTACTGTGTTATTTACGTATATTTATAGCTTTTTCAAAGTGGGGAGAAAAAGTAAAAAAATATGTTATGATGAAATCAGCTATAGGCTATTGTTGAAAACTTGCTTTGAACAGGATTTGAAACCACGATCGTATATTGTGTGAAATCGTAATTTGAGAGAAAAGTTATGCACCTTTTAAGAATTTATTCTTTTCTTTTATTTAAATAAAGAAACATCGTGGAAGGTTTTGTTTCATTTCATTCTCATAAAAATCAAAAATTGCTTCTTGACATTTTCTTTTTTTTTTCTTTTTTTTTTTTTTTACGCTATCTTTTTCAAATACTGTGTCAGGGTCGAAATTTGGATTTTTTTCACCAGGGACAAGCAGGAATTTTGGCGAAATGTTGGGGTATTAATTCAATAGCTGCTTTGGAGAAAAATATTTTTATTAATTTGCTGATAGTTCACAAGAAATGTAAATCTGAAGTATTTAAACTTCAACAAATGCCCACAAATACGCGCTTTACAAAAATTCATTGCGAGCATTTAACCTTATTTGACATAAAGAAGCTAAACTCCTTTTCTTTTTACAAACATGTTTATATTAATAGTTGCGATAAATCACAAGATAGAAGATGGGGAGAAGGTTCTTTACTCTAAAATTCATTATTGTGTCGCGTTTGTTAAACTTGGTTCCAATTAAAATTTAATTAAGTGCTACAGCCTGTATAAATTATTCCACCAAAATGCGGATTTGTTCTTTCATAATTTCTTCTCTTTAATTACTAGATGTTTTATTTTTTTTTAATCACGTGCTGTGCGGTGTAAGTGATTTCAATGAAAAGCTACCTTTGACTTCTTCTTCTTCTTCTTCTTTTTTTTTTAAAAAAAAAGTGTTAATTTTAAGAACGGGGGGCGCTTTTACTTCTACCGATGTGATTGTCACAGTTGACTGCATCAAAACAATTCAGTCGACGTGACATAGAGTTTGATTAATTTTGTATTTACTGTTTAATTTTTTTTTTAATCCAGATCTTAATTTTCGGGGAAAGTTTGCTTCTTAAAATGTGTTAAAATTTCATCTGAAGAGCTTTCTAATGTAAATTATTTAATTTGTCAAACACGGTGGCAATATTCGAAGCTATGCTCAAGAACTGGGTGTTAATATGTTGAGGAGCCGTTCCTATTTTTATGTTAATATAAAACAATCCCGAAACATTTTTCTAATGAAAGGAAAGTATAAATTTTGTCTTCCTGCGAAAATTGCATTAAAATGTACGGCGGAGATTTTTTTTTCTTTTATCCTTCCTCCTTATCTTGTTTTAAAACCTTTGTTACAGCAATTTGTATGCTGGAATCACGCGTGTTTTTTCCCCCTTAGAATGAATATGCAGGATGTTTCATAATTTAATAAATCATCTTTTTTGTAATTTTCTGTAATTATTTGTTCATTAAGATATAATTATCGTTCATTGCTGCGTAAATCTTCTATTTTATTTCATAATACATTTGCCTTTAATTGTTTTAAATTCCCCCTTTCAAAATAACGTTTTGCATTATTTGAATTGTGCAAACTAATTTTTAGCGATAGTGTGTATTAGATTTAATCAATTAATATATTTATTAATTGGGTTTTAAAGCTACAATGGTTATTACGACTTTTTGAAAAAACATTAATTGATTGGCGATTTTGTTCGTGTCTGGATAAAGAAGGAATAAAATCTCTTTTCGCTTAATCTGTATTCCTTACGCTTAATGTGTATGTTTAAAAAGTGTATTATCTATGAATGGAGGTTTTATATATATGGATGTTACATACATCAGCGATTTATAATTTTTAGATTTTTAGAACTTGTTTTACATTTATTTCATATTTTTAAATTTCGAAAGTTTTTTTTTTAAATATTTATTTAAACATTTACATTATCAGGCGGATAAATAACGAAAAAAATGTTATGTTCCGCTAGCATAATATTCTGTTTTAAATTCCTCTTTTCAAGCATTATTTATAGCAAGCATTTTCTGCATCAGGGTATTAAAATTAACAATAATATTTCACTTCTGACGAATCCAACGAGATACTTTTGTATGTGTGTGTGTGTGTGCGTATGCATATATATGCAGTCATCAGCACGTTAAATCGCTCAAAAAAAAAAAAAAAAAAAAAAAAAACTGAGACTCAGAAAAATGCGAACACTGTAATAGCCCGATAAGTTTAGACATTTATTACGTACTGTAGATGCAATAGATTATACCATAATGATGATATTCATAGCAGTAATATAGGAAATGAAATCTTCAAAATAGGACATAAATTTTATTCAGAAAATTTATGAACAAAAAGAAATGTTTGTTTAGTGATTGATAAATGTATTTCTTAATGAATTGATTTTTTTTTTTTTTTTTTTAGAGTTAAGTAAAAGAAAAAATATCTATCTATAATCAACCCCACTCATGATTTTTTTTTTCTAATTTATTTAATTTTTTTTATGAATGAGTGTTTGAGGAAAAAAAAATCCCCACCCTACCTAAGAGGTTCTTGTACTTATTGATGATAAGTACCTTCCTAGTACTTGTAGAACTGTCAGTTGCTCACTAATTATGTCACAATTGTCAGCTTGCAAATAAACTTAAAAAAATAAATGAAATTTTCTAATTTTGATATTTCAAGCCCTGTATTTTTCAGATTTATGACTTTCATATATGAAAGCCTTTTCCAGTTATTTTTATTTAAATATTTTTTTTACTCAAATACAAAGAAAGCGGTAGGTCTCTGATTATTAATCACGCCCCTCCCCCCACCCCCACCCCATCCACCCAACCAGCCCCACAAAATAGCACCTTGTCTATAAAGTAATTCGAACTTTTTTTCTTCTTGTAATACAGAAAATTTCGCTTTAGCTTAGTTCAATCATAGATAATCTGTTTGCAAATTTTATGAATCTGCATGCTTTCATGAGCGCATGTGTGTGTTTATTAGGTATGTAAACTAAATAGAAATTTGAACCATGGGGGAAGAAAAAAGAAATTTTCTCTTTTTTTATAGTTTAAATGACCAAAAAAGTCTAAAAATATCTTTCACTTAATTTTCTAAGAATTTTTTAAAGAAATTAAAAGATGTTATATTTTTTATTTTTCAATATTGAAAGACATATTATTTTTATAGGTATATTTAAAAAATGTTCATTTACTTAAAATCGGAATAAAAATACCAAAAAGTTGTATATATACATAACAAAAAACGACTTGAAACTTTTCACGACTCAAAATAACATGCTTGTAATTTAAAAGTGGCTTTTTCCTCGTTTATCTGATTCTCATTAGTCTACCTGTTCATATGATTACAGAAGCCATAACAAACTGCTTTCCTTTATCCAACCTTGTTTACCACTATTTGTTAAATTGTAGTTAAAATGAAATTAATTACAATGATAAAGTTGTAATCTGACTATTCTTTCCAATTTCATCGATCACCATAATATCATGTTGAATCTAAATTTAATGAAAAAAGGCATAGGATGTTAATAAACATGAAGAATGAGAATCATGTCAAGGATGACTCTTTTAGATGTGTCGTCGTAATTAAGTTATTTTCTGTATTGTGTCATAATGAAACCAAACTAGAAAAGAGGGGGCTTGTATGTGTGTATGTTAATAAATAAAAAATCATGCCCTACGTGGATATTTATTTCAGATGTTATTTGCACCTCATGTCAGTTATTAATTTTCTTGTTTCATTTATATATGTTATTAGGGGCTTAACATTGACGATTTTAGGTATAATGCTGACAATATTTGAAGAAATAACATATATTTACTATGACTATTCTTATAAAGCCCTTCTGAAGATTCTATAAGATATTCATAGTTTTCCAATTTTGCTTTTCCAATTTTTGCTTTTTCATCCTTTTAAGTATAATTCCTTTAGTGTCCATTCCATTGCTTTTTATGGTGTTTTATCCTTCGTTCTTCACATGTGTTTTCATTTTTAAATACATAAATATAAACATACACTCATTAATATTCAATATACATGTTTGTTTGTTTTTTTTCATTTGAAAATATATAGGATATATATATATTCTTTTGAAATATCGGGTCATCCCGCACCCGATTCAAAACCCAACCCGAAACAATTAACCCCTTGAAAGGTGGTGGGGTATAATATATCCCTTCGTTTCCTTTTCCTTCGTTTTTCACATGTGTTTTCATTTTTAAATATATATATATATATATATATATATATATATATATATATATATATATAAACATAATAATGATATAAGTAAAACTGCACCAGCAAATATATTATCTTTTAATTAAAAAGCAGGGAAAATTCTAATAAATCTGAAAAACAAAAATCATAACATGGAATCATTTTAGATGCTCGGTTATCTTGATGAACTAACTTTGAAGGGGGAAAAAAATGTCGAATGGTAATAAGTAAGAAGGGCGAAAACTGTGCCATGAACGGAATATTTTGGATATTTAGACATTATAATATCTAAATAAATCTAAATAATAATTTTAAAAAATGTGTGTGATAAATGTGAAAACGAAAATGATGCCGTGGATGAACAATTATTTCACATGTTTGCTTTTTTTAAACATGTTATTTATAATAAGTGAAACTACTATATTATTTTAAAATTGTCATTTTTTTGCGCATTCGAGAAAAATCTATTAAAACAGCTAAGTCCCAGCTATATGAATGGTTATTTTTTTTTTTCTTCCCAAGCCATTAACTCTGGATACACACAGTGTTGACGCACACAGGCATTTGAGTGACATGCTTTTTTACAAAGCGTCCGTCACAGCTAGCGAAGCGTCACAAGCGATGCTGAACGTTTTTTCCACGAACCTGTTGCACAACCGGCCATTTTCGTGTATCCATGTCTTCATCTTTACGAAATAGCTTACGGTATTGAAATTGGCGCGACACGATGCGGGTTACTGAAATCGGGTGTGAAAGTGAAAACAACGATGTACTTACTCCGAATCTGATGGATAAAAAAGACGTTTGTTTTATTTGTGTTATTGGTTTTACGCGTGTTTTTACGAAGGTTACGTAGTAGGAACTTAATGAATTTATCGGATTTGTTTGATTTTCATTGATAGTAGCTTTTGTTTCGGATTTTGCAATTATTTGTTTTTGTATAGCATAAATCCGGTAATATTTTTAGTTCAAACAGTGAAAAACGTCTAATCATGAGAGCCTGTAAGGAGCGGGCGGGCTGGGGAAAGCAATTGGCCTTCCTTGTATTTTCAAATTTAATTAACTAATTTATCTTTTTCTCTGGTGATTTTATAAAATAAAATAAAGTGTATTCTTCTCAAATAACTTAAAATAACTGAACAATAAGAACAAAAAAAGGAACTAAGAATTTTTCGTCAAGGGGTCTCTTCCCCTTGAAACTTCTTTGAAAAACAATTTTCAGTAATGTTTTCCTTTTTAGATCATGTTTTCAAAAATTATCTCAAACGGGGGGCTTCAGGGAGACGGAGCCCTTCTAACGAAAAAGGAAATAAACGAGGCATTATCAATGGCCTTGGTTCCTCCAACTTTCCAAGAATTTCCATTTTTTTTAAAAAGTGATGTCCTTAAATGTCTCAGTTTTCTTCTTTATTATTATCTTAATTTTCGTAAAATGTTTAGAAAGTTTCGGCAATAATTGAAAGGGAATATATTATTTCGGGATACATATAAAAATAATTAGAAATTTTTGGGCAATTTGTAACTTTGACTTTAATAACTCCAGCTCCTTGTTTTTTACATTTTTTTTTCTTTTATTTAGTGAAAAAAAAAAATTCAGGTTTACAAAGTTATATTTTGTGTAATTGTTTCTCCGTTAAATTTAATTTCTTATGATATTGAAAAGTTTCAAATTATTTTTTTACAAAAGACGTATTATTTTCTTATAATCTTTATGATTGTTCAAATTTATGAGATCATAACGATACTAATTTAAAAATACCTTTTTGAGCACACTCTCTATTCGACAACTCACAAACAAATTTATACATTTCTATTATAATTTAAAAGCTGTAATTATTTTATTTTTTAATGAATGATCGTGATCATTACTGAGACACACAGACACAACGAAAATTACAAAATAAGCACTCAATAATTATTTATAATCTTTTTTCAAAACTTGTGCGGTAACAAAATTTTGAATCTTGTCCATTTAGGGGGAAAAGTTTGTAATTATTCGTTTGCTTATGCATATTTCCATGTCTGATGGCCCCTTAGAGTGTGTGGTCCTGTGCATTTCCACTTGAGGTAGATATAAATACATTTTTTTCCCTCAAACCAGTGGATGAAATGGCATCTGTAAGAGATCTGCATTTGAAAACCAGAGAGACACCCATGAAGCTACTAAAGTCAAGTAAATCGCAGAGAAATTTAGAAAAAAAAAGATCATTTTCATGCTCACAATCTATTGTTTTGAAAATTTCAAGAAAGTTCATAAAGCTTAAAAGTGTGGAAAACTGCCTCAGTTTTGGTAGACTATACGAGCTACATCAGCATGTCAGGATCATACTTTATTAATATATTCAAAAATATAAAATGGAAAACATCTAATGATTTGAATTTGGAATGGGAGAAAGCGTCCAAGGCCAAGGTATCAAACAGAATGTTGCGCAATCAGATTAAATGAAGTTTGATAACGTCGGAAAGCCAAGGCAAAACCCAAACTGACAATACAGCACAAACAAGTACAACAGCACAAACAAGCCAAAATATGATGAGCGAAAAAATACCTTGACTGGTCTGTTGATGAGTGGAGTAAAGTGGTGTTTAGCGATGAATCTAAAATTTATTTTGTTGTAAGGGATGATAGTAGAAAATCCATTTGGTGGTTGCAAAATGAAAGGGAGAGTGAAAACTGTTCCAATTTTCATCTTAAGTTCCCTGATTTTAATTTTCGGGTGCATGTCTTCTAAGATGGTTGGAAGACTGTGTGTTGTTAATGGGAATGAGAATTCATAGAAATATGTTTCAATTTCAGACGATTTCTTTATTACTAGTTTAAAAGATTAATTTGGGAGACAGTAATGTTATAATTATGGATGACAATGATTCTTGCCATATATATACAGGAGAGCGAAAAATTTCCTTTTCCAAAATAACGTCCCTCAAACGGAGTGGCTAGTATGTAGTTCAGATATCAATCCTATCAAAAGTTTATGGTATATTTTAAAAAACATGATAGTTATAAGCTACAGTCAAAATCAACACAAAAACTCAAAGACTCCATCTGAAAAGCAGGGCCATCTATTTAAATAGCCTTCTAACAATCATCTATTCAAACAAGTGCGAAGACCCTGTTGAGTCTCTGCTTGACAGAATCAAAGCGATAATCATGACAAAAGGTGAAGGTAGAAGGTATTGACCATCTATTTTGACCAAATATTCCAAGCTCTTTTTCTCAGTTATGACGTGACTACACATTTATTTTCTAGCAATATTTGGAGAAATAAAATTATGTAAAATAATTGTGAAGTAATTTTGTAATTATGTTCTAGTCGTGTTTATTAATTTTTAAGAGCAAACAGTGTTTCATCAATTAATATATATATATATATATATATATATATATATATATATATATATATATATATATATATATATATATATATAATTGCTCATATTTCATTGCGCGTTGGAAAAGGTATAGATGCTGATTCCATACTTTTTGCCAAAGGAGATTATTTGTAGAAATTATCTAGACTGGCGAACAGTTTATATTTCTCAATTTCTGGATATTTTATATGAATTGTAAGAATTGGTCACTCACCACAGTGGCTTGTAATTTTACCACCCATACCTAGATTTATACTCGTCATTTAGCGAATGGCGGGTGTCATTCGCTAAGCCTGCCTCCCTTCTGTTGTGATGCCTATTTTCTGAAACTATTAATTTAGAGATTTTTTTTTAATGCTATATACGATACTTATTGATATTGTAAAATCGTTAATATCGTGTGTGCTTTTATTTTAAGCTGTTGCAATTCGAAGAAAAGGGAAAAATATATTAAACACTACTTAAAGAAAAACACATATATTTCTCTAATGAACTTTATTAAAAGGCTTGTAAATAATGTCTAACCTATATGTTTTCACACTTTAGATGTGAAGACGTCACAATGTCTTAATTCATCCCCCCCCCCTTCTAACACTATGTCACACTTGGTGTATCACCTCCTCCCCTCTTGAAGTCTGAGGTAATTAATGGATGACCCCTAAATGTCAAATAACATTACCTATTTATGTATAATCGTATGTATTCTTTTTTTCTAAATATTTGAGTAATAATAATAGTGCTAGTTATTTTTCTTTTAATCTTTTTATTTCTTGAAACTGGCGAATATTTTTTATATTCAATCGTACTGCAATTTACAAAAAAAATTCTTTGTGGTTGATTTCTCTAGAAAATATCCTAGTATAAGTCTATGGCAGAGATTATTTTTCAAAAAGTGGTACGAAAAAATAAAAACAAGTTGTTGCTGGGACGTATATTTCTCGACCCCATAATCAAAGTGTTAAAAATAGATAATTTATTTGATGAATTGTATGATTTTTTTTCCTAATGAGTCAGAATTTAAAAAAAAAAATCGCATTATAATACATTGCGTTATAAAAAGTGAAAAAATATATATATTTATTTATTTATTTATTTGGGTGGTTTGGTTTTAAAGAATCACCTTAAGTTATTTCTAAATTTATCAATTACACGATAAAATGATTTTTAAACAGTGTAAAGTGGAATTCTTTTCATATTTTGCAAGCAGAAAAATGAAAATATAAATGCAATTTAAAAATAATGTAATTTTAGTGGTATAAACTCTGTTTTTTTTTTTAAGTGAAAAATATAAAATTCCTTGCTTTTATAATTGTTAGTGATTTTTACATTAAATTATGTTAAATAATTAATACTTCATATATGCAATGATTTTCTAATATACAACAGTTAACACTAAAGACTGTAAAACATTAATTATTATATTTTGACAATCATTTTCTTATGTTCAGAATAGACAAAATAAAACTAATGGATACCTTCACGGATAGAAAATAACAGTAAAATTAAGATATTAAATTTAAACAGTTTTTGTCAGTAAAACCCAAAATATTCCTTTAAAAGAGTAAAATAGGAAACCTGCCAAAAAACACTAAGCAGTTGATGTACGGGAACATATCTTAAGAAAAAGGAATAAAATTTTGAAAATAATTTCTGTTAATAT
Source organism: Maratus michaelseni (assembly GCA_963931845.1). Lineage (NCBI taxonomy): Eukaryota > Metazoa > Arthropoda > Arachnida > Araneae > Salticidae > Maratus > Maratus michaelseni. Next base: position 258,310,084 of record OZ007591.1, read on the forward strand.
TTTTTATGAAAAAAAACTTGAGCAAAAATACATTTTTTTCCCTAATGCCTTATTCAAAACACTGTATTAAAAAAAAGGATTAATTAGATTAATTAATTCCTTTTTTTAAATGCGATGTTAGAATTACTTAATTAGAAAATTAATTAATTCATTATCAATACATTTTTAAAAACTTAAAATAAATGCAAACCGGATAATTCATGTCATTTAATTAAAAGTCTTAGAATTAATGTAGGTGTGTGCTTTAGGGGGATTAAGGATTCACTTTTGTAGCTTTAGAAAAACATGTTTTTAAATAAATAGTTTCCAGATGTTATCTTGCTGTTTTGAAGATTAATTTCGTATATAACTGAAATGTTTATGGAATTATCTCCACATGGATATGTTTGTGTATACCTCAGACATTGCGTTAAAAGCAGTGATTATATAAAGAGATCTATATATGCTTTATATATGAATTTTCGGAAAATATATTAGAAAGCTAAATGATATAAGACTAAAGAATTGCTCGTACACTTATCACTTTCAAAATCCAATTAAAATAAATCGATGTTTTTATTTTTACATTTAAAAAATAAGTTTATACTTCTGATTCATTCGGAAAAATATAATAACATATAAGTTACAATTGATGTAAAAACAACATAACATTAAATCATAGTTATATGTTTAAAAAAGGAAGGGGGGGGGTATAATAAGTCATAACTTTTAAGGTTTATTCTTAAATTCAAACTCGCAACTTTTTGTCACAAAAACATTTTCACCTCCATATAAAAAGAAAAAGAAAGAAAGAAAATTCAAATATTTTTTATACAAGATTCATAGTAATCGAATAACTCCTACTATTTTTCTACGAAAATAAAACATGTTTCATAAAATCAAATTTGAAGTTTTCAATAAAATAAAAGTTCCCTATTGTGACATATAATTATAATTATACTGAGACATTTTCGAATATAATACAAGAAGTATAGGTTTTCCGATAATAGTCAGCTATAATGAAAATGTATAGCATTTATTGGGAAATAATAATTAAATAATAATAATAATAATAATACTTTGATCGATTCTTTGGCATTCGTGTGAGACTGTCTAAAATTTTCACATATAAGAATGAAAATTTAACAATGCCAGAACAAGTTTTCGTTGTAGATTGGGAAAAATAAAAACAATAATTATATAATATACTTAGGGCTATTTTTTTTTCCGAGTAGGAAATACAGCAATTCATTGAAACTTTTATTCATTTGCTTGTTTTCAATAATCACAAATCACTCTTAAACATAGTAAAAACATATTTATGAAGCTGTACTAGTAAAAATATAAATAATAAATAAATAATGAAAGACATAACAGACTTTATATAGATATACGTTTCAAATCGCATATTTTCTGTGCACATATAAATATAAGTTAAAAAGTTGAAATGTATGTGTACACTAAAAAAAAAATGAGTTCCCAAAATTGAGTAAAAAGTACTCAATTTTAAATATGCCACATACTCAAAATAGCTCCGATCCAAATGTTCTCAAAATTGAGAAACACATGTACTCATTTTTGATTCCATGGATGTGCTCAAATATGAACTTATTTTTTATCTCATGTATGTATTCAAATATGAACTGAGATGTACTCATTTTTGCTCCCATGGATGTATTCAAATCTGAACTCTGTGTGCTCTCTGTTAAATATTCAATACTTTTTTTTTTTTTTTTTTTTTTTTTTTTTTTTTGTAATCAATAGTATCTTCTGTAAATATTAAATTTATGTAAATATTAAATTATGCACAGTATTTTAATATAATTTAAAAGGGCTTGAAAACAATGCTCTACATCATAAAATTATGAAGGCGTATATATATATATATATATATATATATATATATATATACAAACTGGCCGATTAGTAACACGTGAAAAACCAAAACTTATGTAAAAATATGGGCTAAAAGGTATTAAAACACTTTAAAAACTAAAATAAGTTAAATGGGAAAAAAAAATTCTTGTCAAGGGGGAACTTTCCTGAACCCCTCCCCTCCATTTATTACAAAATTAAAGTAAATTTGTACTGACATTTATTTCCCTCTTCAACATTAACAAGAAACATTTGATTCTTTATTTAGGAAAAATGGCAAAATTATTATCAAGATACCCAATCCAAATATTTTTATGACAAGAGCATTGTTTTCAAGCACTTTTAAATTGTTTTAAAATACTGTGCATAATTTAATATTTACATTATTAATTTAATATTTACAGAAGGTACAGTTGAATACATAAAATAAGAAAAAAAAATAGTTGAATATTTAACAGAACACTTGCATTCAAAGGGGTCGGAGGAATCTTGAATATATATATATATATATTTTCACAAATATTCATGTCTGGATCGATTGCTTTATGATTATACAAAGCGCTCATATCAACAACGCACTGTAACCTTACGCCTTATAATGGAGATACAAGATAGTTCCTTACCAGGAAATAACAATGCAATATTATTCCCTGATTTCCTGGGTATATTAAATTTTTTCCCTATTAATGAACATTTTTTATGCCGCCATGAATGAAATAAATCATTTCAAAGTACACAATTATCGTTTCGCTTGCGTTTGATAGCATGTGATGTTTCAAAATTGAGAAAGAATAGATTCATTTTTGATCCAAACATACTCAATTCGATATGAGTACATTGATTTACTCATTTTTGAGTATACTTCTTTTTTTTTTTTTTTTTTTCAGTGTACTTTTCCCTTCTTTTCGTGATAAAACCCCCTAAGAATATAATTTTGAGTAGAACGCATACTTTGAAATATAATCGTTTGGCTGCATTCTAAATAATTTGTATTACGATAAATTTCTATTCTATTGCATAAAGTTTGTATCAGCTCTAAATTATATGGGCAATGTAGAAATATTTAAACATACGTTAAAGAAAAAACTCTGAAAATATAAAAATTGATTTTTTTTTAACTCGCATCAAATATCAAGGGAAAACGAAATCAAAAGTTACACAATTAGAAGTATGTGTGACCGCAGAACAAAATCCACTGAGAGACAAGACTTGGAACAGCGCAATACCAAAGGTAGTGTTTATTCAGGTAGAGTATATAAACATGAAATAAGCGAAGCCAAGAATTGTTTGTCCGAGCACCTAATGCAAGACTATTTTTAAACATATTAACATAAAAAACAATACAAAAATGTAACAATGAATAAATATTAAAAATGAAAAAATAAGTTTCGAGCGTTTTCTTTCAAAACGAAGGGGAAGAGTTTTCTGTATCATGTGCCACTTGGCCCAGTTGGCGAAAAAATCCAAAAGGTCGTTTTAGTATCTTACCAAATTTTTATTTTTATTATATATTTTTTGATTAATATAACATTTATATGATTTATATAGTATATTTTATACTATACTAGAAAATAGGCCGTCAGAATTACGTGTGTGTATTTTTAAAAGAATGATATAGCAATGCACTATAAAAAGAATTATGAATTAATAAATTTTATCTTATCTGACTAATAGGGTCAGGTGGGGTAAAATAGTTATAAAAACAGCCCATTTTTCATTCAAACTTAATTTGCAAGAAAATTGTTAATTGAATTGATAAAATAATGACATAGAATATGCAAATAAACTTCACTCACAATTGGAAGAACTATTTCACAAAAAACATGCAAATTAGTACTAATAGTGTTATTTTAATAGGACTTTTTTCTTCGTTCATTGCATTAAAAAAATCTATAACCTTCAATTTCTTATAAATAAAAAAAAACTGTAAGACTTCAATTCCTAATAAATTTGTTAGCTAACAGTAAAAAGAAAAAAAAAAAAAAAAAAAACACTTTATAAGATTGAAAAATCAAATCTAAACAGTAAACATTCACTCGTGATGCCACTTGAAAAAAAAATATTTTTTAGGAATAACAATGGAGTCATTCTCAAGAGTCATTCACGGCTGTGAAAAAAAAAAAAAAAAAAAAAAAAAAAAAAAATTAAAAATTAAAACATTCCGAATATAAAAATTCTAACAATATTGCATTTAATACACACCTTCGCTTACCTTAAATTGACATTTTTAAAGAAAGTTTTAATGCATGGAGTTCGTTACATTGCCCATGAGCTCCATGGTCTATATTTCAATGAATCTCAAAGGAATGAATCGGAAACATTTATAATTAAACATTATTTTTGAAATCATGAAATGATTGCAAAAATGTTTTTAGTTTTGTAAGTTTTATATTGCCATTGAGCAAAATTATTGCATCCATGGTCTATATTTTAATGAATCTCAAATAAATGAATCGCATATTGTTTACCATCGCCGATTGGTGGGTGATACGATTTTCAACGCAAGATATATCGAAAAACATGCATATTTCTATTTAGCTCGTCACTCAAGTTGATTTTGTTTTTCACAATCTTTCTAAAAATGTTAACCTTACGCAGCTTTATTAAAAATTAAATCTCTGAAAATTAAAATAAAATGGCTGATTTTAACAAAAGATTATCGGGATCCAGATGAATTCACTCCGGAAGTGTTGTACACTTAGCGCTATTATATATATAATATATTATAATATTATAAAATAATGTAATATAATGTAGAATAATATATTATAATATTATATTATATTATTATTATTATTATATTTACATATTAAAAAAATATAATATTACATATATTACAAATTATATTATATACTATATTATATAATATAATATACAAGGTTATTTTTTTTTAAGTTGTGAAAGTAAAACCCTTTAACAAAAGAACCACTGATCCAAATGACCTGAAATTTCACCAGTATGCTCCCAAAGCAAGGGGAATTTTTTAGGCATGGTTAAAAAAAACTTAAAATTGGACCGACAGATGGCGCTGTAAGTTAACAGAAACAAAGAATGTCATCAGTGGGAGATAAACAATTGACAGTACTTTGAGAAAAATAAAACTTTATTATACATATCAAAAACATACAGAATGCAGTAATTGCGAAAAGGAACTGCGAACACTTTCGCAGAATGAGAACAAAATAAAAATATGGAGTAAAGCATTTGTATGCACGAAAGTCAACTGCGAAACTAACGCAAGTGATTTTCAGTGTGATGTCCACCGTTTTCAGCTACGAGTTGGAAACGTGAAACCGCATGTTCCACAGCAGAGCAAAGAGTGTTCGGCTGGATGCTGTGGATCTGGTGCACAATACGTGCCTTCAGGTCACCTAAGTTCGTAACATCACCACAATACACAGTATTCTTTAGGTACCCCCGGTGTAAGAAATCGCAGTGTGTGCGTGCTTCAACTTTTTTATCGCCACTGTGCGCAAACTCGTCTCCCGACTTTACTGCATATACAGCGCCATCTGTCGGTGTGATTTTAATTTTTTTAAAGATTTTTTTTTTTTTCTAAGTCCCATTGCTTTGGGAGCATACTGGTGAAATTTCAAGTCATTTGGATCAGTGGTTCTTTTGTTATAGGGTTTTACTTTCACAACTTAAAAAAAAAAATCACCCTTTATATTATATATATTACATATTATTTATATATTATATTATAAATGTTACATATTATTTATATATTATTATTTATATCATTTATATTTATTTATATTTTATTTTATTTTATTTTATTTATAAATTTACCAAAACATCTTACCAAACACTATACGATCGCAACAACCACATCAAAACAATGCCAAAAAAGTTCGTTAAATTTTCCGGCACAGAATATGGAACTTTTCCGAAACGAAGAATTACAACAAGTCATTACTAGCAGCCAATGAGAAAGTTCCAACATATTTCAACTATCCGACAATCCAACATGTTTCGGTGTATGGGGAGAAAAACATTTTCCTTTACTTTATTTTCATTTTATATTACAACAGAAACAGCCAAACATGAATTGAAATATTTCTTGTAATTTTGAAAATTGCTGTTTATTTCGAAAAATATATCATTATTTCATTTCTTAAGAATGAATAGATTTTTAGTATATTAAATTGCTTGTTACATTCTCTTTCTAATACCAAAGTTTTTATTACTTATTTTACACACTGCAAATTCGTGAAACACTTTTGCAACGCTACCTGAACATAATAATAAACACTTCTAACTAAAATCGTATAGATTATGTTGTGAATGTGTTGCGAATGTGTTGTGCTAGGAAAAAGACTGTGCAAAAAGTGTTGTTAAAAATTACAAGCGAAGAAAATGTGTTTAGATTGTGTTGTCGTCTTATTTTAAGAGCACATTCAGATTCTAAACGCTTTATGCAACACTTTTGAAACACATGACGCCCTAGAGGGTATCTGGCGTTTGCGCATGCGCTGTGTTTTCCCTCATTTTCACTTCGCCGTCACAAGGGACGGGAAAGGCAGATTGTACAAGTAAGAATTGTAATGGCTGCCGTGTGAGTTGGATTCTAGTGTATCGCGCTCGCGTGCCACGTGCACCATTTAAAGACTAGATAACGCCATTTATGGCGAATAAATAAACGATGGAAATATACAGGAATACACTTTATGGGAATACACTTTAAATACAGGTATGTGAAATGTTTCAGTGTGTTTTTATATCATGTTTTATTATTAAATACATTTTTATATGTTGTATTATAAATGGCTCAATACATTATTTTCAAGATAAGACTTTTTAAGTCAAAATCTTGATGTCGAATGTTCAGATTTTTATCTCGTGAAAGTTGAATGATACCGCCTCATCTATTTGCTTGTTTTAAATTATTATTTATGTAGAGCTTATAATAATTTCATTTTATTCATATTTTTATCTAATGAATTTTCTCGCACAGTTTTTGTTATGCTTACCATTCATAAATAAATTTAATGATGCATTATAATATAAAGAAAAGTTGAAACATAGATTGTATAATTTGAAAAATTAATTTAATTTCTTATTTTTCTGAAATTTAAACAAATTATTTGTAAACAATTGAAGAATTTACACGTTTTACCGAGAATTGATTTTTACTAACTTGAAACGTATTAACTTGAGTATTTGACAATTTTAAATTAGTTGATTTGATAATATGTATACATAAGAAATAGTAAACTTGATAAAATATAAATTTCTGCAAAAATATTTATTAATCAAATACTTTTTACTATTGAAATTTTTAGAGCTTGTGCTTGATCATGCAATGAACTAAAAATATTCCTCATTACACATTATGAATTATTAACAAAATAAATAAATCGTAATTCCTGAATTGATATTTTGACATTTAAACATGTGTCTTATCTTGAAAAAATATTTGTGAGTCTCCTGTACTATAACATATTAATAATAATAAAGCACTGGAACATTTCACGGTGTGGCTGGATGTATGAATGTGTTAAATGATTGAGTGATTTATGAAAATATATTTAACTCGCATAGCTAAAAGAATTTTTTTCCATATTAAAATAATAATGATAAATAAATATATCAATACTATATATAACTTAAAATAACAATAATAGTAAAAATGGTAATAAATACTAACCAGTTTCTAAGGTAACAAAAATCTTTATTTTTAAGCTGAAAGTATCCATTCACAATTTAGGCTGGGAGTTACAAGTTGAAAACATTTATTAACAAATTTAGTTGCAAGTAAAATGACTTGCAGGAGGTTTTTTTTATTTTATTTTATTTCAATTATTATTTTTTTTTTGGGGGGGGGGGTGGAGGGGGCATTTTGTGAAAAATAAAGGTTATTTTTATGAAGTTAATGTATATTTTTCACAAAATGCACCAACCTCCCCCTGTCTAGCAATTGTATTGAAAAGAGTTTGAAAATTCTTATACTTAAAAAAGGGGGAAAAAAGGCCATACATATATAATTATAATGCAATGTTTAAATTTAGCTGCAATAAACTGATCAATACTTCATTTTCTCTGCTGAAATTTATACAAAGTTAAAAGTTGATCATCTCGTGTCAAGGGTCGATCCAGGCAAATTTTTTTTCTTTTCTTTTTCTTTTTTAAGTATGAGAATTTTCAAACTCTTTTCAATACAATTGCTAGAAAAGTGTTGGGGGGGGGGGGGGAATGCTTTCATTTTGGGGGTGCTGCTGGGCACGTTGGAGTAGAGATGTCATTATTCTCTCCTGGGGTGCCATCCTTTCACCCTAGTTAAGGGTGCCATTCTGGCTCCACTAGAGGTGTCACCAGTGAGACAAGCCTTTCACCCCTAGGGGGTGCCAAGTGTCTCTTGTAGTTTTAACAGTGCACAGTTAATCTATGTTTTACTGGGTGTCTTGAAAACACAGCTTTAAAAATGAAAAACAAATGCCAATAATTATTAAAAGTAATTATTTACCAGGATATTAATGCATGAAGTTATTAATTTTTCTTAGCACTTAGATTGGGTAAGTAAAATATTTTCTAAAAAAGTAAAAAATGTAAAATTTTTATACATCTTCCAGGTTTTATATATTAAATAAAATAAATTATTCTTCAATGAAAACAAATTTCATAACTTTTCCAGAAATTCATTTATTGATATTTATTGGTAAAAATTAGTCAACTCACTCAGTGATTTCCTACAATGTTTTTTCTATAAAGCAAACTGTCTCTTATTTCATTTTTAAAACTGTAATTTTCAGGGCACCGTGTAAAAAGGGTTTTGAAAACGTTCTAAATATGTTGTTTTATAGTGTTTTAAATGTGTGTGGTGTTTACAATGCGTTGTTAATTTGGTGACAAAGTGTTGGGCAGCACAACACTAGTATAAGAATACATTTTCATCAACACTATTTGCAACACTATTTCAACTCAATTAACAACACTATTTTTAGAACACATTTCGAGATAGCAACACATTAAGAACACAATCACAACATACATATTGTGTTGTATATGAAGTGTTCTAATTCACAACACATGTAATGTGTTGTTAATTTGCTGACAAAAAAGTGTTCTTAAATGTGTTTATTTTTGTGTTTAAGAATTTGCAGTGCACTTTTATTATTACTTGATGGAAATCAAAGAAATCAACTTTTAGAGTTTGCGTTTGTGGGTAAAAATAATCATAATAATCACTGGAGGAATATTATAACTTATTAGAATCTCTTTAAGCTCTTGAATGGTTTTATTTATAGATTAAAACGTCTTCAGGAATAATAATTATTCCATTAACGATTCTGATATCCTACTTTCGAAGCAATTAACCTTTTATAATGAATACCTTTTCAAAAATCGACCACAAAAGCATTCTTTTACTTGAAATTCATGACCATATTCTTCTCTTTCACATAATAAAGCTTTTGGGAATATTTAAAGATAAACTTTGATTGCAATTATGTTTTCTTCTTTGTCTGAATTGTATATCTGTTGTATATGCGTGAATATCATAACTTATTTTATTTTCTCCTCTTTTTTAGGTAAGATTTTTTAAATTCATGAGATCATCCCCTGTATGTCTTCGAAAAATCCTTGTAAGTGACTGTAATTTTACTATTTAAAAAAAATCTTATGATTGATTACAAAATCTTATTTAATTTTTTTTTTTAATTTAAACTACTTATAAGGAAAAAAGTAAGACAACACTTGTCACAGAAAAAAAACAAGTTGGAAATTGTACGTCAAACGCGACAAACGAGGTGCGTTCGTACTATAGATAGTTATATAAATATTCAGATCTTGATGATTTTTAATTCTGTGAACTGAATTATATCGTCTGTAGATTAATTTCTGTCATAAAACAAGTATCTAGGTCGCTTGACGGTTAAACCTCGGAAGCTCCTATAACAAGAAAGCATCGATATAAAAGAAAAAAAAAAATTCAAATTTCTTAATAAATATTTTTATTAATATCTTCTAAGGTATTGATTCGATTTTCATAAAATTTGAAATGTCTCGACAAAATTCTGCAAAGATAATATATCTTAAATTTCAAATCATTTGGTTGAGTAGTTTTTGCGCTGTTATATGCGGACGGACAGAAAAACGGACGGACGGACAGACAGACGGACCGACCAGACGACGACTATAGGTACTACGTATTTATATGATTACGAACGCACCTAAAAATAATAATAGTAAAGACACAGAAATTAATGGCACTAAAGAAAGAAGCTAAGGATAAAGTGAGAAAATATATCCTGATTCTGTGACACATGGCTTTTCAGATCAAAGTTCCTTGGATCGATTCCCTATGATATTAGGAGGTAAATTTGAGGTGCACTGAAGAAAATGTATGCACTATACTTAATTTAGTTATGGAATATTAGGCGATAAAAAATGCTGAACTATATTTACATTGTTTCAAGTGCAAACATGTAAATCTTCTACAATCGGGTAAATCTAATCGTATAGAATTTAAAAAAAAATCATTCTTGAAAATTAATTTTAAAATCCTAAAAACTCAATTGAGATATAATTTTCAAACAAATTGCACCTGAAAGTATTTTTTTTCTATTTGATGGTGTAAAAATTGAAATTGTACGAAGTTTAGAAATTAATAATTTTTTGATAAAAACGAAATTAAATACCCAGGTCGTTGCCAACATCGATATGACATCAACGTTACTCGTGGACACATGTTTTTGCTTTACAATATAAAGACGTTTTCTTTTAATCAAAATGAAACTATTACTTTGCAATTTTAAAAAGTTGTGAGTCATTAAATAAAATACCTTATTTTTGCAAGTCCCGCCCTCAAAAATAAAAATAATGTACAAAAGATATAAAAACCACCATACCTAGTTTAAAAATAATAATAATGATAAAAATGAATAAATAAATAAATAAAAATAGATAATTGAAGAAAAAAAAATTCTAAACATTTTGAGTCAATCAATTGAAAAACAGTAAACAGTAACATTGTGCACAATTTGAGCAAAACAGTTTTGTGAAAAACGAGTTTAAAATCTTACGTGTGAAATTTAATGAATTTAAAAAAAGAAGAAAAGAGAAGAAAAATCGCATTGTTAAGTATGCCTTAACATTCAAATGAAAGGAACAAAAAGAATAAGAAAAGAATAGAACGAATTTGCGGGATGATGCGTGATTTTTAGCTGCAAATTTAACATTAATTTGTTTAATTAGTATTGCGGAAAAAGTGTTAATTTAGTGATTTTTTTTCTCTCCTGATCATTAATGCTTTTCCCTTCAATTATATCAATGCGTGACGTTTAATGAGAACACACCTATACGCGGTGACATATTGTTTCGCATTCTTTGCTTCCTTCGGGAAACGTATGGCTTCCATTGATGACTTATGATATTTCGTTGTGATCGAGTTTCAATATCGAATGTTTGGAGTTGTCGATATTTTCAGACATTCATTTTTATTACGAATCGAATGATAGGGGAATATCAGTGCTCGGCAGTTATGTCACTTTGAACATGAAAACTACCGGTTATACCATGGGCGCCAGTGGGAGGGCTTCCCCTCCAGTAATTTTCAAATTTATTTACTAAATTTTCTTTTTCTCTGATAATTTTGAAAAAAAAAAAAATAATAAAATTTATTCTTCTCGGGTAATTTACAATAATCAAACATTGAAAGAAGAAAAACAAGTTGGAAATTGTACGTCAAACGTTACAAACGAGGTGCGTTCGTACGCACGTTTTAGAATTAAATTCATGATATCCCGTGCGTAGAACGGGTTAAACAGCTAGTTAAGTATATATTTTATGACACTGTTCATACAAATATCTTAACTAGTTATATAAATATTCAGATATATATGTATCAGCTAGTTATATAAATATTCAGATCTTGATGATTTTTAATTCTGTGAAATGAATTATATCGTCTGCAGATTAATTTCTGTCATAAAATAAGTGTCTCGGTCGCTTGACGATTTAACATCCATCGGAAGCTTCTCTAACAAGAAAGCACCGATTTAAAAAAAAAAAAATTCAAATTTCTTAATAAATATTTTTATTAAAATCTCCTAAAGTTTTGATTCGATTTTAATAAAATTTGAAATGTCTCGACAAAATTCTGCAAAGATAATATATTTTAAATTGCAAACCATTTGGTTGGGTAGTTTTTGCGTTGTTATATGCGGACAGACAGACAGACGGACGGACAGACAGACAGACGGACGGACAGACGGACGGACCAAACGACGACTATAGGTGCTACGTATTTATATAATTACGAACGCACCTAATGAAGTAAAGATTTTTCATTAGAGGGCGCTGTCTCCTTAACCTACCGTGGAAGGTCTGTTTTTTGTTTTTTTTTTCTTTTAACGTTTATGTACTTTAAAATTATTTTAAGCGGGGGATCGAGAAAAGAAAAAGACAAACTGTTTCAATTTTTCACTAAAAAAAACATAGTTGAAAATTATTTTTTTAAATTTTATTATTAATCTTATTATTACTACTATTATTATTATTATTATATGTTATTCTTAACACTTTCCAACATAGTTGAAAAGTGTTTATGGATTCGGTTTGTCTGACTGTCCGTCTGCCTGCCTCTCTGTCTGTCATCTATCCGTGCTCTAACTCGCGTAAATATACTCGGATTGCCATGCAATTGATAGATGGTATTGAGGTTTATACTATGGCATATTCGGTATTGAAAATGAAGTATTAGGACTTATTCTTCGTGTACAGGGGCGCTCAAAAGAATGCCGTTACAGTATGGTCTATGAAGAAAAATCCTTTGCAGTGTATTTTAATGATGTTACACGATTTCAAATATATTTAAATTGACATACATCGCTGAAGTGCACTACAAGATGCTTACTATCGAATATATCACGTGTAGCACTTATAATTAGTTCCCAGAATAACTCAAAAGAATACCGTTATATTACGGTCTATTGAGAATACGGTCTATTTGCGATGCATTTTAATCATGTTATATTATTACAAACATATTGAAATTCATACCCTTTTCTAAGGTGTTTTAAAACATGCTTTCTATCGAATATGGAGTGCAAAGCATTTATCATTCATTTACAGGGCCACACAAAAGTATTCGGTTACAACGGTTAAAGGGGAAAAACTGTTTGCAGCGTATTTTAATTATGTTACACTATTTGAAATATAATGAAGTTGATTTTCATTACTGAGGTTTACTGCAAGATACTTGTTATACAATATGATGTGCATAGCATTTATCGTTCACTTACAGGGACACACAAACGATTTCGGATACAGTACTGTATCCAAAGTATTAAAAAAGTATAGTAAAAAAGTATAGTACAATATATAGTATTATCAAAATGTAATTGAATTTTTTTTTTTTTTTTTTAAATGGGTATTTAACAGTGCCAAAAATGGATACACAGTGGTAATCAAAACAGGCATGACCCAATTTGGGCACATACCTAAGAATCTTTCGACCCAAATTGGGTTTTATTTTTTTCTGTGTACTGATTTCTATATTAATATCTTTAACAATTTTCTTACGCTAGTGTTCTGGTGAAATATTCTTAGTTTAGCTTATTTTATGTTTATGTTATCTATTTAAAATATATATATATGTCTGTTTTGGCAGCGAACTGCAATTAGATCAGTCCCAAAATCTTGTCTTTCCTTGAAGTTGGTTCTGCCGTCGCCCAAGGGTTATTCTGTATTTCAGAGTGAATGTTCTTTAGACTCATTTGAACCTTTTTTTTTTCTTTTTTCCCCCTTTTTACTCTTTCGTGTATTTAGTCGGTGTGCCGGTAGTAAGAAATCAGAAATAGGAGGCATGCGTAATTGACTTTTCGTTCAACCAGTAAATTATTTTCCGTGAAATATCTATTTAATTAATAATCTAGTAAGTTTTGTATTTATAATATACAGGGTTAAAAAAATAGATAATCTTGAGGACGTGAGAACAATCTGATTTTTATTAAATTATACTATATTATTTAAATATTAACGTTCGTAAAAACTGTCACAGTACCGTGAGCGCTTCTTATTGGGTTGGGTTGGGTTGATCAATGACGGCCAATTATCAACACGAGGGATATAGGCACTAGGAAGGGGGGGGGGGGGTGCCCTCCGTGGGGGGTCTTTTTAAGGGATCCTAACCCGTATTTACGGCAAGGTTCAAAGAAAACCACGCAAAACTCCGAACGGTTAGGTCGACGAGCGCGATAGGGGTTTGAACCCAGCACCTCCCGTCTACCAGCTTTGAGAGCAGAATCTCTCAGCCATTGGTGGGGCCGCTACTTATGGGAAAAAAACAATAATAATTTTTAAACTATATCAAAATACATTGAAATTTGCACAATAATCTGTATTTCAGATCCTATGCAACACATTTAAATTGTCTTCAGGTAAGAATAAATCATAAAACTATAGTAACTTTATATCCTAAATTTTATCAAACAATCGAAACACCATTTTTTTAGGGGGGGGGGGGTGGAGTATACGCCAGGGACTGAAAAATAAGACTTACTTATCCAACTCTTGATTTTAAAAATATTTCTTTAAAAAAAATTATTTTTTAATGCATTAAATTATTTTTCTAACATTCTTTTAAAAACAATTAAAAAATTTTACATGTAATTCCAGATGTTTCTGTTTTACTTCTGACTCATTTGATACAAGGATATCTTCTTCATTAAATATCTGTCAAAATTTTATAAACTGTTCCATTTATTTTGAATCTTTCTTCTTTTTCACGTGGGAAAAAACGCCGTAAATTTTTATAAATTTACGCATCTGAATGTGTTAAGGTGAAAAAAAAATCTTGAATTATGAGTTTAATAAACACTAGAAGACAATTAAACGCATTATCGTGAATGTATTTTACAATATCAAGGGGGAAAAAATCTAATTTACTCTTCAATAAAAGTAATCAGTACTCAACAATAGGGGATTTTTATGTTACAAAGAGTTAATCATTCTTCAAACCTTCATCGAGAAAGGTTTTCCCATCAAAATTCATGACCGCATTCTTTTGTTCTTTTAGGCATTCGGAGTACAGCTATAAAAATCATATTTTACTTTAGTTATTCGTATTTGCTTTTAAAAATAAGTATTTAAAATTTGTAAGCTTGAGTTCGCATTATTGGGTGGGCTATCTACTTGATTTAAAAATTTAGGACAAGTGTAAGTAGGGCTCTCACCCTTAGGGTTCCATAACCGTTATGTTATATTAGCGTTACAAAAAAGAAAAAAAAATTCGTTATAATGCATTTTTTGGCGGTAGTACCGATTATGGAAATTCAGGAGTTTTCTGCCATTTTCCGTCAATTCATGTCACGTAAAAAATAGACATATATTTATAAATTAATGATTTTCGTGTTTTTTTTTTCCTTTGCATATACTATAAGACTTTCCTTGGTGCCAAATATCAAGGTTCTGGGTTAACCGGAAGTACCCTATAGGTTTTACTCTCAAAACCTATAGGGTACTTCCAATTGACCTAGAACCTTGAAATTTGGCACGAAGGAACTTCGTATGGCACATGCAAAGGGAAAAAAAATCTGAAAATCATCAATTTATATATATATATAATAACCGATCAGTATTCTCGATTATGCGAATTCATGAGTTTATCAGGCGTAATAAATCGACATAAATTTATAAATTGAGGATTTTCGGATTTTCTCCTTTACATGGTGCTATAAGACGTTCCTTCGTGCCGAATTTCAAGGTCTAGGTCAACCGGAAATACCTTATACGGAAGAAGGCCTTACAGCACATGTATAGAGGAAAAAATCCGATAATCATTCATTTATACTATGTCGATTTATTACGTTATTTTCTATAATTGGGATTTCCAAAGCGAGATTATAAGAGTTCCGTTTTTACCCTTTCAGGTACGAAACCGTAACAATTAATCTTGAATTATTAACTACGAAAATATTTTGAAAAATCGAAATACGTGTGCGATTTTATATGGGTGCTCACTAAAAAGTCAAACTTATAAGCAATCCATTTCATTCGAAATAATAGCATAAGAACTATTATTACTGTTTAATGCATTAAAAATATTCATTATTTAAAACAATTAAATTGTATGTTTTGATAATAATAATAATAATAAAACTTTTCTAAAGCTCCCTATTGTTCATCCTCTATTCTGAATAAGCAGTGTTATAATAAAGGATTTTAAGTTGTTATGGATTTCATCAAAAAGAGAAGCGAGCAAATCTCCAAATATTGTTTTAGTAACAAAATGATGAATTATATTTTACAGATATAATTCTTGCGTGTTGTTTAATACAGTGCCTGAGGAACATCTACTTTATATAATGCATTAATATATATATATATACTGTATTAAACCCCTTTAAAATAACTTTATAAATAAATTCAAAAAATCTATAGCCATTATAAGCATAACCATTATACATAAAATACAACAGTTCTATTGTAAAAATACTACAATAGAAATTATATAATATAAAAACAAATTTATAAATAGTGCAAATGAAGCAACATATATATGCGACATAGACAGCAATTAAATTGAAAATATATACTTATATAACAGCGGGGTTTTTATCAAATTATTTTTATGTTTCTTGAATTTATCTATATTATGTGTAACGAAATAGTATTAAGTTATGCATCAAATCTTCCACCCCCTCTCCCCCCGGGAGAAAAGGATAAGTACTAATTTATTCATTAGCCAGCCAAGTTATATCAATAATAATTTTGATGATTTCCTAAAGATTTATAAATTTATTTCTGCACAAGTTTTTCAAGTAATAATAATAATAATAAAAGCAAATGAAATGATATAAGATTTTATTGTTTAGTAACTACTATAAATTTGTAAAGTTAAATGAATTATTTATTGCCTTTTAATTTATGTAAAAAAAAAGTTATTGATACAATCAAAATTTATGTTGAAACAGATTGAAACTTTCCTTTATTTATCCCCCCCCCCCCCCACTCTCTGTCACCCTTAATCGATAAGCACACCTTATCTATTTACCAACTGATTGTTCGATCTGCCTATCTTATCTGCCTATCAATACAACTTGTCTGCCTATCTGTTTTATATAAATAGAAATAGCGATACTCATACTGATTATATGTATCAATTTCTCCATATCTCTTTATCTCTGCATCTCATTTTGGAAGGTGTAATGATCACTCCTGACGATAACATTTTTTTAATTTTTTTTTTCAGTTATTAGTCATTTATCACTGAATAATGTAAATCAAGAGTTAATTCTTGCTCATATTCATTTTTGTTTATAGTTTCTTAACCTATATCGGCTCGTTTTGATGTATGACTTGAACAGTGTATATTGGCTGCAGGCGCACCTTTTGGTAAGCCTTTTAAAAGACGTTGTAATCGACCTCCCCACTCTTTTTGGCAAGTTTATTATTTAGTGGACTCGTGTGATGTTTAATTTATTTGCTATTAACTCCTTATAAAACCTCGCTTAGTCATAACATCTTTTTAATACAAGGAAGCGGCGACTATTAACGACCTACCTGGGTGATACATCACCATATATCAGCTGAAGAATCCATTTAATGGCTAACCTCCGGGTGATTTCCTCAGATAATGTATTAAACAGGAATCACAGGGCCCTCCTCGGTGTCTTCTAATATGTTGCGAGTGCGTTGCAACTTGGTTTACCAAGGGAACCAGTTACGGAAAGATTAATTGGTTTACAGTTGCGTGCTGATGTGTTTTGCTAAAGGTGAGAAATGTGGATGAATTCATATAATAAATGTTGAATTTTACTGAAAAGATGGTGCTTTATCAAATTAAGCTTTTTTTCTTTTTTTTTATTTTATTTTTTTTTTTTTGAGTTATTAATTATCGCTGATTTATCTATTTGAACTTTTTGTTGAGTATATTAGGATCACCACTCTAGCTTTTACTATCGCTTTAAAGATGCATTTACAGATAAATCTTAACTGTCATTATTGCGACATAATATTAAGTTTTGTAACACAAACTTATTTGCTTGTGTCATAAGACTTGATAAAAACAATTCAATATATCGACTGATAATTGTCCAGTAATATATATAAGTACAACAAGCCTGAACTATGTCACACAACGTGGTGGTACACACTTTCAAAAAATAAATTCGTTCGTGCCACTGTAAGTGTTTCCATGTTCTGAAAAATGTTTCCATGAGTAGTCCTTCAGTCAAAACAACTTCAATAATCGAACTGATATTCTTTCAATAGTCAGCACAACTATTTAGTAATAAACGAAAAAATTCTTAAAAGTTTGAAAACGTTGCATATGCACTTGCACAATGCGTTGGTTCGTTTAATAGAAATGTCTACATAAAGTGCTGATGAATCGATGTAAAAATTGTATGTTGAGTTATAAAGACTTCATCAAAAATTTCTTCGTCTTTATGAATTTGACGTAAGTATAGGCTACATAATTCGTAGCCAAACATTTTCTGTGATTCTTCAAAAGCCCAATGCTTCTCATGACAATGTATAGGCATTCCTGAAAATTGAATGCTACAAATGTAACATAGAAATAAATTTTAATAAAGTAAAATATAGAAATGATAAAACTATAAGCAAAAATCAGTGTAATCATAACTTGCTTGTTATAAGAAAAGTTGATATTTTAAAGTTTTTATTCAGAGATTAAATATTATACATTTTAACTCTTTTTAAAATTTTAAAAATAGTACTATGCAAATACATTGTTTTAATATTAACAGCTAATTGCGAAGGTAACACTGTTATTATTATTATTATTATTATTATTATTATTATTATTATTTCAAATAATCGCCAAAAATTTCCCTTTTTTTTTTTTTTTCGAATATTTTATAAATTATAAACTTTTGTCTATAAACGTCATTTTGCGCTTTTGTGAATTTATCTTATTTATTACTATTCCTATTATTAATAAAATTATTTACTTTATGGAAGTTCCAAAAGATTGTGAATATTATATACTGATTCAAAAGGAATATTAGGGAACTCTGTCGATATGTTTTGGTAATAAAAAATAAGGTGATGACGACAATTTTGCATTCTACTGCGTAAAAAAACTCAATTTTTCGATATTGAAGTCTTTCAGACAGTGTTTAGAATCTTACTTTTTGATTTTAAAAAGTGTGTTCAATAAATATCACCCCCAAAAACAATTATGGTTAAATTTATCTAAAGATAAGTCGCTACTTTTAGGTAGTAACTTTGGAAGAAGTAAATCTTTGCGGCCGTTCACTTATTGTAAAACATTTCACGTGTTCAGGGCTCCCAAATGGTCCGCTTTTTTAATACCGGTATTTTCTTAGAAAAATTTTATTTTTAGATTTTTCTTGCAAATTTTGCAGAAACCACTGTCGGAGGTAAATTTTTGCGGAAATGTTGTCGAAACCTACCATAAAATGTTCTGTTAAAAAATATTGGTATTCAGTTGGCGGACCATTTGGGAGCCCTGCGTGTTGTGGAATTTTCAGGATTAAATTTTTAATTCTATCCTTTTAAAGTTTTAAAAAATGTAATTATTCTACACATTCTTAGAAAGATAGTTCTTGATTGTAAATAAATATTAAAAGAAAAATAACTGTATTTCATAAATTAAAAAGTAATTTTTTTAAACAAAATATTGCATTCATTTGTTTCAATAAGACTAAATTTTATATATACATTCCTAAAACATCCCTTTAACCCTTTCAGATCCTCCTTTTTTATTATTTGGTAAATTTTTTTAATAATTATAATTAATAATATAAGTATAATAATTATTTAATAATAATTATTAATTAATTTAATAATTATTTTAATAATTATTTTTATGATATTGAAAGTAGCTAATCAAAATTACACTGCAAAAAAAATTGTTGATCTTACGGTATAATACTGGCAGCTGCGGGGTGCTAGTATTATACCGTAAAATCAACATTTTTTGTTTTTCAGTGTACAAAAGTTAAGGTTTAGCAAAATTTAACAAATATTGTTATTTTGTGTACTATTCATACGAAAATAAACTAAGGAAGAATTTTTGATGCCATTTGGAAAATATCGTATCATACAACAGGATTAAATATCCACAACAACTTTCTAGTATTTTTTATGTTGTATCAAAAAATATTCGTTCGGAAAATTAGCACCTATTTAAAATTTAAAGAGTGACATATATATTTTAAATAGGGTAAATCCATGTTAAATGACCCATCGGGTTTGTTGCCCTAGTCACTGTTTTTCAGGTGTTGGACGTGTGTCGGAGCTATAGTGACGTTCTTCTATACTATCAATTGATATAAAAATAGAGTAGTAGATTTATTTCTTGAAATACACCAAAGAAAGATATTTCTTTTATTGTTGGCAAGTTGCCTCCCCCCCCTATTTAAATTACATAAGTTGAACCTTCCATAAAATATATAAAATATTTTGAACTTCATTACGAAACATAAAAATCTAACACATTTAATTTGAGAATTTTAAATCTGCTTCCCAAATCAGTTTTTAGAGTTTGTACATGGAATATAAGAAGGAGGGGGGGGGGGGTGGAGGGTACTCCCTCTTAGTTTAGATTTAACAAGTTTAGCTTTTGTTAGAATTATCCGATTGGCTTCAAATTTTGTATATCCATTTATTCGAAGAATTGGGAATAGCAAATATCCTTTGATGTGGGAGTGTGATGCAGGATTAAAATACAGAGCATGTAAACTATTCCCCCCCCCCCTCCAAAAGAAAAATCGTAAATTGGATATTATGTCAAATCTAGATGCTAAACCTCCTAGGCAATGCTAAATCTAGATTTTGAATTATAAATGTTAATTACCTACTTCATATTCTTTTACGAATGGGGCATCGATACCGATCAAGTGGGGTGTCTAACCCTGAGTTCCGGGATAAATGGCCAAAATTATTGATTAAGTTTCTCGATAAAAACACTATTTTATATGGTATTTATATTAAAGTAATATATTTTATGATGTTCTACATAAAATTTGGAATATATAGGTTACACGTGCACTACAAAAATTATTGCTATATAAAAGAAAAAATAAGGGGGGGGGGGGCTTAAGTAGGACAGCTATCCCGGACTCACACCATAATAATCGCCAGTGGTGCAAAGAAAATTATGCAAACATGTATTATTATTATTATTATTATTACTAGATGCTAAAACATAAATGAAGTCATAATAATAAATATACATATATTATCATTACCACAGGCAGATAATAACAAACATAAATGTTGAGACAAAATAATTCCTAATGAAAAGACATGTTCTATTAATAGGACGCCAGATTCTAAAAAAAAAAATCCGTCGATACGTCTTACAAAAATAAATAATAAATAACAAAATAAAACAAAAATAGAACATTATTTTTAATATAAATAAGTCATGAATGTGTCTCATTCATTCTTAATTTGAAAAAAAAAATTAGTATGTATTGCAGAAAACAAAGCCTAGAGCTACTTTCTATGTAATGTACTATTTTCATGCTGTCCGATCCTCTTAATTATGCCGCCATATTTTAATCAAGCTTTTAAAAAACACAAGAGCATAAAAGTGTGATTTTCGATCATATCTCTGTTCTTTCGTTCATTTTTCATGTACTTAATTAGACTATCAGTTAATGATTAAATTCATATGCATACACACGTGCTAAGCATTTTCTTAGTCGCACAATTTAATGACATAAAATGTTCAATGGGTCATTTTTTCATTAATTTTTTTAATGGTTTTTAATTCTTACTTAGAAAATGCTAGATGGGATTTCAACTTTAACCGCAAGCAATCATATGTTCTTCTTAATAGAAAATTATAACTAAGCTGATATCTTCCTCAAAACAATTAAGATGCTTATTACATGTAAATTAATTGGAGAGCATTTCCTGCTCCAGCAGTTGAATGACTTATTTAAAAAATAACCAAAAAATAATTGTTGTCCTCTTACAGTAATGTATAATATCCAAATATCTCACCAAAGTTCACTTACTATACTTAAATAATGTCCGATGTAAAATGGCAAATGCAGTTTATTGTACATGCTAACTTATAAAAAATACGTTAGAAAGCAGAAAAAAAAAATATTTTCCTTGACATTAAAGTTATCAAAATAATAATAATAACAATATATAAAAATGTAAAATTATTGAACTTTATTTTTCTATTTTATGTCCGTAACTAACAAAAAACAAAAAACAAAATATATTACTGACACATATTACTGAAATGTGTCTTGTTTTCTTGGGGCTTTTCTTCCTTAATCTCGTCTGTTTTGAACAATTGAACACTTTTACATTTTATTGTATTAACTTTTTTTAAACTGTAATTACATTATTTGTTTTTTTTATTTATTTAACATAATTAATTATACATTAATTACGCTTTTATATCCATACTGTTACTACCAACAAAAATAAATAAATAAATAAAAATGTATGGCTATAATTCAAACGTGCCTTGTATTCTTGGGGCTTTTCTTCCTTAATCTCGTCTGTTTTGAACGATTGAACATTTTATCATATTACTTTATTCACTTTTTAATGTAATTGCAATATTTGTTTTTTAAATTTAATTATACTTAATTGTACTTTATTTTATTATGCTGTATTTTTCATTTTTATATCCATATACTATTATACTTTCTAACAAAAAGAAAAAAAATGTATGGCTATTACTGAAATATGCCTTGTATTCTTGGGTCTTTTCTTCCTTAATCTCGTCTGTTTTGAACGATTGAACATTTTATCATTTTACTTTATTCACTTTTTAATGTAATTGCAATATTTGTTTTTTAAATTTAATTATACTTAATTGTACTTTATTTTATTATGCTGTATTTTTCATTTTTACATCCATATACTATTATACCTTCTAACAAAAAGAAAAAAAAATGTATGGCTATTACTGAAATATGCCTTGTATTCTTGGGTCTTTTCTTCCTTAATCTCGTCTGTTTTGAACGATTGAACATTTTATCATTTTACTTTATTCAATTTTCTTTAGTGTAATTACA
The DNA here is from genome assembly GCA_963931845.1 of Maratus michaelseni. Lineage (NCBI taxonomy): Eukaryota > Metazoa > Arthropoda > Arachnida > Araneae > Salticidae > Maratus > Maratus michaelseni. Next base: position 258,332,919 of record OZ007591.1, read on the forward strand.
ATATATGTTTATTATTATTATTATTTAATTATATTTCTCATTTGTATTCCTATTCTAAACGCTTATACCAATACAATTATACTGCCGCAACTCATCTTACGCCATAATGAGTATTTTTTAATTTCACTCTGCTATGGTCGGAAAGGAACACTAATTGGTGTAAAAAAGAAGAGGCATGGTAAAAATGTATGTAAAGGTTATGTAAAGGACACGAAAAAAAAACTGCAAACAGATTCAGTTTAATACATTAAAAATCTGCTTATTTTATTGGTGCAGTGTGGGGTAAAATATGTATTTTTAAGTAAAATTAAAAAAAATATATTTATTTATTGATCTTAGCCCATTTCCAACGTGTAAACAAAATCAGCCAATAAAGACGTTTTCTTATAGTTTTTCATTTTCGTTTTATACTGCTCTCAATGCATATTAGTGCGCTCAAGTTAAGTTAAGTTAATTTAAATTGACTTTATGCGACAGTCTTCAATAAAAGATAGATCTTCTTAAGACTTGCTTTTAGTATCTAATTTCCACTTCCACTTACTCAATCTCTACTTAGACCCGTATTGCGCCAGACATGAATGTCGCTTGTAATTTTAAGCGGCATTTTCGAAGTTTTTGGCTTCTGAACTAAGATTCATTTAATTGCAACTATTTTGAGTTCCAGCATCTTTATCGTCATGTAAGAGGAGGGTTTTTGCAATTGACAAATTTGTTTCGCAGTATTTCTGTCAGGTGGAATTGTGAGAGGTGATATTTTCATTTACGTTTCTGTTAAAGCCTTTAATATTGTCGCCTAATCTAATAAAAGCTTTAACCTCAGTCTAAATTTCTGTTATCTAAGCCATCAGTCAAGAAAGTTACTAAAAGAAACTTTCACAATGAATCCTTTGGAAGTCTTGTCGATTTAACTGTTGGGCACAAAAACCGCGGGGGATGCAAATGATAATAAAAGCTATGTTAAATAATAATGGACAGGATTTGAAGTATTTACTAATAAATAAAATGAAATAAATTACTGAGAAAAAACTTCGTACTGTGTTACCCCAACATTTCTAGAGTAATTCTGTATGTAAGAAGAAAAAAAAAATATAAGATATGTGGCTCCTGAAAAATTGCTAACACTTGGAGAAATTCTCAAAATTATTTTTTCCTGCGATTTAAAAATTAATAATAATAATAGCGTTACGTATTTTCTACTAAGGCGGTTCTCAAAAAAATATTGTTCAAGGCGTAAGAAATTTTCTATACAAAAATTTCCAAATATTAAATAGATTTATTCAGTCATATGCATTGTTTGCAGTTAATGGGGAACTTTTGAAAAGATTAAACGGTTTTTAAAATAAAAATAATACGTTCTATTTTTAAGTGTGTTCTATAATTTCAATGTCTTAAACATAGAAGAAGTACCTTTATTTTATTTAAAACTTATGTCGATTGCATTTTTCTTCTTAAAAAAAAAAAAAAGAAAGAAAAAAAAAGAAAAAAAAAGAAAGAAAGAAACTGATTGCAAAACATAATTTCCAATCTTCATTCAGATATTCTAAAGAATCACGGTGGAAAATAACGCAATTACATCTAAGAAATTTCAAGTAATTTGTAGCTTTCTATCCGATTTCTCGTAAAAAGCTCATTAAATATAACAGAAAACCCATTTTATTTATTTTTTTTTTTCTAAACAATGGTTAAAAAACTTTACTAATGGCACACTTCGAAAAGCGCAGTTAAAATTTTTTTCAAAAATCCGATAAAATAGGGCATAATTAAATCAAGCCGGCAAAGAAAAATATGACACGCGAACATTTTAAAATTTATCAATAGCGCTGTAAATACTTCGGGTCACATACAACTAACATCGCAAATAATAACACTTTGAACACTTTTTAAATAGCCGTACAAAAATTAAATGCAAATAGCAAAAAAAGAAAAAAAAAATCCCTTCCTTGTTAAAAGCAACGTGACTAGCATCTTCCCCATTCATAAGACTTTACGCATTTAAGGACCGGGGTAATAATAATAAAGATAATAATAATTCGTTATAATTTTTTTTTTCTTTGTTGTTGTTGTTGTTGTTACTATGCCCATCTGAGTGCCCGCTGCTTCATCCGTGTGAATAATTAAGACGGCTGATTCTTGCAGGGGCTCGATTAAAAAAAGTGCTGCACCAAGAGAGAGAGAGCCGAGGTTTTGCCTGTTTGTGGACTCCTCTACTGCGAACTTGTTATGTTTAATTAATTCATCGCTTATTCTTGGAAAAAAAGTCAGGGGGAGGGAAAGGAATGGATCATAAAACGAGAGGAATATGCAGATTGCCGGCTTTTTCGTAGATTCAGCTGCTGAATGAAAAGGGTGGACTGTAGGGGTTGGACGAATCTAATTGGCAGACTGTTTTGTTTGAGTTATTTCTAGTATGGCTTCCTCAGCCGGGTATATCGTGCTGGTAAAAATTTGTTTTGATACATGTCAAAGGGTGAGAGAGTCTCTTGAAAATCCTGTTAGAGCCGTGCATGCACGAAAGTGGAAAGGGGTGATTGAAATGGGAAAGGGCTGTTCAAACACGCGATTTCTGAGGCAGTTTTTTTTTTATATATGTATATATATATATATTCTCTGGTAACGGTTTTCTCTTTATGCCGATGTAATATAGCGATGAATTATGACTGGTTAGGTGTGTAAGCTTACATTTCAAAAAGGTTGGGTGAATAAAAAAAAAAATGTAATTGAATAAAATGTTTGTCAAACTCAATGAGTGAAATCATGACAGATGTAAACATTCTCTTTAATCAAGTCTCTTGTTAAAGAGAAGTTATTTCGAGTGAATACAGTTAAAAGGATCAAGAAAAAAAAGACTTTTTCTTCTTTTTCTTGTTTCCCTTTTCACTCCTTTATTTCACTTACACTTTATTGCATAGTTTTATTACTTTGTGGGTGTTAATGAGTGATTGATTCTTGGTGACAGTTGCTTTTTATTTTTATTTATTTATTTATGTATTTATTTATTTAGTTTGTAAGTTATTATTATTAATTTTCTGTTCGGTCTAATTTTTCAGCTTTTATTATTATTTATTTATTTTTTTTTTTTTTTGTCAAAATGCAGATTATATTATACATATATATATTTTTTTCATCTCTTATTACAAGATTCTATTTAAGATATTAAAATGAAAGAAATGATTTTAAAAGAAGTTTTAGTTCCAACTATAAGGCTTAAGATTTCTGTATCTCTGTTTGTTTGCTTTTTCATTTACAGAGCTGCCAAGTCTCCGGCTTTTTGGATACCAGTATTTTATTACAGAATATGTTGCTTTATTTAATCGGAACATTCTGCGATTTAAAAGAACAACATTTTCTCTAAGAAAATACTGGTAGGAAAAAAGCCGGAGACTTGGCAACTCTGCATTTAACTATTAAAATTTGAATAGCTATTACAATATAGAAAATGTTTTCACTGCCGTTGACGTCAGCAACTTGAGTTCTTGTGAATCTAATGTAGCTACAAATCTATTCAGTTGTTGATGTAGAACTTCTAGGTTATATAAATAGGGGCATTATATTCTATTTATAATTTTAAATTTGCGAATGGTACTTTATACTGTAAGGGAGAAAATTAACCAAATTCTTAATGCATTAGGTTATTTCTTAAAACATATCTTTCGGGTATAAAATTAAGGATTCTCGAAATGGTAGTATTTTTTTCATTTAGTGAATATTTTCGTAATGCATCTTTAGAGTAAAAACCAGAAGGACTATTCATTAAATAACTCCACAAAAAATTTACGACCATACTGAAAGCGAAATTTCTCTTAATCTGTCAGTAAAATGTGTTTTAAAGTGTGATGGTATGAAGAGAAGGCTTTGGATTTAGAATAACAGTAAATTAGTTTTAAGTGGTAAAATTTATATTTAATCATATTTAGTTATAAAGCTATGATCTGGCGGGAAGGGGGGGGGGACTCACAATAGAGTCTTAATTTTAAATATATATATATATATATATATATATATATATATATATATAACGATGAACACAAAAATATTTTCCCCCCTACATGCAATAATGTAATTTTTAGATTTAAAAACTATCTGAATTGAGGATGAAAATATAGTTCTATAATAATAGCATCGCTCCGCTATTAAAATTTACGTGCATTAAAAAATGTATGTATGCACGTTTTTGTGTTCAGAAAGTGTTAGAAAAAGTTCTCTGGTATTTGTCATAATACTTTTTGAAATATACATTTAGGGTGACTGCATACTGCACCAGTAATTGACCAGGCCTCAGTAATTGACTTTTTGTCCAGTAAGACAAAAACTGTAGAAAACAAAAATTAATGTATGTTTATCTTAATTTGATTGGAAGAAAATTTATCTACTATCCGAAATTAATATTACCGTGCATTAATTTTTGTTTTCTACGGTTTTTTTGTCGGGATGCGGATATATTAATTTTGGTTAGTAGAAAATCTAGATAATTTTCTACCAAACAAAATTAATATATACGTGTATTATTTTTTGTTTTCTACAGTTATTTAGTTATTTATTTTCCTTTTATTTTTTATTTTATTTTATTTTATTTTTATTTTATTTATTTATTTATTTATTTACGTTTTTTACTGGTCACTTACTAATGCAGTCACCTTCGATGCATTTTCTTTTTTCTTTCTTTCTTTCTTTTCTTTTCTTTTCTTTCTTTTTTTTTCAGAGCATTTAAATAAGGTTAATATATTTCTTGTGGAATAATTTTATCCTTAAGATACGCGTATATATATTTTTTTTTTATTAAAAACATAACTCAAACAATATTCCTCTACTTATAAAAATATTAAAAGGATTACTTCTAATAGCGATGACGAAAAAAACATTTTGTGCCATTTTTTTTTCTTAATTCGAAAAACAGATTTTCTGTCTTCTAAAGGATTTGATCACGCGTCAATATCAGAATGAGAGGCAATCCCGAGTACGCGGATGGATCGATGATATTGACACGAATTGCTCTGTTCTTAATTAGTTTAATTGGAAAAAGGTTGCTGGGAACAAAAGAAGCCTCGAAACTTCTATCGAAAGAAACCTTGGCCCTCCCTGAGATATCGTGCCACGTATGACGATAATGATGCGTTAACTGTCACTATAAGTAATCAATCAATATTTTCGCGTGCGATTTTTTGCTTGTATTGACGATAGCTTTATTGAAGGATAAATAATAAAAATAAGAAATATCTTAGAAAAATAAGATTAATTATAACTTATTGATTCTATCCCCAATATTTGATTCTATGTTATTCATACGAGTAGTAATTTTTCCATCCGAGCAAAACTGTGTCCCAGGCTGGGACTCAAACCCAGAATCTGCAATTAAAGCCAAAGGTTCTGGGTTCGGATCCCAACCGGGACACATTTTCGCTCAGATGGAAAAATTACTACTCGTATGAATTTTTTACCAATCAGTTGGTTGTGTTAAAATTAATTATAGTATTAGGTTATTTATTAATGTCTTGATTCAAGAATAAATCAATTTTTAAAAAGTCATCTTCCAAATGCTCTGTGTTTAGTTATTGTTATAAGTGATTTTCTTATTTGGAGAATAATATATTAACATGGTTTCATTTTGATACTCAAAAACTTGTAAAAATAATGTTGCCATTATCTTTCTTAACTGTATATGAGAAGCTCTTTCACCTTTCTCTGCCAGTAACATGTGATGAAAAAGAGAGAGGGGGAAAGGGATTGAATTTGTTTCTGAAATTGTGAAGAAAACTTATAAGAGTGTCTATACTCTCAAAAAAGAAAAAGAAAAGAACGACAGAAAGAAACGAGAGAGAGAGAGAGGCAGAGCGCCAAACACCTGCTGTTATGGAATATCTCTTCACTAAATGGCTACTGGCTTGACATTAAAGATTTTCTATAATTCCTTAATGAAAAAAAAAAGTAATTAAACTATTTTTTTTTTTATTTGGTATTATTCCCTATTAGTGAATACATTCTTAATAATTATTCTATACATATTTATTTCAACGCAGCATCTTGCCTTTATTTATTTTTATTTTTATTTTTTTTTTTATTATTATTATTTTTTTTTTTTTAAGTATGCCATGCATTGCCTTTCTTTCTGCAATATAAACTTTGCTAATATAGTAATATTTGTGGTGCACAACATAAAATAAAGTGTATGTTCATTTTGAAATATTTTTCTTTCTTTCTTTTTAAAATTTGATATTTATAGATGATTTTAAGTATAAAGATAAAATTAGTCGTATTATTTTTATACTTTTTTATTAGTATAGTATTTTTTTATACTTTTTTTTTTATTATTTATTCAACTAATCGTTTCTAAAATGGAAATCTAATGTTATCAATTCCCTGAAATTTTCTACGTTTACTAAAAACTTTAAAGTTAAAAAATCCTAAATAAATTTGGTTTGATTTCTTTACGTGATCTTATAAAAGCTTTTTTATTTTTAGTCGTACTTTTACAGAATTATTAAAGAAGTTTTTAATTTATGAGAGCGAGTTATAAATGTAATTTTCACTGAATATAGTTCACTTTGTTTTATCTTTCAGAGTTTCTGTTCTGAATTTATATTGATTTTTTTCTTGTAGCCGAAATTCTGCAAATCAGACTTTTTAATATCTAAAGTATTAACTAATTAAATATCTAACTCTTAAACTACTTTTTCAAATCCTATGCATTTTCAAAATCATTAATATATCTATTATATACATATTGTATTCCCCTTAAATTATTACTTATTTAATATTAATTTTATTTACATAATCATTTCTTATTTTTATTTTATTTTTTTAACCTATATTATGATTTAATATTTATCTTTTTTATCTATTTAATTATTAATAATTATCTGCATTTTTCTTTCGATATTATTAATTACTATTAATCATATTGTTCACTACATTATTATCACTCTTTAATCTTATATCTTAAATAATAACTTAATCTTTAGCATATTGCTTCTCTCTCTGTAGACAGGTGGCAGCACTGGTATTTGTTCTTATTTTTCCATGTTATGAATCAGCAAATCTTGCAAATAACGGAGTAATGTATTGTTTTTTTATTTTTATTTTTTATTTGGTTGAATCATTTCTACACCTTTTTTTTTTTTTTTTTTTTTTTTTTTTTTGCTGGTGAATTGTGTATACTATTTTTTGGCTTTTTAATTATTGTTTATGGATAATTACTTGTTTTTTGTATTTCTTTTTGTTTTAATATTTCTTTGGTTGGTATAATATTGTCATTTTTAGGCTTAATGCTGACAATATTTGAGTAAATAACAAATCTTTACTATAAATTGTACTTATGATGCTCCTCTGATGAATTCATAAGTTATTCATAGTACATTATATAATTTGATTTTCAACTTTTTGGGTTTAATTTTGTAATGTCATTTCATTTGAATTTTATACTGTTTCTTTCTTAGTTTTTCACACATGTGATTTCATTTTAACTATATATATGTGTGTGTGTGTGTACTACCTTAAAAACAATCATTAATGACTATATTGAAGTTTTACTAAGTTAGACGCCATTATTGTTTATTTTTCATAACTTATTTTATATTCATAATTTATTAATCCTATAATAAAAAAGTTAGAGAGTTTATTTATTTGCATATTATATTATTTCTATATACTGATTATCAACAAAATTAATAATTAGCTGTTTTAATTGTCAAAACTGGAAAAAGTTGATTTATAACGTAATATAATTTACACCATTGTCTGATTCTGAAATGATTTAAATTATTTTGTGTATCTGAAAATAATAATAATAATAATAATAATAATACATCCCTTATATGAATTCAAATTAATATCCCCCCCCCCCCATCCCCGAAAGAAACTGAATTCGTTTTTATTTGTCATTGATTTCCTCTACTAAATTTTGGATTTTTCCTAATGTTTTGATTAATTGGTAATTTATGGCTCTTGGTCTCAAATTGTCATGTTTTCTTTGACTGTATTTATGACATATCAGTGTTGAATTCAGGGGGTGGCCTTGATTTTCAGGCATGATATCCATACTTTACCAATTTGAAATAATTGTGTTAAAAATAATCCAGTGTATTCACGTATCCAGCGTTTACTGGAGTTCCATTACCTGCGATCTTTTCTGTTGAGCTGATTAAAATATCAGACCAGATGCTTTGATCAATAAGGTTAACTGGATGAATTATGCCCTCCAGATTCGACCGGGATAGCTCAGTGGTAGAGCGTGGCGGCTTCAGCCAAGCGATCCCAGGTTCGAATCCTGGCCCGGACATTTTTCGTCCAGTTGGAAATTTACAACTTGTATGATATCCATAACTCGGAGCATTAGACTGCCCCCCCCCCCCCTCACACACACACAAACTTTTCTATTGTTTGATTATGAATTTTAATTTAATCTAAATCCAATCTGTGGTCTAAAATCTCTGATCATCTCATCTAAATTCTACTAAATGTTATCGTGAGAAGACTCTTTACTAAATTATGCAAGCTTGTAAAACAAATGGTAAAATATAAAAAGTTGAGCCTTGTTTTCACGTTACAAAAACGTATACACTGCAAAAGGATATAATACTGGGCAGCTGAGATGTCAGTATTATACCGTAGCGCGGTAGCATATTTTTGCTTATATTACGGTTTATTGCTGTTAATTTTACAGTATAATACTGGCAGCTGGGATGCTAGTATTATACCGTAAAATCAACATTTTTGTTTTTCAGTGTACATATCGGCTTTCCTTCTCCTAAAAAAAAAAAAAAAAAAAAAAAAAAAAAAAAAAAAAAAAAAAAAAGGCCAAAGGGGAATAAACAATCGTGCACTTGATTTTATTAGACAATCTCTAACTCAAAACTTAACATTACAGACTCTGACTGATTGATTTCTGTATACTTCTGCACTCCTTTGTGCAAAATATGTAGAGGTTACATTAGAATGAGTTATATTGATTCTCAGAAACAAAAAGAACCGTACAGAGCACACACAGGGATGGCCGATATTTATTGTCGGGATTTCCTTACCTCATAACTTTTGATTTAAGAACATAAAATTACATTAACGAAATAGAAGATTAACGAAAAATAGTATTAGATATTCGTAAAGTAACAACACAAAAAGTTTTTTTTAGTAACACAAACAAAGTTACATATGCGTAATGTTGCAACTCAAAACGTTATTAATCAAATAACGATTATAATCAAATAGTAATTAATATTAAAACTTTACCAAATTTATCACAAATTTGTTAATGAATTATACACTGAAAAAAAAAAAATGTTGATTTTACGGTATAATCAAATTTGTTGTTGTTGTTGTTGTTGCAGTGTACCATGTAGAAATTATCTTACTTTGTGCTCATAATTCATTAATAACTGGATAAATTTAATAAAATTTTAATATTAATTCTTACTTGATTATAATCATTTGATTAATAACGTTTTGTGTTGCAATTTTATGCATATATAACTAACGCATCATTGTGTAGCATGAAAATTTTTCATCAGCTGTTTATTGAGAAATCTAAAAAATAAAAAATCAATGTGGTACTGGTGATGGAGTGGAGATTATATAGGCTTCTTACACTGAAAAAAAAAAGAAAAATTTATTTTACGGTGTAATACTAGTATCCGTATACCGTAAAATCAACATTTTTTTTTTTTTTTCAGTGTAACACTTAAGTCCATATTAGCATAATATTGGTTAAATCTTTATTCTGTATTCAGTCATTTCTGTACAATATTAGGCTTACATTAAAGTATATATATACTATTTTCTAACTATCCAATATCATCTCACCAAAATTTGCCTAATTGCAATTTTAGCGGAATACTAGAAATTTCAGTACTTCTAAAACACTTGTCGGAACAAATGTCTGTTAAACATTAGTATAATTTTTGTAGATCATTGAGGATGATTTGACAATAATGATAAATCACAAATATTGGGAGATATTTATATTTTTCCAATAGTATGATTACATGATAAAAATGTGCTGTAATGATGATAAATGTGACATTAGTGGAATAATGGATGAGTATTAGTTCGCTTTTAGACGAATCGTCGAAATATATATATTTTTTCCCTTAAAAGAAAAATCTATTGTGATAATTACTGTTTACCATTTGGAAAAGGATATAAAATATTAATTTTCTTAATCGGCTAGATCAGGAAAATAATAATAATAATAATATATACCGAAACATTATTTTAAACAACTAAGAGTGGCAATATCTTTAGATATTGAAATATAATAATTATAAAAGCTGTATGTGTATAATATGTATTTTTGCAGCTAAATAGTGTATTACTGCTTGTTTCACTGTTTATTACTGTTGATTTTACTGTATAATACTGGCAGCTGTGCCAGTATTATAACGTAAAATCAACAGGTTTTTTTTTTTTTTTTTTTTTTTTTTTTTGTGTGTGTGTGTGTGTACATCATTTTTTGAAAGTTAAGCAAAATTATTATACTAGAACATCATATTGAAAATTTTCTATAAAGAGTCAAATATTAAAACATATTTTTATCTCTGGAATAATTCCAAATCACTTTAGATCATTCATTACGTAAAACAAAATCTTGCCCAATGCTTAAAAAGTAATAAATAAAAATAAAAATAACTATTTCATGATATTTTTTTTTCTTTCCCAGATGCAAAATCACCGTAAAACTTTAAATTTTCTGCTTGCATTGCTAAAATTATTACATTAGTACAAATAGAAAATATTATTGAACTTGATTGACTTCGAAGCTACAGTCGATATTCTAATATCTATTGTTATTTCACCGGATTTAAAAAGTACCCCTTCTTAAGTTTGGTTCAATATATTTAGCCGCATAGTATTGAATGGAATACAGTTCACATGGATTTTTATCAAACTTCACCACAAGGTAGGATTTTAATCCGAGGTCGAAGGTCGAACCATAAATCATATTATTCTGTTAGACGATTTGATGTTTGACCCGAATTTGATGCTACTTGTGACTAGTGGCACAGAGAGGGAAGAACAGGTGAAGTAAAAATCTCCGGAGCCCCTGAGGAAAATACGAGGGGGAGGGGGGGGGGGTTGGAGGAGTGCTACTATAAGTTTTATACAATTTTATGAAAAGAATATTTTTCCGGAACTTTCGATGCTTAAATCCTTATTTTGTGTAGAATAGAAAAAAAATATGTATATAAATATATACTGCTTAAAACTCTAAATTTATAAGTTATTTATTCTAATTTAAAATAGTACATTTCATTTCATAATCATTGATATAAATCTCCCCAGAAACATTCCATTTAAAAATAATGCAACACGTCACATGCATGTACTGGAAAAAAAAAAAAAGTAAAATCATCAACTTTTTTTTTTTTTAGTGTATCTAAGTTGGTGTGAAAAATAACATCTAATTTGTTAACTCATAAAACAAACTATATGCGCAAGTTATTATCAAATAATATTTTGCATAGAAACCTCAAATAACACATGTACTTTTAAGTTAATTTGGTTTTAAAATAAATTTGTATGCCTCTTATAAATGATACAAAGATCAAACCTGCAGATCAAATTTGAATAATATTAATAATATTTATAAGTAATATTATTGAACCGTTAAAATATCTCCAATGGCAAACGTGACTCATACATGTTTTACACTCCCCCCCCCCCCCCTTTTTTTTTTGTTTTCTTCGAACGTTTAATCTTAATTTCCGTTTCCCAATTTAGATTTATTTTTGAAAGTTTTTAGTTTTTGCTTGCTAATCATCCTTAAATAATTTTATTTACACCTTTTTATATAAATAGTTCAGAAGACCACCGTCCAAGATAAGAAAAGCTTTTCGTTGCAATTAATCTTTATGTTTCAAATTGAAGTGTCAAACTAAGCGCTAATGAAAAGAAAGTCTTGCGATTCTTCACCAAAAGCGTAAAAAATCCAAAACTTGTTATTCTTGAAAATAATATTTATTTGTGTTTGCCCCTATGAGCAAGCTTGCCAATCTGGAGAATTCGAATTAAATCACTTGAAATACGCAACTTTTCTTAATTTTTACATAGTGTTTTTACAAATCATTCGATGAAAGAAGTGTAGTTTGAAATCAATGTGTTTATAATATTCACTCGATTATAATTTACCTTGCTTTTCTTATAATTTTGAAAACTTGCAACTTTGATCCATATCATTGTATATTAATTTGTGCAAGATTTGGTTCCTTTCTGAGTATCAATCATATTTCTGAATTTTACTGATAGTTATTTTTTGGTATTTCGTTTATTTATTAGTTCGTGTGTCTTTTACTTGATATTTCATCTATTATTATAAAAAAAAAAATTTCAGATCGTCATAAAAAATTCAATTAATTTATGAAGAACTTGTTCAAGAATTTCATGAATGAAAACTAGTAAAACCGACAATAACAGTTATTTTTAAGAGACAAATTAAAAAAATAATACTTCATGGTGGCGTTATATTTTTGTTTCTTCTATTACAAATTTGTGAAAAAAAAAAAAAAAAAATGTTTCACACGGAAAAAATAACCTTATCCGCAATGGTTTGATTTGGCTGGATAAGAATGTTTCTTTGGAACCAATTGGAAGCAATTCAAAATCTACTGAATTCAAATAAAAGTTTAGTGCACAAAAATGATTTTTTGAAATGATTTAATATTGTTTTATTGTTTTCCCTATCCTTTAACAAATTATGTGTCATATAAACGTTTGTTAATATTAATGTTATTTCGGCTTTACCATTTTCTTTATTTATTTCCATTGTATTACGTAACTTGTGGCAGCCATACTCAACCCCCCTCCCTTCTTTTTTTTATCTCGTGGGCGGCAAACATTTACTATGTTTGGTGGCCACAACATATTATACTTTTATAATAATGTAAGAAAAATTATTAAAATAGTAATTGAACCAAAGTAGAATGACAAAGCAATATAGCAAAATTAGTATAATCTATAAGCTATATATAATAAAAGTATAAAACGTAAATAATGCAGAATTTCCAAGTTCTAAAGATTTAAAAAAAAAAAAATCCGAAGGTTTTCTTTAATAAATCAGATTTTTGCTCAATGCAATTTTTTTTAAGCTTTTTAAAATGTAAAAACATTACTGTGAAAATTTAATTAATTTTAAATAATGATTGATAGGTATTGAAGATTAAAAAATATGTACATAACTGTTGGGCAAATACATATAAAAAAGACCTTTTGACCAAACAAATGATATTTTGTGTGATCTGAGATAAGTTTTAATCAATTATAAAAATATTAAGGCAGATTTTGTCTTCCGATAAAAGTTTATACAATCCTTAAGGCCTTAAATACATTTCATGCGTATATCTCAAATTTTTATAAATATGGATTATTGATTGTGCATAAAAGTTATGGGGGCCACAGACTGAGTAGGCCGACGACTTGGGGAATTGTCTTGACTCTAAACCGCAAGGTAGATATACTTCTTTTTTTTTTTTTTTTTTTTTTTTTTTTACACTCCATGATGAAGGGGGGATCATTGAGAGATCTGCATGCTTTTTTTTTCCCTTCTGCCTATTTGTGTTTTCTTTTCTTTTCTTTTTCTTTTCTTTTTTAGGCTTTTATTATTTATGGGGCACAAAATTTTGAAGCTGGCATTGTTGTAATGCTGCAATATTATTATCGTTTTCGTGTGAGATTTCAAGAATATGATTTGATATATTTATATGCAAACTCTGAATTCTACCGATACTCTTGCGACAGATAAGTTGTATGTTTCTCAATTATCCTATATATTTAATATTATCAGAAACCTGATATCATTCTGAAGCTGAAAGCTGTACGCAATACTTTGAAGCTATTCAAAAGTGAGAGAAAAAAAAAAACTCTTTTGCTCATAAAAACGAAGAAGTTTGAGAATATGAATTGTGGGCTGTTCATTTAAAATTTTAGATGTGCCTCTATATTTATTTGCTTTTGGGATTTATTCGTTAATTTCGATAATTGTGAACTGTCTCTCATTTTTTAATAAACTTTTATTCTTCACAGGTTGTGTACATTGTAAAATATGCAATATACTAGCTTTTGCTCGTGGTTCGCGTGCAATATTAATTCTTAAGCAACAACTTTTAATAATATTATTTTAAAAAATATAAAAATTGACATATTTTTCCGTTTTTAACATTAACGTTTGGGCTTTGAAATACGTTTATTTTTGAAATATTTGTTGACAATTTTAAGTAAGAGTTCATTGTAACAATATTTTTTGTTTCATTATTAGGTGCCAAAATGCATTTTGGCACGTAGATTATATTTGTAACAGTATTTTGCGCGTAAAGAACTAACGCTTGAGAAAGCGATGTACAATTGGTTGTGGGAAGAAGCTGCATTACATTTAAATTTAAAGTCTTTAAAATTTACCCCCACAGTTCTCAATCATCGTTGCAAAGCAGAGCCGGGAAGAAATTGTAACCATTTGAACTGAAACGGTGCATCCGAGGAAATGATGAGAGGCATCATAAACTTTTTTGTAGTACCACAACTACTGATAATAAATTGTCTATAAAGGAATAATTGTCTATAAATCGCGTTAAATTATACATTACACAACTACGTACTCGAAGATGAACATTTCACATTTTCAAAATAAATAGACAAAAATAAATAATGAAAAAAATAAAGGAATTTTAATACCACAATAGATTTTTGATTATTTCATTTAAATATATATATCTGCCATGCTATTTTTTTTAAAACTATGCTTTCATCAAAACAACGGGGGCATACACTGTAAAAAAAGGGCAAATCTTTATTAATCCAGAAAAATGTATTATAACCTCAAACGAAAATATACAATAACCTCTTCTGAGTTATCCATGAATCCGAAAGCGTTCTTTATCTTTAGAAACCTCAGAAACTACTAATATATTTTCGAGAAGCATTTATAAAAACATGCTACCACTGATTTTGGGAAACATTTTGGAGTAGTTTGTATTAGTAGTTTATTAATCAATTTTCTAAACCTATGGAATATAGATTCTTCGGATGCTATCAATTCTCAAGTAAACATTTTCATGTTCAACCAACATGTTTTACAGGCAAAAGTGATAAATTAACCCCATTCACATTAACTGTAAAATTAATAGTATACACTGAAAAAAAAAAAAAAGGTGTTGATTTTACAGTAATACTGGCATACCAGCTGCTAGTATTATACTGTAAAATCAACACTTTTTGCAGTGTACAGTTGCATGTTACTCTTGCATGTATAAATTCAGTTGCGCAGTTGAAAATGTTTAATTGAGCATCCTAAAAACCGATATTCCGGTTCGAGAAAATTGATTAACTTACTTATAAAAACTATTCGGAAACATTTACGAAAATCAGTTGCAGAAAAGGAAACTTTGTTTTTATAAATGTTTCTTTAAATATCGGAAATATATTGGTATCTGAGGTTTCTAAAGATAAAGAATTATTTATTACATTATTAAATAAAAAACCCTTTTCAGAATCGTGGGTAACTGGTAAAGGTTATTGTATATTTTCGTACTTGGTTATATTATATTTTCGTAGATTAAGAATCATTTGTCTTGTTTTTACAATGTACAACCTAGCTCCATTCAGTCGAATTTTTTATTTCAAGATCATTCTACTTTCTTCCATAATTTTAATATTTTTACATTATGAAAAATGTGGGATTTCGTTTTATTTATTAGCGATAGAGTAGCTATTATTTTCCTTTATTGGAAAAAGCATTGTTATGAAAAAATTATGAGACACTGTAATTATAGAAGATTCTTCAATTTCAATGTAATATACATTTTATTTATTTTTTTTATTTTTATTTTTAGAAAATAAATTATAGATTTAATAATAATAATAATGCACGTGCGAGGAAAAAAAAATATATTAACATGTGCTTTCATTTATCATTTATTACATTTTACTTCTAATTACATCATAGTTATATTTTTTATTTTTATTTTAAAATGTGACGTGGCATTCGATTCTATAAATAGGATTTCTGATCATATGGAAAAAGGAGCGAGCATTTCAATTATAAACGAACGAAATTATTTAAACGAAGGAAATACCAGAAAAGTTATAAAATTAAAAGCTTAAAATATTAAAAATCTGTCTTATCAGTTTTGTATAGTTCCCTAAGTTTTAGAAACAAAGTTACTCCTTGGACAAAAATTGGCGTCAACTAGGAAAAGCCCAAGAATTGCCTAAACTGTTCAACTGTTCATCTGCAGGTTTTATTGGCGTACCAGTCAGACAAAGTAAATATTTTCGATAAAAGTTATTTATTAATCTTAGCCTCTCTAGGGCGCTAGTAAATCTTCTAATTCTTATACGTTTATATTTATTTACTATTATTATTGTACAATGTTGTGCTATGTTGGTTTGACTTGAGGAAAAAAAATTAAGCAAATAAAAAAAATAAATAACCACCCTCATCACCTCTCCATGATGGAAGTGTTTCATTTCAGAACTTGACAATTTAGAATTTATTTTTTGGTATATTGTTTAATTCTTGACTGGGTCGGTTAATTTTTTATGCTATTTGTTTGATTCGAAGAGTCTATAAAGTTAGCAATGAAAATGCTGTGACATCATGTAATTAAATGCATTTTGGATAAATTGTTTGTATTACATGTGAGATATTCAATACGATTTAAAATAAATTTTTATTATTATTGTAAACATTAACTTTACCGAAGCGATTTTTTCACGGTCTTAAAATTTGACAATAGTTTAAATGCATATATTTTACTTGTTTACACATTTTTATTTAGAATCACATTTAAAAAAGAACGAAAGAAACGAAGAAAGATAGAAAATAATAAGAGAATTATGAAAGAGAATTAGTATAATCAATAAGTATAACAACAAATCACTTTCACTTACTTCTGCTAATGTAATCAATAAATAATTATAAAAATCTTTGTAGTTAGCGTATTCGACTGCTAACAAAAGAATTTCAAAATATTACATGTATATATATATATATATATTTTTTTTTTTAACTGGAAATAAATTCCCTTCGAATTCTCTTGCTGAAAATTCCGTCCCATTCCCCAATTCCGATGCCCTGCCTGTCATATTTCCAAACATCGAACTTCGGAAAAATTTATGATCCCTCCCACGGTCCGGCCCAACACATTCCAGTCCGGGACTGCTGTTCGACTCGCCATCGATGGCGACAATTTTCCTTGGAACGCGCGCACCTTTCGGCCAAAATGCCCGTATGTGTCGTCCAATAGGAAGGGAGGATCCGTCATCCCCGATTGGCAGTCTTCCCAAAGAAGGCGGAGATGGAAGCCGCATTTCGTCCTACCTGCGCGGCTCATTCCTGTGCGGGGCAGGGCCTGTGACCGGATACTATGATATTGATGGGGAATAGAAGCTATTAATTAAAGTTTTCGCAATTGATTCTGTGACTGATGTCGTATTAATTATAATTCAATTAGTCTTCCTGATGCTGCGGAATGAATAAGCTCTTTTTTTTTACGCTTAAACCTTTTCTTAGGAAAGGCAAGTAGGTGCAATAAAGAGTGATTAGGGATTAATTTAAAGACACTGTTCATTAATTAAGTAATGAAAAATACATATGTTGCGACTGCGATTGAATATAGTTAATAAACTGTATTACATATTTGATTTGTTTTAATTTGTTTCGGAAAGCTTTGCAGATTGCAACAGTTCAAAAGTTTCGCTTTAAAGTTTATAATATAATGTATTAATAATATCAAAATAAATTAACAAAATACTTTTCTATTAAAAATTAAATCAAATGTATATATATATATATTTATATATACATAGCTGCCAACTTTTACGCTTTTTCCAACCACTAAAATTTTATAGTAAATTTAAACTTATTAAATCGCCGAAATCATGCGATTCAATAAGACAAAATTTTATATTAAATTTTAGTGGTATCAAAAAAGCGTAAAATGACAGCTATGTATATATATATATATATATATATATATATATATATATTATAAAATACAATTTCAATTAATTTTATTAAACTGACAATTTTTAAAAGCCTATTATCATTATTACAAGACCGTCTTTTGCTCTTTTGTGCCTATTCGCCAAGGTCCTATACATAATATAATTAAAGCTGAAAATTGTGGTTATTATTGCACTTTTTTCGTTTATCGGCAAATAATCTTTGGAATTCAATCATTCCTTCATAAATTTCAATATATTTTTGTGAGAAACCTTGTATCGGGAAGTAAAATACATGCGCACAGATGTGAATGTACTAAATATGCAATAATCTGTGCACGTATGAAATGCTTCCGCATTCGAAAGTGATGTCATTTTCAGCAGACAGTGGATATTTATTTTTATAAAATGAAAATTTTCTCTAAGTGCCCAGAACTAAAAAAATTTTTCAATCTTTGCTTTTTTGTTCTTTTCTTTTTTTTTCCCCGTAACTATATTATATATTAAGGCCCATAATGTTAATAATTAAAAAGCTTGAGCTCTTACTAAGTAAACCGGTAACAATTTCTGAATTTAATTTATATAGTGATTCGAAAAAAAAAATTCCATACAGCTTTAATAAATTACAATGAATCTTTCAGCCAGATTTCAGTTATGAAATACAATGTTTAATTCTTCTTATTATTTTTGTTCTTCTTTTACTAGAGTGAATTGTGCGAGATTTCCAGTCTTCCGGGAGAGCTTTTGGGATCTTCTTCGGCCCACTAATAAATAGTAAATCAAAAATGTTACACCGTGGTAGGTGGGGGGGGGGGGGGGGGGGCACACATTCTTAAATCCAAGCTGGATCTGAATTGGAAAAGAAATTTGAAAAAAGATTTTTTTACCCTATAAATTTAAGTTTATTGACGTCAAGCGGAAATTAGAAAAAAAAATGATTTTCAGACTATGTAAATGTTTAGTAAAACAATCAGCTTTATTTCCCACATACAAAAAAAAAGTATAATCTTTTATTGATAACATAAAAAAGATAATATTAAAATAAAATTATGGTATATATATATATATATGTGTGTGTGTGTGTGTGTGTGTGTGTGTGTAGTAGCATTAATTATAAAGTTGTGGAAATACTAATGTAATCTTTATTGGTTTCCTGTGTCTCTTATCTTATTTCTTTTTGTGTGTGTGTGAGAGAGAGAGATTAGAAATAAATATTTAAATAAATAAATTTTATTTAATCTTAGCAAACATCTGAAAAGCTTATGTTAATATCAAATACTACAAGAAGATTACCTGTAATAGCCAGTTAATTTATAAACAAATGATATAATTGCATGCTGGATGTAATCTTTACTACAATGACCAATGTTTCTTATTTTATGAAAATATGCTATAACCACGAACGAAAATATAATATAATCTTCTGAGTTATCCGAAATTTCAAATAGCATGTTACATTGTCTTTTGAATCCCCAGAAACGAATACATTTCCAAAATTTAAAGAATAATTTATAAAAACAAATTATTTTTAGCTGCCCGAATTTTTCAGAAACGTTTCCGAAGGGTTTTTATAGTGTATTAATGAGTGTCCTCAGGTTGAAATACCTGATTTTCGAATGTTATCCAATTCTCAAGTACACGTTTTCAGCCGCATAAGTTAATTTATACATGAAATAAGAGTAAAGAAAAAATCTTAATTTTAATGTTATTGTTACCGCTGTTAATTTTGCATGTTTGTCTGTTAAACATTTTTTTTTTTTTTTTAGCATGAAAATGTTTACTTCCGAATTGATAGCATTCGAAAACAGGTATTCCAGGCTGAGGACACTAATTAATACACTATAAAAACCCTTCGGAAACATTTCTGAAAAATTCGGGCAGCTAAAAATAATTTGTTTTTATAAATTATTCTTTAAATTTTGGAAATGTATTCGTTTCTGGGGATTCAAAAGACAATGTAGCATGCTATTTGAAATTTCGGATAACTCAGCAGATTATATTATATTTTCGTTCGTGGTTATAGCATATTTTCATAAAATAAGAAACATTGGTCATTTTTTACAGTGTAGCAGAGATGTTGAAACGTCCTTTATTATTATTATTATTATTATTATTATTATTTTACCTTTTTAGCTATTTTTACAGCTATTTCTGTCAGTCATCAAACAAACCGTATACACTGCAAATTCCCAGCACATATTGGGAACACATTTGGAACACTTTGATCCAAAAAATGTGTTCCAGTTACCTCAATGTGTACTGAAATGTGTTCCGAATGTGTTCCGCTATAAAGAAAGTGTTCCGAAAAGTGTACCGAAAGTGTTCTGCTCAGGATATTTGCTAAATCTAAACTCGGAACACATTTGAGAACAGATTGGGAACACATTTGAGAACAGATTGGGAACACATTTGAGAACAGATTGGGAACACATTTGAGAACAGATTGGGAACACATTTGAGAACAGATTGGGAACACATTTGAGAACAGATTTGGAACAGATTTGGGAACACATTTGGGAACACATTTGGGAACACATTTGAGAACAGATTTGGAACACATTTGGACGCACTTGTTAAATCATCTCTTTCTTTGTTACAACGACGCTTTGTTACAACCTACTTTGTTACTAAGAAGCCTTGATCGCAATCAATGCGGATTTCAAGATCATTATTTTTATTACTTGGGTAAGTTAAACTTTAAAATTTATTTTACAGCGCACATGAGCTCGTTATATTAAGGGTCCTATTATAGTGGCTCCACCAGTGGCTGAGAAGTTCTGCTTTCAAAGCTGGTAGACGGGAGGTGCTGGGTTCAAACCACTGTCGCGCCCGTCGACCTAACCGTTCGGAGTTTTCCGTGGTTTTCTTCGAACCTTGCGTAAATACGGGTTAGGATCCCTTAGAAAGGTCCGTCATGGAAGGCACCCTCCCCCCTCCCACCGTTCTATATCCCTGGCGCAGATAATTTGCCGTAACAAATAACCAACCAACCAATTGAACCATTATAGTGATTGTCGTTTGAACGATATTCACTCTAAAAAAATCCGTGAAAATACAAGAGATTTTCCGTAAAATTTTACGTAGAAGTTTCATTTTTCCAAAATTTCAGTACAATTTCCGTAAATGATATTAGTTCCGTTAAAGAGACTTCACATCCGTAAATATGCAGAAAGTTTTCCGTAATTTTAATGGATTTTTTCCGTATTTCTTTCAAAACAGTACAATTTCCGTAAATGACGTTTAAAGGTTGAGTACAGAAATCGCTTTTTTTGAAATGCGAATTAAGATTGTTATATTTACTAGAGTTCTTCTAGGATACAGGCCTGGCCCGGCTCGACCAGCTGGCTAATTCTAATCGAGGCCATGTCAATTTATTGTGAAAATAATAGTAATATTTATATTTTTTCATGAAATATTTAGAAATTTATTTTATTTTTATAAATTACAAAAAAAAAAAAAAAAAAAATCTAATCTACTTATTTTTTAAATTTACTTTTATAGTACTTCAAATTTATGATTTTGTTTCACTATATTTTTTTTAATTTATCTTTTTTAATTAATGTGAGGCAATATTGTGTTATTTAAAGGTTTCATAACATAATATCTCTGCAAATTATAGCTATGCAAATTGGTATTAAACTAAACTGTTTTGGCTTACAAATTTATGAATTACGCTAAAATTTATTATTTTATAATTTATAATTTTACAAAGTTTACAATTTTTTCCTTAAATTTATAAAATTAGTTGATGTTTTTTCTTTACTTTTATAAAAATCAAGTTTCTAATTTTACAACGTTTTTAATTTATATCGTTAGTTCATATTTTTATAAATTAAACTAATTTAATTTAAAATAAATCAGTTAGTCCATATTTAAACTTACCTATCCCAAAGTCATTAATTATTTATATTTTTATTATTATTATTTTTTTAATGTAATGTTAAAAATATAATGTTATGTTTAACAGTACCGTACGCAAAAGCTCTCAGCATAGCTGAAATATAATAATTTAATTTATTATAAAATCGTTTATTTGCGTAAGTTTTTTTAAATAAGAGATTTAAAAAAAATATTTCAATAGCATGTAATAAATAAGTCTGATTAAGATAATTGATGTTTTTATTGGAATTGATAAATAGATAATCAGGCAAATAATTTAAAAAAAGTATACGTTCGAAAAAAGAAAATGTTGGTACCGCTGTTGAATTCTGGGGGTGGCCCAGAGGGGACATTATCCCCAGGAAAATTAAAATATCCTCCCCCCGGAAGATTTTATACTTTTAATTATCAAAAAGTGCAATACCCCCCCCCCCCCCCACAGCAGAAATCCCTACCGGAGAAAAATGTCTGAATTCAACACTAGTTGTTAGTTCTGTTGCAAAAAGAAGCAATTATTACTCTTAATACAACTTTTTTATGCATATAATACATAATAAATTAAAATTTATCTGTTATAAGGCACACCAAATAATACAGTAAATTATTGAAAATTATGAAAAGTAAATATTAAAAACATTAGAAAAATCCATCTACAGATGAAATCTCAAGTCATCTTTGCATCATAAAAAGCGATTCAAATAAGTTACAGCATTTGAGCGAAAAGCGCGACGGGTCATAGCGTTGGGGTCTAGGTCATCGGGTTAGTACACCGGACGTTATGCGTTCGATTCCGATCTTCGGTAGGGTTGGGCAAATTCTATAAACTCACTCAGAAATGAAAAAAAAGATGCCGAAATGTATCTGTCCCTTATAAGGTTGTCCTCGCGAAGTACCTTTTTTTTTTTGGTCCTATAAATTTTATTTTAACGACATAAAAATTTCTATAAAATACGGAAGATGTGTTCCGAAAAGTGTTCTCAAATGTGTTCCCAAAAGTGTTCTCAAATGTGTTTCCAAAAGTGTTCTCAAATGTGTTCCCAAAAGTGTTCAAAATGTGTGCTGAACAAATTAAGTGTTCTCAAAGGTGTTCTGAAAAGTGTTCCAAAAAGTGCGCTACAAAGTGTGCTGAAAAAGGGGACAAAATGTGTTCCGAAAAGTGTTCTCAAATGTGTTCCCAAAAGTGTTCAAAATGTGTGCTGAACAAATTAAGTGTTCTCAAAAGTGTTCTGAAAAGTGTTCCAAAAAGTGCGCTACAATGTGTGCTGAAAAAGGGGACAAAAATGTGTTCTCAAACATGTTCCCAAAAGTGTTCAAAAAGTGTGCTAGAAAGTCTCAGAAGTGTTCTAAAACTGTTCCAAAAAGTGTGCTAAACAAGGGGACAAAATAAGTGTTCTAAAAAGTGTTCTGAAAAGTGTATAAATATTTGCAGTGTAATTGGAATTAGTCATTTTACGCTCAGCTGTTCCTTACCTGAACTACAGTGTCCATTTGCTTCATCGTGAAAATAAATAAATAAATAAATAAAAATAAATTTCAGTTGTCATATTGTTCTCAAGATTCTTTTAAATTTATATTATTGGAAATTAATATTAATATATATATATGAATTGTAAACATAGAATTTTTTAACAGAAATCGATTTTTAGAAGCTTCAAATATGTTAATCTAAAATTACAGCTCAAATAGTTTTTGAGTTATGCTTTAAAAAATACCAACATTGCAGTTTGTTTTACTGCTGTTTTAAAAAATAATTTAACATTACGTGTTCCACACGTTCTGCATAATTCCTCAACCCACTTGACCGAATGACTTCACATTTGGTATCCGAAAATAAAATTTCCGAAGAATCCAAATTATGATGTTGATCTCAATCCTGAAAATTTCAAGGTTTCGTACAGTTTAAATATGAAAACTGCCGCCAAAGCATTAAAAAAAGACCCATAAACTTAAAGAAGACATAATTCTTAATTGAATGGCTATTTTTGTTTTTCATCGAAATAATTTTTCGATTAAAAAGTATGAGATATTTTCTCTCTCCTCAATTTTTTTTCTCTTCTTTATATCTCAAAACTAAATTTAACAGAAATGTAAAGAAAAAAAAAAAAAGAAAAAGCATTAGATAGTAAAACTTTTATTATATCGTGATTACAGTTATTGTTTTTGATAAATTCATTTACACTTATTGTTTCTGATTGAATTTATTTACTAGGAAATCTAATGTTAATGCAGGTAATTATTATAAATTACTTTTCTATCAGCAATAACCACAATATATAAAGCATATGTTTTATATTTTATACATAATGCTTTATACATACATGTTTTATACTTTAATTACAACTATAAAAATTTATAAGAAAAATTTAAATATAGGAGACGTCTCCTAAATATTTTCATAAATGTAGTACTTAATTTTGGAAAATGCCATATAAAATTGTATGATTGGTGAGAAATCGTGTATTGTTTTTTAATTATAACATATTTTCTACTTTATTTATATAGAAATAATAAAATTTGTATGGTTTTTAAAAAATTCCCTTGAAACACACAGAGAAAGATAGAAAGAGAGAGGGTTCAAGAACGGAAATAGATTGCGCAATACTTATTAATTATGCCCGTTTAAAAACTTATTGACATTTGCTACAAATCTGTCGTTATAATATTTGCAAGACTTCTGAGGATCACTAATTATGAGTGTAAAAAAATACAGAAATGAGAATAATAATAATAATAATAATAACAGTAACAATAACAATATATGCTGTATATTGCGCACATTACAATAAATTACCTCATACTGTATATAAAATGAATGCATGTTTCATTTCGTGTGAAAATTGTAACAAAAGTCTTAATGTATTTTAAATCGAGTTTCAATTTTTTTTTTTTTTTTTTTTTTTTTTTTTTTTTAATAACTGCAACAGATCAGTGTCTGGCATTCTAGTGCGTAACTAAAACTTAAAAAAAAAAAAAAATGTCTTTTTTGAGTGGGGGAGGGAGAGGGATTCAAAATCTCAAAAAAGTTAAAATATTAAATGTTAAGGCTTCAGTTGCAAGTAAAAACAGCGGTCTCGGGGGAAAAATCGTGCATGAAAGAAACAAAAATTGCTGTGCACTTCAGACCTTTACATCATAACCATGTTCTGCGGGTATCAAGTTACGTCTTCGGAGATGGGAAGGCGGGAATTCTCTCACGTTTTTCTTTGTTCTTATTAAAAATTGCAGATTTGTAAGGGCTCGGGGACTCTGCTCCTTTCTGCATCGTTTTGAATTACGAACCTGAGTCATATGGCATAAAAATACTTGAGAAAAACAAAAAGTTGGTAAAATTTTGGTTAATCTTTGAAACGATGGAAAAAAACAGTAAATAAAATGAAATGAAAACACGCGAGTGTACTTTTAAAAGAAATTCATATTTGGTTCCCTGCATGTACTCAAAAGGTAGAACCAAGACTGTCAACAGACTGTTAGAATCGCTTTCTACCTAATATTATATTCACGATCTATAACGGAAGTCAAAAGTTAATCTCCCCTGAAATTATAGTCGTGTTTTTCCCTGTGTTCTTCCCCGAAATTATAGTTTTGAAGTTTAAAATTACGTTTTGACAATGTTAAGCTTTGGCCCGCTCTTTAGGGAAGTGGAGAGAAGCTGAAAAAAATATATTCCGCAACAAAACTATTTCATAAAAGATCTAAAACATAATTGTGAATAATTACTGATTAATATTTGAATATATATTTTGAAATTTTATTTATTTTTATTGCAATAAATACATAAATTTAATTTTCTTTCTAGAATTATATTTGCAGTCATAAAAGGTTGATCATTTTATAATTGAATATAATTTCAGTTTATAATTGAAGAAGTAAGAAGATGTTACGCTTCAAAAATTAAATTTCGAGAAAATTTAAGTGAAAGTTTTTTGTTGTAAAATTTATTCATCTATTTTCTTTTTGGTAGCATATGTTTAATATGTTAACAGGTGGTACTAAATTATCCCAGAAAAAATTATTAATATTTTAAATACTGAAAATTATTAACATTTAAATTATTAGATATTAAATATTAATGAATAATGCTCAGATTTTCAAAACTAATTAGTGTCTTCAGTATTTTAAATTTACCATATAATAGAATACCTCGTAACGTCTTCAATTTTCATGTATAAAATAAAGTAATTTTTGAGGAAATGTAGCATAACATATTTTTCCACTAAGCTTTTCAGTTGAATATCTTTTCCTCAAACCATTCCGAATGAACAATTTTTTCCCATTTCATACTGTAATAGTTTTTTAATTTACCTGCCTTTTCAGTAATGTAGCCCAGGAAGAAATAATATGAAAAACGTCAAATGTGTATTTTATATTTATTTGTGTCATTATAATTAGATTATAAAGGCAGTTATACTGCAGTGTGCCTTCCAATTATTTTTTATAATTATGGGGAAGGGAAGAATATTTTTGCATGAATACTATGTAATTATTTTTATCTGAAACTTTCACGCACAATTTGACCTCATCTAGTAATGCAAAAATATTTTATATTAACTATTTCTGCTCCCAACTTTCCCCCAAAAAAGAAATTCGTTTCACTATAACTTTCATATGAAAATTTTCTTTTTACATTTCTGTATTTTTCAGTACGGGTGGTTTAGATATCGGCCAGAAGGCATCTGTTTATATGCTCGCTAAGAAAGTCGTAAATCTTTCGACTGCCCATTATTTTCCAAAGGTTCTGTGATCTTTAACAAAAGAAAGGTGACTCTCAACAAAAGAATAAGGTGGTGATATATCTGTCAGCAACGTTCCCTCCTGACCTCTGACATTTAGACATGCTAGAGAAGTCATAAAACATGAAACAGACCGCCCTACCGCAAGAAAAAGGCCGCGTTAGGGAAACGTAGTCTGGGACAACCACCTAACAATCACTAGTACAAACTCCCCAATTTCATTCGCTAATGTTAAACCTACGGGCGTACAATGCATTCGTATATTTGAAATATCTCCTCAGGAAATTAATATTTTAAACTTTTTTTTCTGAGTACTCGTCTTGAAAGATGCCTCTTTTTTTTCTTAGTTGTCAAAATATTGCTAAAATATGTACTTAATTTTATTTTAAGTGATAAATCTTACTCACAGCTCGTCAATTTTTAACACATAAAATATTAAATTAAGCATAGATTTTAGAAATATTTTGACAACTAAGAAAAAATGAGACATCATATTTAAGAAGAGTATACTCAGAAAAAAGAAGTTAAAAATATCAATTTCCTGACGAACGCATTATACAATAATTAGAGTTAATACCTGAGCTTCGAGCTGACATTATTAACAATAACTGTGAGAAAAAGAAGCGCTAGCTAGATTTTAAGATAGATTTGCGTATTTTAAGAAGGAATGACTCCTCGTCGATACAGAAAATACCCGCCTTTAAAAAGGTT
Organism: Maratus michaelseni; assembly: GCA_963931845.1. Lineage (NCBI taxonomy): Eukaryota > Metazoa > Arthropoda > Arachnida > Araneae > Salticidae > Maratus > Maratus michaelseni. The sequence goes on from OZ007591.1 coordinate 258,360,158, forward strand.
AAGATATGTCTAATTAATACACTGCAAAATACAAAAAAAAAAAAAAAAAAAAAAAAAAAAAAAAAAATGTTGATTTTACAGTATAATACTGGCACCCCAACTGCCAGTATTATAACGTAAAATTAACAGTAATAAACAGTAAAATAAGCAGTAATACACTACCGTGCATGTGCAGCAGTGTATTACTGCTTATTTTACTGTTTATTACTGTTAATTTTACGTTATAATAGGGAGTTGGGGTGCCAGTATTATACTGTAAAATCGACATTTTTTTTTTTTTTTTTTTTTTTTTTTTTTTTTTTCAGTGAGTTGGATTTTTTTTTCTATTTTTTAACAAAACTAAGAAGATTTGGGATTTTACATTAGATTTTTCAAAGCATAGTTTTTCTTATTCATCGCCAATGCCCCCTTGCAGTCATAAGGCCCCCTAACTTCCCATTCAAAATGATTTGTCCTTGATTTTTCCTTGTTGTTTTGTTTTGTTTTTTCTAAAATGCGGAAACCTTACTGAAACCTTCTTGAACCTATATATACTTGTCTAGCCTACTTTGACTTCAGCTCTAATGGCAGGTGTGAAATCTTTTTTTTTTTTTTCTTTCTTTGAGGAAGAAAAACAAAACAATATTCATTGAATTCAAATTTTTGAATGTGCTTCGAACATATGCGTACATATATTATCATTGATTTGGAACACCTGCTAGTTAAAATTTCTATGAAAAGAATAAAGAATTGGGAAATTCATTATAAGTTCCCATTCTTTAAAGAATCGAATAAGGGCGTGTCATATCATTTTAAGGGACAGAATTACCCGAAAAGGCAAATGCCCTCTAGCATTTTTTTAGGCAAAGATTTTTGTGTTTTTGTTAAAGTAATTTGATTCTTACTGAAGAAGTGGTGCATGATCTGAGCCTGGAAAAAAAATAAATAATAAAAAAAAATCCTGCAGGTAACAATCTAACTAGAAAATGGAAGACCTTCTATCGCAGTGGGGCCCTAAGGGACATCGTAATTTTTATATGTGTTAGGAGGCCTTATAAACTCTTGAGTTTGGGTCTCCGAACTTAAACCGCTTCCTATTTGTGACCTTGGTGATATATGGGATATTGGTTGCACGCATCAGTGACCCCATTCGAAAATATACAGTTGATGTGCCTGTGTACTATGTTTGGTTTTAAAAAATAGTATCAAGCTGTATTAAATGATCTATTATTATTATTTTTTTAATACAAAAATATTTTTATAAATTTATTTGATTGTGTACTTTAAATACTTATGCACTTCCGCGTTTGATATTTCTAAATTAATCATTCAACTGCTTTATTATTATTATTATTATTATTATTATTATTATTATTATTATTATTTCGTCCGTTTTCGTTTTTTCTTTCATAATCAAAATAATAACATATTTATTATAATATTACATTTTGTTTATTATTTCAAACAACTTAAAAACACTCAACTGTTTTTATTATTAATAATGTTATTAATATTATTATTATATTATAACTCAAATTTTATTCTATCGAATAAATCTCATTTTTGTGTTATATCTTTCAGCAATTAAAATCTGAGCATATATTAGAATTCATTTACTTCAAACAACTGGTTAATATTGTGAAATATACGGTATTTTAATTCCTTAATAACTTATTTGACTTTCAATTTCATTTATTATTACGAGGTACTTATTTTGTTTTTCTGATTTATTAAATTAAATTAATTGATTAATCAATTATGTTTCTTGTGCTAATATAAACAGTGTCTCTCATACGTACATACATTTATTATACTTCATAATTAAATATTATTGAAGGCTTTTCTATAGTTCTCAACAAAACTTGCATTGAAAATTTAAAAGGCACACTGCAACAAAAATTAGTTGATTTTACAGTACAATACTGGCATCCCAGCTGACAGTATTATACCGTAAAATCAACTAATTTTTTTAAGTGCATAAACATCCACAAGTATTTTTCTATTAAGACGTTAAGTCTATAAAAAAGAAGAAATCTTGTTGAAAATGTTCAAAATTATTTAAACTGAAACATATTCTGTTATTGAAATTACTAGGCCTATTGCATCAAACGTTATTTTTGAACATAGAAAATTGATTGGAAAGTATACAAGCAACAGAATATTATTCGTATGCATTTGATTTAAAAAATCAAGTCCAATTGTAACGCTTGAGTTTATTTTCTTTCTTTCCTTCTTATTTTCTTTCTGTGCATTGGAAATTCAACCGCTAATCCCAAATTTTGAACAATTAGCATTTTAAAATATTTTTGGTTAAAACTGTCAGACTTTCTCAGGCTGATCAGTGGCAACTTTTTAAAAGCCAACAACAGTACAATAAAGTGGGAGGGAGAAGGGGTCAGCTAAAATTTAATTAATTAATTCAGTTGTTTATTATTGCTTTTACTAATTCATGTAACAGCAGACATTCTAATTTATCAAGTAGTAAATTCGAATTAAAATAATATTTTTATTACTGTTATTATTTATTGTTTGAAGTAAGTTATATTTAAAATGATCTGACACCCCAGTTTCAGACCTACTGTCCGGTACCGAACCATTTTTCTTAAATTTCCCGATTTTTAACGAAATTATCTGGGTTTCCACGAATTAAGATTTTTTTTTTTTTTTTTAATGAAGAAGCTTCAACTGTTTGAGAGAAATTTTAGGAAGAAACCAAATTTATTTCCCTATTAATAAACTGCAATAAAAAACTTTGAGTCCAAAAAAAAAAAAAAAAAAAAAAAAAAAAAATCAGTAGAAAAGTATAAATAAATGAAAATGTAAAATTTAAACTGATTCGTTATATTTATTTGTGTATCTTCAGAATGAATAAGCAGCACATTTAGAAGGAATGTTTTTGGAAATGAATAACATAAATTCTAAATTTTGCTCCTACATTCAAAAACTTAAAAAATAATAATAAAGAGAAAACAGAAGATAAAATCCATTTTTTTTTTTTTATGTACGAGGGAAAAAATTCTATATCTGCAGCCGTGAGGAAAGAGGGGTCGAGGGTTACTAAATCTTTCACTTATCCACCCCCCTCCTCTAAAAAATAAATAAATTAATTAATTAATTAAAAAATTAAAAATAAAATAAAAACCTGGTCACTTTACTGATATTTAAAGAAAACAACAATGACAACACCGCTTACTCTAAAACAAAATTTCAGAAATTCACTGCTGACTTATTTATTGTATATCCGTTTATACTGCATTAGAACCAAATGTAGAACAGTAAGATTTTGAAATTTCCCCCATCTGCCAACTTTCTTCTTAAATGGTTTGCTTAAGAGTGAGAAAATCCTGGTACTCAATGAGAGATAATTACTCCCATGAAACACATGTTGCATTTTTGTCTTTCATTTTCTGTGAGCCAAGAATTTTTTTACTTCTTTTTTTTCCCACGAATGGAATTGGTGGTTGACAGATGAATGAAAGAAAATTCACTTTGATAGCGAAGTTAAAAAACATCGTTAATAGTCTTAGCTTTTTGATTTCATGAGAAAAGATCCATCTGATTGTATATGCAGCGACCGTTTCATTAGCTTTGGAACATTTTAGGGGGGTTTTCTTACTTTCTTTCATCACTGAAATCAGATATTCTTGTTTTGCGAGATATTTAATTCTATAATCGTGACAATTTTTTTTTTAAACGGAGATGACTCTTTTTAAATTCCATATTATTTTATCAGAGGGCTTATTTTTGGCTCCTCAACAGTCGATTTTTTTTAATTGTTATTTCTTAAATACATTTCGATATAAGTTAGGATATACATCTAACCTCATCTCTGATTACTTTTTATTTGAAGATTGCTTAAATGTTTCATACAATATCAAGAACATAGATTTATTTAGCCTACTTCGACCTTTTTTACATCATTTTTTTTTCGGTGTGAAACCCCCATCAAGCATGCTATTTTTTAATTATATTTTTCTTTGTTATTCAAATATTAACATATGTAAAAATTGCGATGATATTATGAGCGGCTTCTTGTTGAAAAAAATTAAATTGATTTGTTTTTATGTCAAAATATATTTAAATTTGTTAAATAACCTAATATGTAAGATCATGTATAATATATTTAAGGAATCTTCGGAGGAAAATCAATGATAGAACTAGTAAATATACATAATAAATTTTATTGAAAATAATCTTAGAATAAAGGCGAAGAAAATGGCCTTGTCCGGGGCCAAAAAAGATACGTTTTCGTTTATCTCTCATCTCCTTTTACGCGGTAAATTCACGAGAACAGATAAATAAATAAAAATTATTGTTAACTTAATTTATTTTTGGAAAACACTACCATTTTTTTATGCTTGTTTTCCCACTGTTTATTTCGTAATATATATTTAAAAAATTGTAGATAATTACATTTTTCATGTTTTTAAAAATATTATGAAGTATTTTTTTTTTAAATAAGAATAAAGAAATAGCAAATGAAGGGGGGAAATCCTACTTTAGCTTTACTCGTTTTATTGTTATTGAAATAAAAATTAGTTATATACACTAAACAGTAGGTAACAGCTAATTCTCATATAGGAACAAAAAAGAAGATAATTTTTTCCTTATGTTATCTTTGTTACTCTGTAAATTTAGCCTCTTTTTAGCTATTATCAAAATAAAATCTCATGCCATAGTACACTGCATGCGCGGTAGCGTATTACTGCTTGCACGGCAGCGTATTACTGCTTATTTTACTGTTTAATACTGTTAATTTTACGGTATAATACTGGCAGCTGGGATGCCAGTTTTATACTGTAAAATCAACAATTATTTTTTGCAGTGTAGTTCGATTAAAATCACGACAGCATACCATGCTATAATCATAAGTTTTCCATAGACTTTCTGCCATCATTCTCTCTGTGCAAATCCATGATCAATCATTTTTGATGATTGTGGGAGTAATTAGAGGTTGGTAAAAAACATGGACAGGTGCCAGAAACTGGAATAACGACACAGGGATGACATATCAGCAAAGGTTTTTTGCAGTGGGACATGTATGTACCACTAGTGCCAATCTCGGAGGATGCTGTCTGGGGAGCTATAATGCAAAAAACATGGACAAACAAGCTCCAGAAATTCAAATAACTACACATGGGCGACATAGCAGCAAATGGTTTTACAGTTAAACATGTACCAGGAGTACTAATCCCTGAGGATGCTGTCTGGGGAGTATATAAATTTAAGTGTATGATGCTAAAAACATGAGCAAAACAAAAATAGAAATTCGACATAGCAGTAAGTGGTTCATAGTCTGACGTACTGGAGGTGCTAATCCACGAGAATGATGTATAGGAAGTCATTAATGAATGGTGCAAAAAACATAAGCAAGTACCAGAAGTTCGAAAAACTTCACATGCGCGACATAGCAGCAAAGGGTTTTACATTTCTGACATACAAGAAGTGCTAATCTCGAATGATACCTGGGAAACAATAAATGAATAGTGGAAAAAACATGGGCAAGCACCAGAAATTCGAATAATTACACGTGAGTGGCATAGCAGCAAATGGTTTTATAGTACCCGGAACCAAACAGTTTTACAGTACCGAAGATGTACCAGAAATGCTAATCTCGCAGGATGCCGTCTGGGAAGCTATAAATGAATGGTGCAAAAAAACGTGAGCACAAGAAATTTAAATAACTACACATGGGCAACATAGTAGCAATATGTCTTATAGTCAGTTAAACAAATTCTTGACGTGGACGTCATTGTGTTATTTATAAACTCGTCATCTCTTCAAAACTTGATCACCTCACAGGCGAGGAATCTAGTTTGAATTTTTGCTCCCGTCAAAACCATTGCATTCACGAATGATACGAAATAGATCGAGGCCAAAAGTTGTCACTTTGATGTGACGTAAAGTCCAGAAAGGGAGACATCAGATCAAATGCTGCTGTCAGTATTTAGCTGTGTCTTCGAATATTTGAGCATCTGTTTTGAAGAGAAAAAAATAAACACCCAAACACGTAGGAGACCACAAATCTCATTTCTTCTGTAAGATGACTTCACTGCAATTCTCGATAAAAGACAATTTGTGGTTATGGAGGTCAAGAAGGTTTGGAGCAAAATGGAATGCAAGTCTGTTGGAAAATTCTTTAAAATACTGTGAATTTACCGATTTAAATCTCAGTCCTCGATTTATTGTATTTCATTATTATGATAATAACTGGAGACTAACGCCTAAGGTTGAATAATAATTTTGTACAGGTTAATCTGATGCCATATACGCATCACTTTACTTCAAATGCGATCTGCCTGTTGATGATGTCTGATATGATGCTGTTCTACAAGTTTGTGCGAAACTGCACAGATGAAATTATCTCAATCATATATTATTCTTATCACATTTTATCAATGACCAGCATTTAATGGTACAACATGAAAAATTTTTATTTATTTTCATTAATTGTGAACAGGTTACTGTAATTTTTCAAAGTACGATAATTTCAGATTGCTTTCTTTCTGTATCCAAACACCGTCTTAAGCTTGTGCAAATTTCAAATTTTTAAAAGGATATGTTCCGTAAAGTAAAATAAAATAATAAGGAGAGTATTTTGGTTGAATTTTTAAAATTTTCTGTGGCTTTATTCCTACCGCCTCATCATCCGTTAACTCTGAAAAAATCATTCAATTGGCAGGCCTTGTTTTTTTCTCCCTTCTGTGCTCGAACCCACAATCAGTCAAGTACCATTACATTTGTGACGTCATAATCAATCGTGGGAACACTTTTGCCTATATCGCCATTTTATTGCCTATGTGTCAGCATCTTGGGACGACGGTAATCCGATCTCTCGTATTCCATACTCCTTCCGATGGTTGGCAATGTCTCATCAGATAAGCCAGGCGGCATGAAAGCGTCCCGTGTGTCATTGATGGACGCATCTGAGTCACAACACCCACCACCACTTAAACAAACACTGTCGTCCTTTCAAGAGATCGAATGTCTACTCGGCGGACATCAAAAAAGTCGATGCTCGGCCTTCGACTTTTCTTGATGATTGCCTTGCTTTTATGGGCCTCTTCTGATGGATTTTTTCCTCCCTCCCTCCTCGACTTCTGTGCTTATAAATCCATTGCGATGATTTGCGGTATTTCTGCACAGTTGCGGTCAATGAAGGTCAAATCATATCCACTGGGAATAGGGCAAGTACCGTTTGAAATTCACTTTCTCTCACCAGTTCCTTTCGTTAAGGCGAAGTCAATTGCTTTGTTTTTTCCTTCAGATCTGAAATTAGATCGGCCGTATATCCTTCTCATAAAGGATGCTTATAAATTTTATTTGTTGTTTAATAGCTTTTTTCAAAATCAGTCATATGCGATTCTCACTTCCTGTATTTACATTTTTTTACGATATTTGAAAGCTTATGCTCATTCGATGATTATGCGTACTAAATTACTAAAAAAATTGTCTTTTCGTTTTTAGTGCCGGAAAGCTCCTAAATTTCATAAAATTCCAAGTATCATATACCGACTAGTTTTGGCCGTAGAAGAATAAAATTTTTATTGTTTTACTTGTGAAATTTTTATTTATTTTATTTTATTTTTTCTAAAAACATTTGATTAATTTTATTCTGAATACATTTTACTGGACACAGGGAATGTATAAAAAACTTAATTTTGTATTTTAGTATGTATGGCCTTTTGCAAAAGAAATGCCATATCTAAAAGATGTACTTGATTTGTATACTTTTTTAAATTGGAAGTGTGTTTCTATATCATCAACGATTTAAGAGATAATCGCCATATATATAGCTACTATTTTGAATAACCAGTAATACAATAATCAAAATTATTTTACAGTTTATCTATAAAATTGACTAACTTTTACCCATGTTTTCGTTCGAAGACAAATCAGTGCTACTAACTATGCAAAAATTTTCTCCCAATAATTAAAAAGTGGTCCATTTATTACATGGAAAAAAAAAAAACAGTAAAAATTCCTTTCAAAGTTAAATAATAAAAAAAAAATCTAAGTCAATTTTTTAGAAAATCTTTTCGAGATGTTCTCGGCCGGTATTCCCCCTTGGAATATCTTCGTCCCAAATTTTATAGCGGAAGTCTAAAAAGTAGAAACAGATGTATCAGAAATTCAAAATAAAATCGTAAAACTCCAATGCATTATGCCAATAGTTAACTATTCGAGTTTAAATTAATTTTATTGTTCAAATTTGAAATTTACTGGACACAGCATTCGATCGTTATTATTACTTTAATAAGCTGGACAGCTTAAGATGTTACAATACCTTGAATTATTTTTTCTTTTTAATTTTCACGTTCGAGGCAAATTATCTAATTTATATACAGGATGTTCGTTAGAGTTCCAATAGGTTCTTTCAACAAAAAAGAGGGTTGATATGCAGCAAGATGAATTTTAAGTGATTCTTTTTGTATAAGATCAGAGCAAGCGCGGATCCAAAAGAAAGGTCACCGGGGGGGGGGGGGGGGGGGGGGGTCAAGACTACCCTCTAAACGAAGAACATTTGTATAAAACAATACTTTTTTTTTTTTTTTTAAATATAGATATGCATTAAAGGTATTTTCATTTTTTCCCTGTTAAAAATGCTAATATTTCTGATACTTTGACGGAGTTATTTTTATACAGAAATGCATGACAATTGTAGACATTATTGGTTATACCACCAAAGAACTGAACAACATTTTTCATTTTCCTATAAATATGGTTCATCTTGAATTGTGTTCAATTTCTCCCTCAAGACGACATTTTCATGACTGTCGAGCCTCCGAAAGTCGGCTTAAAATGTGGAGTTTGAGAAAATTTTCTGTAAAATTCTTTGTTTTTATTAGAAAACGAGAAACTCTGAACAGATAATATCACTTCTGGTATCACAACAGAACCTGAAAATTTTCTACATTTACGAATATACCTTAAAATTTTATCCATTTACGAATGTAAATGAATTAGGATGTACGTCAGAAAATAGCCAATTTCGATATAAAATATGAAATTTGCTAATGAAGACATGTGACTCCTTCTCCCTAAAAAAAAAAAAAAAAAAAAAAGAGAGAGAGAGGAGAGAGAGAGACGACCCCACCTCCCACCCCCTAAATGAAGGGCTGGATCAGACACGCAGGAAGCATATAGTGCCAAGGACGCAACCAGCTAACAAAGTCACAGGGGGCTTTGAAATTATTTGTTGGGGCTAATTGACATCTGGTTCTTTTTTTCCTCCACTTTAATGCTAAATAAGATAGAAATAGCAGTCAAATCCCCTTGTTATAAAACTATGCATTACAAAGTTTAGACATTTTTAATGTAATATAGATGCTATTATCATTTAAAATATTGTCAAGTCTATAGAGGTTGGGGGCTTAAGATGTTGCCTTCCCCCATCTAAGATTTTAAGTATTTATGCTAGAAGTTCTAAGTTTGGGATATGACTCTCACGACAATCTGACCGAACTTTACAAATAAAACTTAAATGTAATAATAATAATAATATAAAACATAAAAATAACTGAAAACAATACTAATACACTAAAAAAACACAAGAAGTACAAGAGGGGGAAAAAACAATAACAACATAATATGGTTTTAAAGTTTTATGGCCATTTTGTGCTATTTTTCTTCAAGTCCTTACAGCACAAAATTTCCAAATATTATATAAAACTATAATTCTGTAAAAATATACTACTAATGCAATAAGAAATTATTTTGATTATTACTGATGATGAGTGAGTTACTTCTAAGGTAAATAGTTTTATTTATCCTAAACCGTTAAAGGGTTTTAGCAAATCCTAAACCTCAGGGAGGTTTAAGAAAAAAAAAAAAAAAAAAAAAAAAGGGCTAAATTATTTGGACAATGATTGAATTTACTTTGAATATTTATGGAATGGTAAGGACGTGACTTCCCAGTTTGTCCTTTAAGGGGGTCCTGGACACATTTTAAAAACATTTTTATTTATTGAAGTAGAATTTTGAGGGTTTTTTTTTTTTTTTTTTTTTTTTTTTTTTTGTGATGGTTAACCATATAATTTATAAACAAAATAAAATCCTAAAACTTCTCACAATGTTTTAAAAAAATTATTTTATTATTATTTTTTTTTTTTAAGTGGGGTAGTTTAAAATCGTTATAACTCGAAATTTTATTTGTAAAATTTCAAAAAAATTTCATTTAATTAAGCAGAAATATATAAGTTTTAATTTTGATTTTTAAATATTAAAAATATTTAAAGTACAAATTTAAAAAAAAAAAAAAAAGTTGGAAATTGTACGTTAAACGTGACAAATGATGTGTGTTCGTATTATAACTACTTTTACAATGTAAAAAATCATCCTTATTATTTCAGTGAAATGAATTATATCGATGCGATGAGTGAAATGAGCATGCCTTTTTTTATTATTATTATTATTATTATTACACTGCAAAAAATAATTGTTGATTTTACAGTATAAAACTGGCAGCTGGGGTGCCAGTTTTATACTGTAAAATCAACAATTATTTTTTGCAGTGTATGTATGCCACGTTTACAGATGCGATTTTTTTTTTTTTTCGACTCCAGACAGAGCTGCAAAATTCACCATGGAGATCTTGCTTTGCGAATGATTACCTCCGCATGGTTTAATATTTTTATGACTCATAATGAACGAATCTCCTGTGTTTATTTACTTTAATGAATTGAGATATTCGGATTTCAATTTAATTTCCACTGAAGTTATCTCAGAATCTATACATATTTGAATGTAACTCATCTCTCAAACAAACAATTTTTTTGAATGATCTTTCTTAAAAATGTAACTTTTATGCAAGTTTATTCGAAAAAAATAAATTTGATAAAAATGGACTCTTGGCATATGAAAAAAGAAATGGTCAAATGAAAAAAAGAAATTTGCTTTCCTCAGTCACATGACCTTGCGTTTTTATTATTATAGATTACGTTATGATTGGATTTAATAGAATGGAGAAAACTTTTATTAATATCTTTTAAGTTTTGATTCGATTTTCATAAAATTTGAAATGACTCGATAAAATTCTGCAAGGATTATGTATTTTAAATTTCAAACCATTCGGTTGGGTATAGTTTTTACGCTGTTATAAGTGGACAGACGGATGGACGGACCAAACGACACTGCAAGTGTAAGATCTTAACCACGATGTCAAAAATAGAGAGTGTCTCATTACAAACCTAAGCTGCATTTTTATTCGTAACTTTAGCAATATTGTAGATATTGTAACGATATTTTAAAGAGACTTACTTTTCTTTGTGTGAAATGTGACGACATTATAAGAATGCTGGAAATGCTCAAGTAATTTAGCCAGTGTCACATCGTTTGTACTGTCAGCTATCGCAACTCGGACTTTCATTCATAATTTTAATAGTAATGAAGATATCTTAGCGAAATTTGCAACAGATTTACTTTGTATCAAATGGATTGATAGCATCAGAGTGCTGGAAGTGGTTCCCATCCGCTTTCAAACAACATTGAAGTAAACGTTCCATATTTTGAAATGTAGCTGATGGTTGTAAACATGCTGAACCAATTTTATATATTTTTGAGATGTCATGGTATCGTGAATAGAATCAATCCAGCATTTAATAAAAATAAAAAATAATTTATTAATAGCAATATTATTCATAAACTCGTGTTTGTAATAATTGCAACACTATGAAGGACTGATCAGAATTGAATGAAACTTATTACACAAACGATCTGTATCGGGACAAATAAATGATTAAATTTACAAAGCAAAAGCAATATTACATGTGGAAAATCGGCATTTTGCGCAGCCACTGCGCATTACAATGAGTGTTTCTATACGACGTGGTATCGAATATAACAGATTTTGAATCTGTGCCTGATGAATAGCATTCCAAATTGCTTCTATCCGATCCCAAAGTTCATCTGTATCAGCTGCAGGAGAACGTCGCAAGAGAGACGCCGAGTAACAAAATCCCAGACATGTTCAGAAAACGACATATCCGGTGAATATTCAGGCAAAGAAAGTAGCTGCATCTGTTATGCTGAAAAGTAGGTTTGACCATTCTTAGCAATATGTAGACCATCATTGTCCATTTAAAATACAGCACCAGGAAGGCACTGAAGGCAGGGTATGACTTCAAGCTCCAGAATGTCTTATGATGTACCGGTTGCTGTTGAGCTTGCCTACAATTTTTAGCTGCTGAGATTGTCTAAGATGCCCAATAGCGCCTTAAACCATCACGTTTGGCGTTCGTCCAGTATCACGTCGGGATGACATACTCCGGAAGGTGGCGTTCACCGGTTCAGTGTCTAGTGCGGATGCGGCCATCTCTGTACCTCAAATTAAAGCTCGGTTCATCGGAAAAAATGAGTTTAGCCAATCGACCCTGTTGACAATCCCATTGTAGCGGCAGGCGCCAATGGTTTTGCGTGAGGGGAATACTGTACAAAGGAATTCTTTGATGCAATCCACGGTGCAGCAGACGCTGACGAACTGTTGGAGCAGACAGTGACACACCTGTAGCAGTACTCCGACGTTCTGTCAACTGTCCAGATCAAGCTGTATGGTCCGTCCCTTCCATGCGAGTGAGGTGTTTATCCTCCTGTGTTGACCTACCATTTCGTCATCTACTGCCGGATTTCCGACTCGTCATTTTCTCTTGTGCCCACTACTTCCACACTCAGATCACTGTCGTGACATTGCACTCCATACGATCTGCTATTGCACGATAAGAAAAACGCCTTCACGTAGAACATCATTCATCCCCGTTCAAACTCAGTAGCTTGCTCATATGGTGCCCTCTGTCATCGTGGTGGTATAGTGACTTCTCATGAAACGCTTAGATTGACAGACAACCATATACTATTTCCAACGTCCCGCTACAGCTCTCTATTTGTATGGCTAAATCAGCAGTTCAGAGGCCGCTGCTCAGCCCATGCTTGCGCGATGACTTTGAAATTCTAATCATTTCGAATCCAACAAATTGAATCGAACACAACAAACAACATCCTAATTTATATTTGCTATCAATTTCAGCTCAGTGGCATGGTGTTGCAATTTTTACAAATAGGAGTTTAGCATCAAGTTAAATAAGAATAGAGGTTCGTTGCGGTTTCGACCATACGTAATAGATGGCGCCCAATCAGCCAGTAAAGTATGATTTACAGCGCTTTCTCTTTCTGAGAATAATTCAGTCTTTAGTTAACCCTGAGGTTCCATCGAACAGAAGTTCGAATTAATCGCCACTAACCTTAATAACTTTGTCCGTTATTAATGGTGATCAACTGATGCTGTCTGTACTTAGAAATATTCTAAAGTTTCATGGGAATAATAGATTCGCGATTATATTATGGTTTCTCACTTTTAAAGGGTACTGACGTACGCAAGAGGGTAAAGTCTCCCCATAAAAGTTATAGTTTCTCTTAAAAATTTCTCGACTGAAATCGGGTTACCTGAAGAATCAGCTTGAATCGATGGTTAAATTTGATAGTTTTAGGTAGCTGATGCTTATTTTCTCACCTGGGTTATGATGAACTCAACACTCTTTAAGTCCTTGGTCAGACTTAAAATTCACACAGCGGGATGTCGTGATTATCTCTCTGTGGCGGAGAGTGAAGGTTGAAGAGCGACCACTCTTCACTGGTAAAAAAATATTATATAACTTTAATTCTCCAGATAACTATTCGACTCCTGGGTGGGTTGAAAGGTAGGAAGTTTGTTTTCTGCTGAACGTGTAACACCAATAGAGGGGCTTTACCTGCGCAGTGCTCTAGTTCGATCTGATAGTTTTCCCACGCTTTTCTCTGACGCAAACGTGCTATCTGGTTCTCCCGAACACGTGTTCTGCTCCCTGCGCTACGATCATCTCTCAGGACATGAACTAGGCGTTCCAGTATTGTGCTATAACGTCGCTGGGACTTTAATTTCGTGATGAATGGTCCCCCTTTTAATTTTTTTGTTCCGACGTGGTACTTTGAAGTAAAATCAGCTTTTACACTTTTACATTGAATTAATGGAAGCTTGCTAAAAAAATTATCTAGATAGTGGAATTTTCGCAATACAATATCACTGTCCGATTTGCTGTGCATTTCCAGTACTTCTCCTGATCTCATCACATTTCACAAAAACTAATATAAATCTGTTGAAATCTTTGTCACAATATCTTCATTAAAATTAAGGTTGTTAAAAAAAAAAAAAAAAAAAAAAAAAAAAAAAAAAAAAAAAGAGTTTCAGTTAATTGTCAAGGACTTTTCTTATCGACAGCTTTCAACTTTTTATCGATCATTTTGGTAGCTCTTGTATCAGTCAAATCATTTCCGTTTTTTCTGCTCTTTACCCCTCAAATACTATTTTGAGTACATATTAATTCCACCATTTCTTTTTAGATATTTTTTTCAATTTTTAAACTGAGTTGTCGCTATAAACGAGTTCGATTTTATATATACTATATTGACTCGCAAAGCATCATTTTTCGATATTCTTTATTCGTCCTGCAAGTGCATCCATTCTGATAAAATCATTCGTAGAATAGTTATATTTAGCGTTCCTTCGGAAATAAATCATCCCAGCTCTTAGCTGACGATTAATGTAAGAAATTTATATCGTTGTTAAAAAAAAAGTTAGTACAAAAAAGAACAAAAGAAAGAAAGAAAAACGCCGCTATCATCTGCGAATGGCGTTATCAGAAAAGATTTTATCAATTCTGAATTCTGACAAGATTTCTTATGCGTTTCCTTCTTGATTATTTCTGCGCAAGTGTTCTTATTTCAACTTTCATTATTGTAGGCGTCACTTTTTTATGGCTGTTTTATCTCTCGTGAGGCTTAAAGGGTCACCCACATCTTCAAAACACTCGTGGATGATCGTTAAAAATGTTTGCAAGATATTTTAAAAATTCTTAGTTGGGTATGTGGATCGAATTTAAATTTCCAAAACCCCGAAGAAAAAAAATTTGAATAACGTTTGGTAGTTGAAAATCAATTCAGTTAAAATTTAATAGTGTAGAACAATAGTTGTTAATCTCTTTTTTATCCTGATCCCCTTTTTTGTATTTCCTCTGACTTCGCGGACTCCCAAGAATTTAAGTTTATTTTATTGATGTTTCCCAGAATATCAAACACAAGGTATATAAACTATAATACAGATATAAAATCAAACAATTATACTGTATTTTCTATATTATTAGTTTTTCGTTTCAATTTACTTGAAAGATTTATCTTGGGATTTTACACTGATCAAATTCCAGATGAAATTTTACATTGAATGCAAAAACCATCGTTGATCCCTTGAAGTATGTGTACCGCAGTATAAGTACCACCGGATAACATTATCTAAAGATAATAATCATATATAAATGACAGAAAATGTTTATGTGGATGGTAACGTTGGAGGGTTATAAATGTACCAGATCAAGAACGTCAGCAAGGTGGGTGAAACAGATACTATTCCACCCACCCAACCTCTCAAGTTAGATTTTTCTCTTTTTTTGCATTTTCTTTATTTTTCATGATTTTTGAAGAAAGAAAAAAGTAGAATTTAATTTTTCCTAGAGACTTCAAATAATTAAACATTAAAAGGGAAAATAAGGATTTAGGATACTTTTATTTGCTACAATAATACATTGGCTTATCACAAAACCTCCGACAAAAATCTTAACCGTCTTGTATTTTGTTGTGCCGGCATCGAAATATAAAGGAAATGATCATGAAATTTGTATACCAGCTTTTCATATGATTTGAATAAAAAAGACGTTTTGAGTTCCTTTATACTTTCTGTTGTACTTTATCTACATTAATAAGTTTCGTATAATTTGTTGTAATCACACGGACATTTATTTATTGGAAAAAATCCGTTTAAAAGAAAAAAGAAACTTTTTGATGAGAATATTTATTTAGCATTATTAAATCATTATTAATATTTATTTATTACGAATTATGTTTTGCTAATATTGGATAAAAATTCTGATTAGTACATTTCCATTTGTTAATATTCTTATTAATATTTCGCTCTAAAAAGCAATTCTATTTTATTTTAGGAATACCGATAAATGTTGGTTTTATCATTATTAAAATCAACAAGTACAATTCGGTTTAACTACCTATATTTGTCAATATCACTAAACGTTGTTAAATTTCAGAAGTTGGTTTGGAATATCTCCGAAATGGAATCATTTGCATGCATATTTTGGAAAATTACCACCTCGCTCGAATAAATGGTTTTACCAGTCTTCTGACTTTTGCAGTAATACACAAACACACGCATACATGTATATTCAAACAATTATAATAAAATTTAAATCTTATTCTGAAGATCCGTTGTTGAAAGATTGTTTTACTATGTTTTGGAGGGGCAAAAGGGGTGAATTTTAGTTCAGGGAAGGGGTGAAATTCACCTTTTTTTAAGTCGGTCAAGTAGGGTATCGTTTATTATATATTTTTTTAACTATGAATCGAAGGACACCATCCGCAAGTCGATACAATCATTTGTTACGAAGTTACGCTGGTTTTATGAATGGAAAGTCGAAAATTAAACTTTGGTACAGGTAAAATATCGTTTTACAACAACAACTGGTGACAATTCCCGAAATTTTGGGAAGAACTTTGTTGTGGCACTCGAAATGAAGATCCTATGAGTTCCCCAAAAATAAAGTTGTTTTACCATGTTTTGGGGAGGTGCAAAAGAAGTGCTTTTTAACACAGGGAAAGGAGGAAACTCAACTTTTTTTAAGTCGGTCAAGTTGGCTATTGTTTGCCATTTATTTTAAAATTCTGAATCGAATGATACCATTCCCAAGTCGATACAATCAATTGTTACAAAGTTACGTCAGGTTTTATGAATAAGAAATTCAAAATTATACTTTATGAGAGAGCACAACTTTATTACACTTATTTTACGTCTACACCTTCGATGACCTTGCAAAAGACTCAGATGACCCTGATTTTGAATATTGCTAGTTTGAGGACATTTAATAAGTTTAAGATTATTCAATACATACAGAATATGTTTAAGATATAAAGAACATGTTTTGAACGTAAAATAAGTGTAATAAAGTTGTGCTCTCTCATAAAGTATATTTTTTTATTTTTTATTTATAAAACCTGTCGTAACTTTGTAACAAGTGATTGTATTGACTTGCGAATGGTGTTATTCGATTCATAATTAAAAAATACATGGTAAAAGGTAAAGAATACTCTACTCGACTTATTTTTTAAAAAAAGTTGAGTCCCCCCCCCCCCTCCCCTCTGAGTTAAAATGTCGCCTTTTACCTCCCTCCCCCCCAAGCCATACTAAAACAACTTTATTTTTTGGAGACTCATCGGATTTTCATTTCTAGTTCCAAAACGAAGTACTTACTCAAACTTTCATTTCTAGTTCCAAAACGAAGTATTACTCAAATTTTCGTTAAGGACCGCTTGTTGTTGCTGTAAAACCCCATTTTACCTGTACTAAAATATAATTTCGTCTTTTTATTCATAACTTTGTAACAAATGATAGTGTCGACTTGCGGATAGTGTCTTTCGATTCAGAATTAAAAAATACATAATAAACCTACCTTGACCTACTTAAAAAAATTGAGTTCACTCCTTCCCTAAGTTAAAATGTCCCTCTTCCCCTCCCCGAAAAAAAAAACATGGTAAAACAACTTTATTTTGGGGAGGGGCTCAGAGGATCTTCATTTCTAGTACCAAATCGAAGTTCTTCCCAAGTTTTCGTGAATAGCCACCATCTGCCGTCTATTATTCAATTTTTGGTCTATTTTACCTGTACTATATAAGAAACAAATACATGGCATTTATTTGTTTTAAGAATATTTAGCAAACAAAAACACTTTTTTAATAAATTAAAATTATCTGTATTTTAAAATTATTTTAAGAATGTGATTCACTAATTTCCAGTTTAATTTCAGCTCTGTTGAAAATTTAATTAGATATATTATTTTATTTGTCTGTAAACTACAGAAATGAAACATATTTTGTAATATTAACTTAAAAATTTTTTGATGAAGTGTTGCCAGTAATATATTTAGAATTATTATGAATGTTTGCAATTAAATTCAACTTATTTTGTTGAAATTTGAACTAAAATTTTAAAACTAATTCTTGCCTTCTTGAGTTTCTCCCATAATAATTGATTATTATAGTTTCAAGATCAACTAATTTGCACTTATGTTAGCAGACTTTTTATTTTTAAATCTGTTTATAGATTCTGCCTCATCAAAAGGGCAACTGTAAACAAATTAAATACTCTTGAAATAATAGCCATAGTTTCTTTTTTTTTCCCCATAAGATTCAGGAAACTTTTATTTTAAC
Source organism: Maratus michaelseni (assembly GCA_963931845.1). Lineage (NCBI taxonomy): Eukaryota > Metazoa > Arthropoda > Arachnida > Araneae > Salticidae > Maratus > Maratus michaelseni. The sequence goes on from OZ007591.1 coordinate 258,378,431, forward strand.
GAAACTTTCGATTTGCTTCCAGAATTTTTACATACTTTTAAGGGAGAAATTCGACAATGGATCTATAGCAATGAATTTTACCTACGGAAATTTTACTGGTTCATTGGTTCGACCCCTTTCGTCTTCAATCAATCTATATACATTTGATACTTCTAATTGATTTATGCATTGCACTTGAAGTCTTTAGACAAAAAATACACTGGATAATCTCTTTTATGATAGGATGAGAGAAATGTGGAAAATCCATTATTCCACATAATAATATTAAAAACTCAATTTAACTTTATCACATAAATTCATTCATTGGCGATCATCTGTAAAAATATCGAAAAAAAAAAAAGCGTAAAACAGCAACACAAAATCTATTTTATGAACCATCCGGATAGGAAATATTTTGGAACAGAAAGAGAAAAATATGCTTATGAAATAACACATTATACAACTTTCTTAATTTTCTCTATTCAGAATAAATCTTTGTTCCTGCTTTTAAATTCGAAGATTAGCTACTTATTTTTCATTCGAACTGATCCCAAGCCTTAAAGTTTTGCTCAAGAGACATGGTAAGGTACACCAGAGAGGGGATGCAATCAGTGCTCGTAACTCCCCAAACTCAACAAATTGCAGATACCATTTCTTTTGGATGTCAAACTGCACTAAATTGAGAGAGACAGTGTATGTCTTGGGATTTGGTTTAATAACAGTAGAAGGAACTTCTATCTAGTTTTATGTAGAATCCGGCTGGAAGACTTCTTCGGGATTTATTCATGACCTTCATTAAACGATGTAATTGCAAAATATGGACCGATGGTAAACTTATTCTGAATCTAAATGTTATAAAATAGTAATATTTTAAAGCCCATCTCGTGTATAATTTAGAGTAAATAAATTTTAGGCACAATTATTTTGTATTACAATGAGGCTAACTACAACAAATATGAAACTATTAGGGGAGTTCAACAGATCGCTTGTCTAAACGCAGACAGGGCCCGACTTATACTATCTGGGGCCCCGGGGCAAGCATCATTCTGGGGGCCTCTCTTCTATATCTATCCATGGAAATTGTTTGAAAATTATGTTAAAGTGACTTAGTATTAAACTTCATACCTCTAACATATATCAAACGTATGTATACATAAATTTCGAACCAAGTACTATTTACATCTGTATACAGGGTATCACAAGAAAGATGATCACAACTTTAACAGAATACAGAACACTTATTTTTTTGTATAGGAATATAACAACTAGTGTGAGCTTTTGAAGTGTAAATACAGGTTTTTCAGTCACTCTTGGTTATTTGTTATAATATAAAATTTTCTACAACATTATAAAATTTAATCTTTGTTTTGCATCAGCATGCATGTGGGTGATTCCATAATATGGAAAGACAAGCGCAGAAATGCACTTATACTAATAAGCAACAAATTTCAACACTTGTTATGTTGTTACTTCATTCCTCATGCTCTAAATAAGTATTTTTGTATAAAATTTTATAACAGTAGTTTTCTGATGATGTAGATTGTTCCTTTTTGGGGAGGAAGGAACAAGGGGCACAGGAAGCAGAGGGTGGGGGGAGGGCTACTAAGAATTTTGGTCACTTTTGGACAGTTTAAATCATTTTGCACCCTTTTAACAAAATTCCGAATTAAGCCAAGAGGGGCCCCTCTGAAATGGGGGGACCGGGGCAGCTGCCCCGCATGCCCCTGCATAAGTCAGTCCCTGAACACAGACCACAGACGAAGAAAAAACAGAAAATTCTTAAATTTCAATGTTATTCCTTTTATTTCTTATACTTATCTATATTAACAAGGAAAAAAGAAGTGAAAACTGAGACATAACAGCATAAAATAATATGAACTTACGATTCCAGTTCCCTTAATGACATTTCATGCTATATTTCATAAAGAAAGATTTTGTAAATAATATTTTACATACATAAAATCATAAGTATTTTAAGCACAGTAATTAATTTATTTAAGCTTCACATTTATTTTTACAACCATCTGTCATAAACCCTCATGGCATAGATAGACACCTGCACCATCCATAGACTGCAGCCAATGTTGGGCAGTAAAAACATTTAATACTATTAGCTAGTGATAGACATAAAGAATGATTTTGGTATTCGAATAAAACATTCGTGCAGGCGCAAAAGCATAACTGTCAACTTTCGTATTCTTTTTAATCAATTAAAACAAAAAATTCTGTAAAAGATTCTTTTTTTAATGATTTATTTGAACATCAAAATCATTCATTATGTCCTTACTACCATTAGCAGCATAAGTGCAGTTCAAATAAAAGACTAGGTCGATAAGACTATATAAAAGTCGTCCCATTTAAAGGTAGCCATAAAAGTTACTTCTAAATATTTGTAAATATATATATATTGCATATTATATCTATTTACTGTTATGTACAGCTCCACTGAAATTGTTAAACATATCTCTTTGGCGGCCAAATTTGGCTGTATTTTACATCTTTATTTTTTCCCCCCACATCATTTATCTATTTATTCTACACAGTGCGAAGAAAGGTACCATTGTGATTTTGATACATGTTAGAAGTATAAAGATTTATGAAACATTAAAGTATAATTAGTGCCTCACTTCACTCGTATAAGATTTTTTTTTTCTTCGTTTGCTATTTTTTTTACTGCTTTTTGCATGTTATCTATTTATCCCACACAGAGCGAACAAAGATGTCATTTTATCTTTTTTATGTATCTATTTTAGGGGTATAAGTATTTATAGAAAGTTAAAATAAAATTGGTACCCGAATTCGCGCATAATTGAATGCGAAAAAAGCAAAAGGAAATATTAAGCAAGAATTATTGGCAAATTACTTCGAATACTTAATCAAGTAAGAAATACATTTATGAGTTATTTTAGACACTGCTGGTACTAGTGAGAAGTTTAGCTCTCACAAATAGGATTTTTTTTTTAAGCCAATATCTCATACACAATATTTATATCATAATTATATTTTATTTATTTGCATTTATTAGCAACTTGGAATAGCAACTCAATGCAATTTAATGAACTGATTAAAACAAATAAAAGTCATAAAGAGTTTTAGTCTGCTATAACTTCATTATAATGGTAATAGTAATAATATAATATTTATAAAACATTTCTGAGCGTAACCAGAACATTGTTTACGTATTTAATGTGTTTTTTATTTCCAATTAATTTTCAGTCAGAATAATAAAAATTTGCGATTCATATTCTTATCTCATTTTGATATCAAATTCAGTTGGAGGAAAAAGTTTATTAACAAAAACTGCTAATTAAGATATACCTATTAAAGCTAATTACTTTTTATATCTGTAATGTTATTAAACAAAGCAGAAATATTTATAAATATATTTCAACTTTATGACTACATTCTCTGAAGCACTTCTAGCAAACAAGAGTTTGATTAGAAAATGAAGACGTTAATATCAAGAGTTAATTATCTAATTAAAAGAAAGTTATTCCCAGATATCTTATAATATCTTGTTAATTACGGAGGCATTATAAGGCATATATATTCCTATCTCCGGATGAACTTTATTGAGTCTATTATAAGCAGGGTTCAGATCGCATAGGCTCTAAAATCGTTGGCGATTGTGGAAGTGCCATAAAGTACCCTTATCTCTGACTCGTTCCTACTCGATCGTGTGTTATTATTTCGTCCAATAACCATATTTTTCCCCCTTCTGCACTCGGGTCTGTCCTTTCGAATTTAGCTGCGTGTTCTGAGCTGTTAATTACAATTACCCCCCCCCCCCTCTCCCTCTCCTTTCCATCCGACTATGATTGGGGAATTACCGCATTTTTCAAGCGGGGTGGAAAAAAAGTGCAATTTCTTCTTGATGCGTGGGCAGTTACACTATCTGCATGACGGCTGATTCTTCGCAGATGGCCATCCTGCAGACATTCTAAGTGTTACGGGCAGGACACAATCGAAAGCTTGGCTTTTGTTGGTGAGGGGGAGGGAGGGATAATAATTCCTAGCTGGCGAGCTGTATAATTGAATGATTATTAATGAATGTTATGGGTGGTTTCGATAATTAGGTAAAATGGTAAAAGAATTGGAGAAAAGGAGGTTTGAAAAAAAATTGCTCAATAACAAGCCATCGAGTTGATATATAGCGGCACATTTATTTTTGTTGAAATTTTTGCTTTTTCCCTAGCTTCCTGGCAATTCACCCTCGGCATTGATGGTGAAAAGGGTTTATGAAGTGAATCATTAGCGATTTCTATAGACGACATAATTTTGTTGGCTTTATCAGCATCTGTGGTATGTTAGACTATCTACCATAGTAATAATGTGTCTGTCAGATGTCATATTTAATGTTTTGGAGGAAAATAATGGAATGAATTATCGAGGATTTGTTCGTTCAAGTATTTTTTATGAAGATTATTGTATGAATGAAACTGATATTTGTTATAATATTAACAGTTATTTAACTATTTACTATTACTCCAGCTTGAGACGATAAATCATTTTCAATGCATATCATATTCGGAATGCAACATATTTGATAAGTATTAATCCTGTCCTGAAAAACGGTTATGCATAAATATTACAATTGCATGATTCTGCAATGAAATGTAGATTAAAATCTTCCACATTGCATTACCAAAATAACAAAGTTCCCATTGACAAAATTGATGAAAGTCATAGTTATTTTACCAGAGGAAGAGAGCTTGGATTAAAATGAGATCATGTCGTTTACAGAGTCTTGTCTATATTCATTGAGCTGACATCATGTGCTGTGCATGTCAGCTCAATGTATATTCAACTGTAGTGTTATCTATGAAAAAATTAAACTTTAGTCTCACTTTTCTCAAAATAAGTGGTCGAAGGAGGTTGAACATTATCATCCAAATTCAACGATCAGTAGTATGTAACACCTCTGATGTATAACATAAAGAACACGTCTAAAACATACCACAGTTTACTTTTGATTGACACAAACATTTTTTGAACTCTAGTAAATGGTAGGATTTAGGGTTTTTACAGTAACGCTATATAGAGGAACGTATAGCATCTACCTTAGAGGAATTGGGTTAAATATTGTTTGTTAATGCGCTGTTAAAATATTGTAGGATTTCCATTATTATTATTATTTGTAAAAAAAAAAAAAAAAAAATACGCATTTAACTTATAAAAGATATCAAAATATTTACTTTTCAAAAGGTGTTTAAACATTTTTTACAATCTAATAAATGAGATATTTTATGTTACCTTTACATAAATCCCCTCTTATTTCGTCATAAAAGTAAAAAATCTGAAATAAATCTGATTAGAACCATAACTTTTCCCCAACCCTCTGTTTTGTATGTCTATTTGTCTGTACATATGCTTTTACTCCCTTTTAGAAATTCTAAATCCATAATCTGGAGATGAGTTCGGAGCACATTCAACAGTGTGGTTTATGCATGTTGCGCAGTTGGTCGTAAACATGTCCTCCCATAATTAAATGTATTCGAGCGAATTCAAGTAGTAGTGTCCCCTGGTACTCCAGATGCTTTTATAATGGCCAGCACGCTCCGTTCATAATTATGTGGATACATTTAGAGCAAATTCGGATATCAAAATTACAATTCGATGCCAGTGGAAGCTCATCTCGGCGAAATACGTTTTATGTTACTATTGCATGCTTATTGGTGAAATCTTATGTAAAACAGATTGGAAATGGAGCGTGATATTTTAATTGTTGCTTAAGATTTGAATTTAATAATGCAAGTAATGAGTTATCAATATTCAAGTAGCTTGATTACTAGGAAGACATTCCATTATTAAGCTATAAAAAATGAAGTTGTTTATATATTGAAATCTTGTTAGAACATTTAACAATGATAAGTGATTCGTCTTAGAAACTTTTTATCGTCTCCGAATTTCTGCATGGAAAAATGAAGCAATTGTTGCAGTGTCCCCTAGAATTAAGGGGATCCTCGATTATCCGACAACTATTGAACTAAGATTATGATGCATAATTGATATGGTCGGATAAATGGCAGGATATGTTAAAAACGTTATAAAAAAGCTGCTTTTAAAACATCATGTCATTTATCTGAATATATCAATTATGTGTTATAATTTTAGTACATTAGGGGGTGGGATTATCGGGAGTTTACAGTACATTGTTAGAAAAATATCCATATTTAAAATATAATAATTAATTTCTCTATTTGCTATTTTGTCTTAATCATAATATTGGGTATTGATACTGAAACAGCTATAAAAATACATTTTGGTTATTTAACCACTCATTTAATTTTTAATAACATTTATTTAAAAATAATTTATGTGTTTTCATTTGTTACCTTTTAAAATCTCTGTGAGAGTTTTTTTTTTTCGAAAATAAATAAATAAAAATAGAGATTTTTAAAAGTAAACTCTAATAATATTAATGTTGTTTTATTCATCTTTATCATATGATGTTATATTGAGCACTATTTAAGACAGGAAAAAGTAAAAATTGGATCTAATATAATCATTTTGCTAATAGGATAGTCCAGTAAATAAATAAATAAATAATAACAGTAATTTTTAGATTCATATATGTTATTGCCACTGCAAAAATAATAATAATAATAATAATAATAATAATAATTATTATTATTATTATTATTATTATTATTATTCATTTTACAGTATAATACTGGCACCCTATCTTCCAGTATTATACCGTAAAATTAACTGTAATAAATAGTAAAATAAGCAGTAATGCGCTACCGTGCATGCGCAGTAGCGCATGCACTGTTAATTCTTACTACTGTATTAAAACTGTATTAATACTATTAATTAATACTGTAAAATCAACATTTTTTTTCAGTATATAACTTATTTATTACTTCATTTCAATTTTAAAATCTTTTCTTTATTCCTTATTATGTAATATTATCTCTCGTATATATGGAAATACTTTTTGACAATTTTTGTAAAAATGATTATAATTTTTTTGCAAATAATTTTAGTATAACATATATTTTTTTATAAAAATTCTTCCTCCATTTTATGTCCACGTTTCTTAAAATTAGATTTTCATCGAGAAAAAATAAGCGAAAGAAATTCTGTAAAATATATATATACTCATAAACTTTGTACTTATAGAGAAGAATATCATGAGGAACTTTTCTTTTGCTATATAGACATCTTGTCTTTTTCAGTGACACATAAACAAAATACAGTAAACTCTGTATAAGACGGAATCATTCGGAATCGAGAAAATTTTCCGCCGTAAACAGTAAGCCACCCAAGACAAAGTTTATTGTATTCAAAATCCTTCCGCATTAGACAGATTACCGTCTTACACGCAGAATCCGCCTTAGATAGAGTTTACCGTAATAGTTATAATTATTCTGTTTTCGAAACTGCCATGTCCATAAAAAATAACACCTTTCTAGAGACGATTTCACAATTATCTGTTTCCCGTAATTTTCCTTCTTTTATTTTTATTTAATTTGTTTTGAGGCTTACAATGTGAGATAAATTTATTTTTGTGTCAGTTTTTGCAATAATAATCTACACATGTTTAGCTGAATACGGATTACGAAAAGGACTAAAACTGAAATTATATAGTAACAGCAGAAAAACATCAAAATCTCAACCACGTGATATTTATTAAGTCAATCTAAAAAAGTACAGTTTTTTCCCCCCCAAATACGTGTAAAATAAATAATAAATAAATGAAATCCTTTCATAGAAATTGACATATGTAACTGAAAGTTATTTTGTAAAATTGTAAAGATCTACGTAAATGTGTTGCTTTCTAAAGAAAGTTTACTTTTTAAATAAGAATTTATTTTGTTGCATTTTTAAAAATTGCAATTATTACAAACATTCATTTTATATAAAACCCATTTTATTAGTATTATTTTTTTAATTATCGAATTTATTAAAAATATTTGTTGGAGATTTTACATTTTTAATATGAATTTATTTTATTCTTTTTTTTTTTTTTTTTTGAAAGTTCTGCTTTGCTCCGAATATGAAATTTATCAGGCAAATTAATATATTTTTAGTTTAAACATTTTTCGACTTTTATTGAAACTATATGGGATTAATTTACTCCTTTATTTTTAGAAATTAAAAGCAACGCATATATTTTTGAAAGAGAAGCCATTTAAATATTCAAAATGACAATGATGTTGTATCGACAGAATTTTTGAAGCAATAATCTGTAGCATCTGAACTTCTGAATATCTTATGAATTCTACTCAAAATTACTTTAATCTTAAAATGAAGTGTATTCATCTAATTATTTACTTTTTAAATATATTTCTTCAACAAGTTGATATTTCTTTGCATTTTTAATTTGAAGGCATACTCTTGGAGGACTAAATTCAACAATGTCATATAATTATAATATGAGCAACTCTTGTGTCTATCTCTCTGTGTGTGTGCATACAGATTTTATCTAAAAAACGGCTATAAGGATTTTGACTAAATTTTGTATCCTACCGTTTTGGGGTACGAGAAGACCATTGGGCTAGGTTATATGTTCAAGAAATTTCTATTAGTGGCTTATTTTGGAGTCACTACAGGTCAATTCATTTCAGTGGGAATGAAGGTTGAAACAGTTATTAAATTGTTGACGAAGTAAACAATAAACGAAACAGTAAACGAAGTCGCAAAGTCGGCAACATTTCACCAAATTTGGCGAGATTTGGAGGGAAAATCGACTTTTAAGATTACCAGTACCAAAACACATGCTTGGAGACAAATGAAAAAATGCCGCCAGGTTGGCACCTTTTCGCCAAATTTTAGTGACATTTGGCGAAAAAATTGGCTGTTAGAATCGGATGGAATTTTCTAGAAATTCCCTCTAGGAGCCGAGATACATGATTCAACCAATCAGAGTCCATATAACGTTCTACTATGAACTCAAAGCTAATTTTAACAAAGCATAACTCGGTCTTCCCAGGTGATTTCTAAGTAAAGGAAAACACACACACACACACACACACACACAATCTCCTTCGGCATTTATTTTCTTATAACTTTTTGACATGTGTTTAAATTATTTACATTTGTGAAATGGGTTTTATTATAATCTGGCAACCCATTATACTCTTATCTTTTTTTAAATTCAGAACATACATTTTTCTAGAAAATAAATATATTGTTCGATTTTTGTCACTGTTCAAACTTTGTGAAATTTAAGAAAAATAAAATTTTTCATCCAATTTTTTTAAAATTTATCTACTTAAAATCATTTGAAAGAGCAAAATAATGGATGTTATATTTAAATAATTTATACCTATTTATTTGAGGGATCAATTTTGAAAGATCAAAATAATGAATCTATTGAAACAATAAAATAATGAATGATATGTTTTAACCATTTCTACATATTTATTTGTGGGATCAATTTTAAGAGATCAAAATAATGAATCATTTGAAAGAATAAAATAACGAATGGTATATTTAAATCATTTCTTCATAATTATTTGAAGAACCAATTTTGAAAAATCAAAATAATGAATTATTTGAAAGTATAAAATAATGAATGTTATAGTTAAATTTTATCTACATAATTATGGGTAGTAAAAAATTATCTTTCCACTCGAAAGAAATGAGCGTGTATTTGTTGGTGAGAAGCAGTTTAATCTGGCTGATTGAAGAAACAGTATCTTTCAAGAAGAATCTGAATTTTTGAAAGAAAAATAATAATTTCAAAACTTAAGGGTTTTTGGGGAAATTCTGCGCACCAGGACGTTGTCTTCTAGAGCGTTACTCATTTATTTACAGTTGCTCAGTTTTTAAGACATTTGACTGTTTAACAATCTGCGGCTTCATTGTATATTTAATTTGGACACTTACTCTAGAGAACTAAGTTCCATTAATATTTTTATATTTAAACAAGTAAATTTACACAACCTCATCCCCTGAAAATCATAATTTATTCCATCTTCATTTTTGCACAATTCTTAAATTATTTACCACCAACATCCACATTAGTGAACTCGGGTTTTTTCTGATCTACGAGTATATTTCGTTTGATTTATGTAGAACGTAAATTTATTTGTCAAATTAATAGCTATTGTTAAATTTTTGTCGTTGTTCAAACTTTGAGGGATCAATTCTTTCTCCTGTATAAGCATTCCTACTCAAAATAATTAAGCTGATGAGAGGCAGATTAATTTAGTTTTCAGACAGTTTCTCCCCAAAACAATCAGACGATGATACGTATAATTTTGGTATTTCTGTGGAACTCATGAACTGTTGCATCTTAGAATTCTATGCAACAAAGCCTTTTCTTTGGGTGTAGCTCATTTCTTCATAGTTCTTCTTCTTATTATTTTTTTAATTGACGGCTTAGCAATCTGAAGTTCCATTGTATTTTTAATTTGAACCCTTACTCTAGAGAACTAAATGCCATTAATATTCTGAATTTAAACAACTGAATTTACACAACCTCATCTCAAGAAAATCGTCATTTATTCCATCTTAATTTCAGCACAATTTTTAAATTATTTACCACCACTATTCACATTAGTATGGACTCGGGTTTATTCTGATATACTGCCCCAATATTAACTCGAGTTAAAAGTGCCGTTTCGCTTTAAAAATTTAAAAGTGCCTTCAAAACGAACCTTCCTTTTCTCAATTATGAGAAGTCGCCCCATGTGTTATGATTGGGGCTGCGGTCGTCTTCCCATTGTCTTGGAGAAGAGAGGGAGAAAGGAAGAGGACCCACATCAAGAAGATAGGAAATATAAACACCATTTCGTTGCTTTTATTCGACCCATGGGAGGCTTAAGTCCACTTGAATGTATATAATTTTTTTTTTATTTAATGTGGAGAGAAAGGAAGACTCTCGCTTCTTTGTTAATTAAAAATAAATAAATTCAGAGCGCAACGACGCTGCACTCTAGACCGAATTGTGTTTATCTGGGATTTATTTATGGTGTACCACAGTGCAATGTTATTATTGTGGAAGCCAAAACCCAGATCTCAAGTGTCTAGTCCCGCAGAATCGCTAATTGTGAGACGGGAGAGGAGAAAAATAAGTTTATTTCTCCTTTTATTTCCCTTTTTTTGTTTGTTTTTATTCAGTTGGCGTTAATTATTGATTTGTGTTGCGATTTTCTACCATACCGTCTGAATTCTCTTAACAAACTGTGTTTGTTTTGTCTGTTTGTTGCTTGTTACTTTCTGATAAATAGATTTTTCATTTGTTATTATATTTATACGTATTGATAAAAAGCTCTTGTGAGCTACAATCAGCACTGTCAATCAGCAATAGAGGTGATTCTATTTTTGAGGAAGTGAATTATAAGTGTCGAATTATAATAGAATTTACTTTAGAACTTTTCTTACTCCATTAAGTCTCTCTTATTAAAAAATAATGTGTTATTGGTTTATTAGTAGATATAAATAAGATATAAATATATTTTTCTCTACCTAAATTAAAGATACCAAGATTCTATACCTAGTTTCTAGTCATTTTTCTGTTTCTATTTATTTTGATGAATTTCTTTAGTTAAAACTTCGTATATGAATAAGTTCTTGAGTTATTGAAATGAACTTAGAGTGTTGTTACAAGTGCAGTGTAACATTTGTTAAATTTAAAAGATATAATTTTCAAAAAATTTCTGTAGTTGTGGGATAAATTAAGGTATTACTTAAGTTTATCAAAAAGTGACATTTATGATTCTGAAAATAAAATTAATGAGTGAAAACAGTGAAAAATAACATTTATAAATTTAAAAACTAACAAGCATAAATGCATAAATAAAATATTCTTTTCTTATATATAGAAATGAAAATATATATATATGTGTGCCTGTTTTTGTTGTTGTTGTTGTTGTTGTTGTTGTTTTGTTGTTGTTGTTTTTAAATTGTATAAAGCAAATACGTTTGAAAGAGGCAATAATTATTAAATTAAAGAGATATGATTTTCAAAAATTCGAAAAATTCAAATTCAAAATGAAAAATTCAAAATTTCGAAAAGTCCTTCTTCAAACTATTTTTCCCTTAAAAAATTATTTTTAATCAATTTATTTAATTAAAAAATATATTTTTTATGGTTACTAATTTTATTTTATTTTTCCTCTAGGTAAGTTTTGGATATTTTATGAACTATACCAAATAACAGTTGTAAGTATATTTTCTCTTTAAAATTAAGCATTTATTTTTGTGTTCCATTTTCAATGACCATACATACTATTAATTAACCTTTTCTGTCCAAATTCCTGTTTGTTAATTTTAAATTAATATATATATATATATATATATATATATATATATATATATATATATATATATATATATATATATATATATATATATATATATATATATATATATATATATATTAGAAAATAATGAACGCTGTTTATATATTTGCTTTATAAAGTTTACATTCCCAGTACTTTTCTACCCATTCGTGTGTAAAAATAAGTACTTTTAAGCATTCATATTCCTTGTCCTTCAGCTCTCGAAAATAAATAATTTATTAATAAATATTTACGATTATCTTTTTTTCTTCCTCTCTTTTTTAGTACATGCGAATCTAAAGAAAACATTTTCTTAAAATTAATTAATGACAAGGTATTTTATATTTTGTTTTAGATTTTTTTTCTATACAGAAAGATGCTTTTCATCCGCATTATTCAATAGATATTTCAGGATAGCCTGCTTTCAAATTAGAGCTTGTTAAATGGATTTTTTTAATAACTTGAAAGGATTATTATTTTTAAATTTTATTTTTCATCTATTTTTTTTTAATTTATCTACTTAAAATCATTTGAAAGAACAAAATAGTAAAAATTATACTTTATTTATCTATACTGATTTATTTATTTTATGTAACCTTTCATTTCCAAACTTAAAATTTTAATACTTCAAAACCAAAATGGCGTTTAAAAATAATTAGTGGATATCTATAACTTTTGATGACTTTTTATACATTTTTTCTTTATTAAAAAATAAACTAATTGGAGATTAATAACAGAAAATACACATTTGTAGTTTTTATTATTATTATTACTATTATTATTATTATCGTCTATGAGAAAATTCTTCCTCCTTTCTTTATAAAGTGAATTTAAATGTATTGGGACATATTATAAATGTATTGGGACAATTGGGTAGTATTTTCAGTATACTACATTAAATATTAAGGGACTCAGTATCTAAAATTTTTGTTATGAACTTTTGAAAAATTATGTTTGGTTATTATTAAATGAATTTTAAACGCAAATCATTTAATGCTATAATAATAATAATAATAACAAAAACAATAATAACTTTTAAACTGTTTTACGTAAAATTAAAAAGTCAAATTTTTTGCTACCAACTTTAAAATGCTACTCCTACTTTTTTTTTTCCCCAGTTGTTTGTTTCAATTTTTTTTTATATTTCGTCAGTAGTAATTTGCTTAATATCGTCATTTTTTTTTCATTTTGTCATGAGTAATTTTATGTCTTAAATCTCAGAATGACCTGAAATTTTACCTCAGTATTCATGAAGACGGGGGAAATGGTATGGCATAAGAAAAAAATAGTTCAACATTTTAGCAATAGATGGCGCTTTATTCGTCATAAATTAGAGCTCCTGTACTACCGCTTATAGGAGTCTTATCATAAATGGGTTCGACTGTAAGTGACATTAGAATTCCAATGTGACAGCTATTGCGTGAGTTGCTTGTTTAACCTACAGTACTGTTTAATGTGCATGACTGTTTTGATTTTTTACTAAAAAAATTACTTCCAAGTCATTTAGCAGTTGTAGCATTCTTAGTGGAAAGCCCATCCACCACGATAAGGTGTTTCTACATTGAATGAGAAAAATCGGTTTTTAACTATCCCGAGGCCAAAAATCGCAGAAAAAGCAACAATGAAATCGGTCGCGAGACTTGCTCAAGAAATGTTCAATATGCTGTCCAACGTTTTCTGCCACAAGTTCAAACCGAGAAACAGCATGTTCCACAACAGATCTGAGTGTATCAGTGGCGACGTTGTGAATGTGTTGCGCAATGCTTGTTTTTAGTTCAGCTAGGTTGACAATCGAACCTCTGAATACAATATTTTGCAGATAACCTCAGAGCCAGAAATCAGAAGGATTAAGATCCGGTGATCTTAGCAGCCAGGCTGTTCAAAAATGACGACTGATAATTCTGTCTTTTCCGAAATGCATGTTGAGCAGTTGCTTCACTGAATTTATAATGCGGTAGGAGCATAAAAATTATGCTACCCACTCATTCACGCTGTTGAAGTGTTGGAATGACGTGGTTGCGCAAAACAGTCTCATAATAGCGTTCACCATTGACGGTACAGATAACAGGACCCACAGAACCACCACGCAGTTACCTTTGCAGAATGAAGTGGTATCGGTTGAAATTTGAAAGGATTTTTCGTTGCCCACATTCTGCAATTCCGAGTATTGCCATAATCTTGGAGATGAAAATGGGCTTTGTCTGTCCACAAAATGCTCCATGGCCATTCATTGTCCATTTCCATGCGAGCAAGAAATTCTAGAGCAAAGATATGTTGAACTAGCTGGTCAGCAGGATGCAACTCCTGAACATGAGTAATTTTGAATGGATAGCAATGCAGGATGCTTCGTAAAATTTTATACAACGTGCTCACAGGTATATCTAAGAATCGGGCTATTCCCCAAGCACTGCAGCTTCTCATACCACTGCTCGTCTTTTCCTGCAATGCTGTAGCCACTTCTTCTGCTTGCACTCGGAGGAATTGGTTCCATCCCTCTGTCAGATTTCACTTCAAATGAACCTTTATCTTCGAATTTCGTAATCATTTTCTCTAGACCATTGGCAGACATCAGACCACAAACTTTTTTCACACCCTTTACTGTTCGGAACTTCTTCCTTCAGAGCTACTGCCACACAATCAAAGTTCTTGTAAAACAGCTTCACAAGCAGAACACGATTATTCATTGAGAGAGTCATAACGAGTTTCTCAGATGCAATGTGGGGAGAAACAGCATGTACCCCGGAATTTTATAACAAATGCAATATGTGGTGCGCTGCGCATGACACGTTTTTTATTTTGCATATTATGACGAGTAAAGCGCCATCTATTGCTAAAAATTTCGAACTATTATTTTGTTCTTATGCCATATCATTTTTCCCTTCTTCGCGTATATATAGGTAAAATTTCAAGTCATTATGAGCAGTGATTATTTTTTACAGTTTTTTTGAAAGTTGAACTTTAATTATAATAGCCCTGTATATATATAATTATATACCATTTAATACTTTTTTATGATTTTTCTTTGTTTTGTGTTGTTTGTATTATTTGTTTTAAACGAATGTTTATAAGCTGTTTAGAAATTGTTTTAGTGTATTATATATATTCTTCAACACTAATAAAAAAATATTTAAAATTAATAAAATTTTCGATGCATAAATCAGACTAATTAGACTACGTTTGTTATCTTACTATTTCATTTACCCCCTCTTCTTCCCTGCTTTTTTTTTATATAATTATTATATAAGTGTATACTGTGTTACGCTGACCACCTAATGTAGCACATATATGTTTGTAACCGTGCAAAAAAGGTTGCGTAATGGTTGCGTCAAAGAATGGAAACGTTTTTTAGGTGGTAAAAGATTCCGTATAAATAAATCTAGAGGAACTTCGGGTATTATGGAATAGTCGGGTTATATGGAATAGTCCGGTTATATGGAATACCAAGGTTTCTGTTTGGTAAAGTGCTGCCACCAAGCGGAAATACCTTAAACTACTTAAGAACATTTCCAGAACGACTACCAGAATGCGCAGTTCGTTCGTCGGTCTGTGTCAGAGCGCGTTGTGTGAATAAATATTTGTTTTTCATCTTTTGAAAGTTTCAGGCGATAATTTTTCAATATTTTTTATTCATTATTAGAAGCAATATTTTTATATTTAAATTAAGCATAATGTTGGTCGAAATACTAACAGTTTATGATGTAGTACTCGTTAGTTCGCGATTCACACCAATAAACATAGAGTAATTTTTTTTCCAAACCGGCGGTGTCGGGTTATATGGAATACCAATATCTCATAATACTTCATAATTATGGTGACCCAAAGACAGATCCTTATATTTGTGATTTGTGCAAATCTGAAGTATGAACTGGTGTATATTGGTTGACTATCTAGACACCATATTTTGATCATGCTTTCTTGATACCATTACATCAGTTTTTTTGCCAAATTTTGTTCATTTTCTTAATTTTTAACCCCATATTCCATATTTCCCAACTATCTCACAATACCCTCAAAATACATGTTTTATTACTATTATTTGTATTTGTTTGCAAGTGATGACGCTTCGTAAAATAATTTTTGTCTATAAAAACTATTCGCAGATAGTTCAAGTTTGTAATTGTATTTGGTTTTCGGGTTTTAAACAATATCGGAATGTTGTATTTTCCCAAATGTAAATAGTATTCCATAATACCGGAAGTTCCTCTGCCTGTTTCGGAGTGCTCATCGTCATTTACTTATGAATATTAGCAAGGGCGATTCATTTCACACAGATTATATGCGACTTGCACTGTTACATGAGTAAAGAACTCGCTTGCATTTAAACACGGCTTTTAACTAATTTTGACCTAGATTCTGAAACAGACAAATAAATAAATAAATGATTTAAATTTTTTCACTAATCTTGAAATTAAACATCGGCGACTGTAAGCTCAAAATTCAAAGAGGAGAAGTGTTATCGGTTATGTGGCAAGCCTTATTAAATAAAATCCCTTTTAATCGCTGTCATAATTTTTTTCGCTTAACATTTAATTATTTAAATCCTGTGTAAATAATTTTGTATGATTTTCTCTCTCTTAATTATGATGAAAAGTAAAATTTTGATAAAATTTCAAATCCAAAGAAAAGGTCTCCCTTCCAACTTATAACATATATCCTTGCCGGCACCCATGCTGATTGTCGAAATACTGAAAATAACTGAGCTAAATTTACTTTTATCTAATATTCACGGAAAACATATTTCGAAAAACATACACGCAAAAGTGAATCGTAGGTTGTGGATATTAGTCGATAAGGGAAAGTTGGAAAAACATCGTAAAAATCAACCTATTTAAACAAGTTTCCATTTGTTATTCGAATGTTTTTACTGAAGATGCCATGAGATTACGGAAAAGAATAAGAATGGTAAACATCGTGAAATCGTGGCAATAAGAAAATGGACGAGAAACAATGACTTTCGCAAACTGATAGAATCCTTTAAGTATGAGAATTCATTTAAAATGGTATAAAACAATAGGTAAAAAAAAGCAATTCCGGACTTCCGATAAAATTGCGCAGTTTATGCAAAGTAATTACTTGCCCTATATGATGATGGACCAAGAAGATTTAATATTTCGTATGTATAATTGCAAATGCGGGAAATTTTCCGTGAACTTTGATCGCTAGGGTTTTCGATTAGGCTATGCACGCATATTCATTTCTTGATATGATTTGTTATGATGATGAATGGTGGCACAATTGTGGAAGTTTTCTTCTTTTTTTTGTTTTTGATAAATTGACTGTCTCGTTTATAGAAATTAATATTTTTTGAGTAATCAGGCAAATCAATCAAATAACGAAAGGTGAAACTTCGGTTGTAAGTTTTTTTTGTGTAATATTAATAATAAAGCAAAAAAAAAAAAGAACAGGAAATGCAATATTTTGTTTTGTTACTTTTAGTTTCTCTTCATTATTATTTTGTTTTAAGTTTTTTTTATTCGTATCATTTATTTATTTATTTTAATTAATTTTATTTATTCATTCATTTTTTGCTTAAATTATCTCAGTAGACCTCAAATCATTATATCATTATTATTTTATTTTATTTTATGCTTTATTTGTTTTTTGATGTTATTCTTTATTAATAAACCATTAAAAAAGTATACACGAATCGTTTTAGTCTCTACCTAGTAAAGCCTTTACTTTTATTATCTTTTTATTTTATTTTATTTTATTTATTTATTTTAATTTATTTATTTTAATTTATTTTAATTTATTTTTTTATTATTTTTGTGTGTGTGTGTGTGTGGGGGGGGGGTAATACCCCTGGAAATGAAGTAAGTTAATCATTCTTTTTTTTTTCCCCCTTAGAGAAAATAAATAAATAGGAAAAATAAATTACTGATGAAATATTCATCTAAAAATGTATTCATAAAATGGTTCAATTTTTATTTAGAAAATGAGTATTTACGGAATACAGATATCATACTGAAATAATAATTTCATAATTGCATGGATTAAAAAATCTAGTAATTTGTTTGAAAAAGTTATTTATATATTATATTAATACATAAAATTAATTGAATCTTTTATATATAAATATTTTTTTGCATATACAATATTGCATGTGGAAAATAATTTTTATAATTTTTTAATATAAGCTTCTAAAGATCGAAATAACATATTCTGAAAAAAGAGAAATAATAAGTAAATTACAATATGTGTTTCGTTGTATTATTTTCATTGATAATCTTAAATACAAAACTGTTTTAGTAATGGAATGAGAAAAGATGATCCTCATGTAACTAAAAAGTCTCATACATCCAAAAATGACTTGCATCGTGATATTTTCCCTTAAAGCATTTCTAAATTTCGTTTATATATTAAAACTATTTAAAAGTGTTTTAAATTAAACGAAAATTCACCTCATTCTGAATCTTTCTATTTTCACGCTTTCTTACTAAAACTTATGTTTGATGAAGAAACATGGGCATCGGAAAAATGAAATCCAGGGAAGAGGAAGACTTTGCAATAAATGAGTTTGTACTCCGCAGCCTGATCTGCGTTTGTTAAAATAATCAATAAAAACATGAAATAAACTAAACTAAAAATTGTTTGCCCTCCTACCTCCCCCTTTTCCTTAAAAGATTTTACTTTTTAACATATCAACATAAAAAATTTAATTTTAAGGAATATGAAATATTCGAACATAAGTTGCTACCTTCGGTTTTCAAAAAGGTTAATTAAAATAGTATTTTCTTTTTTTTTCCAGGGAAGCTCTACTCCCTGAATCTCCGTTTAAGATAATTTTTAAACACATGACCGTAAAAAAAACGATTCCCAAGAGGATTCAGGGTTTTAATCTGACGAAAAATTCCGAGTTCCTCTTTCTTTTAGTGTATAATTATTTTAAGTCAGATGTAAAAGATAAATTGTACTTTTGTTTTTTCCAAAACCATTCGAGAAAAAGAATTTTTTTTTTTTTTCACTAAATTTCAAAATTCAGGGAGGGACAATGGTCCTCCCTTGTCGCCGTCTATGTGCAGGAAAAGGGGGGGGCGGGGGAATCTTTTTGAACTGCTTCATTTCTGGGTCAGTGTAACATGGACCTTCCTTTTTTCTTTTTATAAGAGATCTTTAAAAGTATATAATCGACAAGCTGTAATTTGAAGCGCGTATAAAGTTTCATACCATCGACGTTATTCTCAAGATATATCTGATAGTTCCGAGTATTTGTCAATATGAATAATGGAATCATTTTCCAAGAAATATATTATGATTTCTGCTGTAAGCAAAACCGCGTACAAATTAACTCACAATGCAGTGACTTAGTAATTTCATCCGCGAGTGTTCATCCAAGCTTGTTAAAAGTGCACGTGCGTCCGAGCGTTTAGCTCTCTCTAAGCCGAGCAATTAATATGTGCATCGTATTGCGCGTAGGTTCTATTTGATCCCATGAAAACCACTTAACGTTCCTAATGAAGAATTATCTCCCGTTTCTGGAAAACAATGCCTCTGATGCGTCCACCATTGATGAGTAAATTGCAGCCAGCATCTATTCAAATCTATCGAGACGGAGAAAGGCATTCATTCATTGCGCGGCGCATCATATCGCCGTTAATGCCTCTACGAAATTAGGAAATACTGATGATCCTCGAATTTAGCCTAGAACCTAAATCAACCCCGATCTTAATGACATTTGAGGCCCAACGAAGCCTTTGAGTAGTATTTCCTGTTAATCAGTCGCAGTCGTCGTTCACAGTTCATCATTCCTTTTTCTAACGGTCTCTTCGCGACACCCCCGCTTTTTTTTCTTTCTTGCTTTTTTCTGTCTTCCTTTCGATTCCCCCCTTTCTTAACATGTTTCTTTATTTTTCTTTTATTTTATTTAATCTGGAGCGACTGGCAACAGCTGTTCGATATAGGCTTGCGATGTCGCGATGACAATTCTAATGGCCGCCTCCGTCTATGCTGCCCGATGTTGGGTTGAAGTCCACCTGCTTCACATCCATCTTTTTTTCCCCATCTCTTTTTCACTTTTTTACGAAGTATCTTAACAGAAATATGACTTGAGTCCGGATGCTGAAATATTCCTCGAGATTTACCACCTTTTCGTTGTGGTATTTTGGAATCTTCTTTCCTTAGTATTTCAGAAAAACAGTATCTCACCCTTGTACAATGACACCGAGCGTCATCATCTCCGCGCAAAAGTGTTCGGGAAGGTGAAACCCATCCTCTTGGGGTTGAACTTTCAGCATCAATATTTAGAATTTGGCGATCTTTTTCCCCTGTTGTAATTCATTTTCAACTACAACAATGTGTTAGGAATATAATATATATATATATATATATATATATATTGTCTTTATAACAAAATATTTTCCCTACAGAAGACTTATCTATCTTAAACGGATAACCAAATAATCTTAAATATATACTAGACCTGTAGCGGTTTCAAAAACAGTAAAGCATGTAAAAACGGAATCCGCCTATATAACGGAATCCGGCCGTAAATGAGAAATTCCATAGTCCCAGCGAAAAGAACACTCTACAATTATATTAGAAGGTGCACCTGCTAAGACTAAGACCGTCTTAGCAGATTTTATTTTATATTATTCAAAGAGAAAAGAGGGACAGTAAAAAAAAAAAAAAAAAAAACAATTTTCTCCCAGTATAATTTTTCCAATAGCACAACTTTCAAACACTATGTATTTTTAAACAGTGGATCCAATCACAATATATACATAAATACGACTACGGTGTTGAAAATTCGGTGGCTATAAATAGCCTGTGCGACATTTTTTAAAGAGGAAAGAGGGATAGTAAAAAACATTTTTACCTCAATATATTTTTGCAATAGCTAAAAATATTATTTTAATATTTCCTTATATTTTGGTGTAAATATTTAACATACTAAATGAGTTTTGTGTGAGGAGCAATATAATAAAGTTCATTCTCCAACTCTGATTAGTAATTTATACAAAATAACTTTTTCCGAATTTTTACGGTGTTGACAAATTTGGTGGATATGAACAGGTTATAAACATAGTAAAACATTTTTCCCCCCAGTGTAATCTTCCCAATAGCTAAAAATATTGTTTTAATACATTTTTTTATATTTTGGCATAAATATTTAACATAATGATGGATATTAAATGAGTTTTCTGTGACGAACATTATAGAACATTTTCCGAATTTTCAAACGCTATGTACTTTTAAAAAGTCGATCCAATCACAATATGTGCCGGATGCTCCGTAAATTCGCTAAAAATTTAAAAAAGCATTAAAAAGGAACAAATGATGCAAAAAAAATTGTGGTTTGTACGAATGGGATTAGAAGGAGATAATACATTTTTTTAATAACAAAAAAACTTGTGGTTCAAAAAATTATCGCCAGTTGGCGCTGGCATGCATAACATGAAGCAGATGTACGCAAATTAGGTTTATATAGTAAGACCCGTTTCTTCGAAACGTCTGACAAAATGCAGTACATGAAACAGGCCTTTTTCTCGTATTGAGTCCTTTTGTCGTGTGGAATTTTCGCAATGCGTCGGTTGCTAATTTCCCGTTCTTGTAAAAGAGATTAACCAACAAAGCTTAATCTGGTAATAGGATAGCATACTAACTACTGCCGTCGAATGGAGAATCTATGTGCATGGAAATGTTTTATTGACAGCCTGATTTGCATAAATCTGCTTCATATTATGCATGCCAGCGCCATCTATCGGTAAATTTTTGAGCCACAACTTTTTTTGTTATTAAAAAAATTTTGATCTCACTCTAATCCCGTTCATGCAAACCGCACTTTTTTATCATCATTTGTTCCTTTTATAATGAGTTTTTAAAGTTTTAAAGAATTTATGGAACACCCGGTCCATAGATAAGACTAAGGTATTGACAAATTCGGTAGATATGAACGGGTTATGCAGTTTTTTTTAAACAGGAAAAAGGGATAGTAAACCCCCCTCCCCCCTTCCCCAGTATGATTTTTCCAATAGCTAAAAATATTGTTTCAATATTTTCTTATATTTTGACGTAAATATTTAACATAATGATGAATATTAAATGAGTTTTGTGAGAGAAACGATATAATAAAGTTCATTCTCCGAATCTGATTAGTAATTTATACAAAAGAGCAGTTTTTGAACTTTAAAACACTATGTAATTTTAAACAGTGAATCCATTCAGAATATATATACATATATACGACTATGGTGTTGACAAATTCGGTATGGATATATGAACACGTTATACGGTATTTTTACTGAACTCACTCACTCTATGTGATTTAAAAAAAAAAAAAAAAATCAGATAAAGAATGAATAAATGGTTAAAGGGTACCAAATTTCTATATTTAAATACTCTTTTATCTCATTGAATCTCATCATCTCACCTTATCTTATGCATTAATCTCTCATATCTATTTTTATCTGTGCTATCTAAATTGCGTCTTTTCTGAATACTTATAATTAATTGATCCTGAAAAAAGGAGGGGAGGGACAAATAATCACACATATTTTCTTTTTTGTTTTTGCTTGACTGCTTATGAAGATTTTTAGGCGAATGTAAATACTTAAGTCATTTCCAATTAACGAATCTTCATTTTATTAAAATGATTTGTTAAGTATTGCAGATTTTTTCTTTCTTTTACTATTATTGTTTTTAAACCTATAATGATCTTGAAAAGTTTTGTTAAACATTTTTTTATTATGATAAAGCTTTGATTTTATTTTAGGATTAAATTATTGACAGAGAGAAAATGATCCAGTATTTAACACTATAAATTACCCTGTATTCTTTAGTTAATTTTTTTTCAATAGTACTTTCGGCCTTAATTTTTCTCAATGTTCCATATTTTAAATTTTGCTTTTTCATTACTTATAAGTATTTTTCAGAAAAAATTGTACCAGAGTGGATTATTAGAAAGCATTAATCCATTACCACAGAGGATTTTTGTACATAGAAAACCATTATCTATATTTATATTTTTTAATTATTGCTGCTCTTTCTATTCTTTTTTATAGTTATAATATCGTCTATTTCGTCTATTTTTCATATTTTGTGCTATATAATTTTTGAATTGAATAATATAAATATTGGTCTATATATATTTATCATTCTACTTAATGTTTAGAATATGTGATAGACAAAGGATCCGATCAACGACATTTTCAATTTACTGTTGTTATTGTTTTATTTTCAAAACTTTGAACTTTCATTGGTTTTCTAAATAAAACAACGCTTTCAGCACCAAAACATTTATTAATTTCGATAGCATACGTACTATCATCATTGCAAAAAATAATAGAATTTTGCTATACAATGGTTAATTTATGCAATAAGTTTATATATATATATATATATATATAACCATTAATGAAACATTACCGAAGCACCAACAGAAACTATGAAATTATGATTTAATGAGTAATAATTTAGTAAGTAATAATATATTGACAACGAAAGTGTTCCCCAACACTCTGAATATAGATATCAAATACTTATTTAAAAGAAGAAGAAATTAAATTAAAAATTGAATGAATGAAATTGAATGAATGAAATTTGTGGAATTATCAAGTCCCAAATGCCTAAATACCACAAATAAAATGAGTGGTTTCATCATCATATTGGCCATAACATTGCTAAAGAATATGATTTTGGGACTACCACTAATAAACAAAGAAACCTGTGAAAAAACTTAAAGTTTATATATATATATAATAGTGGAAATGGGGAGATAGGTTTATTGATTATTAGATTGCAGAAAATTTGAGGGGCCATCCTATAGGAAAGTATGTAGGGAAAATAAACTTCATTTGCTTTACCGTGTACATTTTCAAGTGATGTACACTTCCAGTTTCATTTCTTTTATTTCCGTATTTATCGACATATTCCGAAAATGTTTGCACATTTTCATATTCCTTTTCTGTCATCTCAACTCAACTCACAAATCGGTACGCTGCATCAAAACGCGTTTCCATCGCGGACAAAACATTTTGAAACTCTTCCCTTTTGGGAAACAACACAAACGTTTGTCTCGACAAAAATTTCGCATTTCCCTTTTTTTTCCTTATTCCATCACCCATTTTCGTCTCCCACGATGATGCTGAAGAACGAAAGACGCATTGAAAATAATAAGAGCAGAGAGAAAAGAGAGAGAAAAAAAAATCGAAGAGGAGGTTGGGGGTGGAAAGCGAACTTATGCGATTGGGGGTGGTGAGGCCCCGATAAGGTTTCGGCCCATTTATTTACCCCCGGGGGAAGAAGGAGGTTTTTTAAGCGGCAACAGTTACAGAGTTCCATCTCAGAGGAGTCATGAATGCCCAAACGGAAGACAGCTGTGATAGTTGTGTGGTTTCTTCAGAACGATGGGGACCTCTTCCTAGAAAAACGTTCTAAATATTTTTTTTTCTACTTTGCCATTCATTCTTTATGGAAAGTATTCATATCTGCGCCCAAAATATGTTCACTGCGTCTACAATTTCGCTTCTTTCCAGCTCATTTAACGCCGGTTTTGAAACAGTTTATTAGATAACGGTCTCCTCAAAGAGAAGGTGTCTCTGGAGGAGAAGGGTGGTCCGTGCATTGGGTGGAGGGGTTTTCGTATTTTCTTATACGCACGGCATCCCTGAGATTTACTTTTGGATTTGTTTATAAAAAGGTTACAATAAGTTATGCCACTGTTTAATTCTTTACTGTTTTGCGCAAACGTCATGTGTATACAATTGCTGATTTTTGGTAAAAATGGTTATATTTAAAAAAAAAAAAAAAAAAAAAAAAAAAAAAGAATCCAGGTATGTACATTTACATATACATTACATACAGACATTTACTAGATTTGATAGCTATTTTGTAAACTTTTATAAATTTTTCGGATGAAAACTGGGAGAAGAGATTATGTTCTGGCTTGTAAAATTTCCATCGATGATTCTATGTATGTGTAATTCTGTCTAATGTGTTTGAAACATTAATTGATTGTAGAACGATCTATCGCAGCTGTCGGCAGCAACAGCACGTCGAATTTCAGTATTACATTTTTAATATTACATTTTTCCGCACACAGCTTTGACAATTAAATAAATAATTGATATCAGTGCATAGATACTAATTATTATTATTATTTAGGAAGGCTAACTGTTGGGGTGCAATCGATTCTTTCTTTTGAACAATGTTATTTTAATTCATTCTTACTTTTTTTGTTTTCAATTAAGATAATTTTTAATGTTCATTTAAAAGATCATAGTTCTATTTCCCGTTATTCGTAAAGCTTTTAGAGAATAAAGAAAGTGGTATACATTTTTTTTGCAAATATTTTGGTTGCACAAATACTTAAAAGTTGTATTCATTCAAAATCTGATAAAAGTTTTTGCATTTTTCATTGAAAACTTTTTGGTGTTACATTTTATCTTTTTTTAAAAAAAAGCAAGAAATATTATACAATGTCTATAATAGTGTCAAGGTCACTTAAATTTATTTGGTTCAAGATAAGGCACTTTCATTACTTTCTGTGGAATCATTCCGGGGTAGTACGAAAGTACATTACGAAAGTGTTTTTACGTTATGTAACATTTCTATTACTAAAACGTGATTTTTTGAAGAGTTGGCGGAGAATGTACCAGGAAGAAGAGTATCGGTTTTCCGTGCTTCCGCTGTCTGTTTATTACCTCCCCTTCGTGACTTGCATGCCAAGCTTAGTAAATGCTGGTGGGGTTGAGTTGTAATTTAACTTCAAGGATCAACAGATGTTTAAAATAACTTTTTATAACTTACATCAATCTGATCGATAATGATGGTTTTCTTAATCACATTAGACAAGTGACAAATGTCTTCGAAGATGTATTATGATTTATATTAAGATTTATTTCATTTCAATAATGTAGTTGTTTGGGTTATATGATGGTGAATCAGCCTTTATATGTTTCTCAGAAGCCTTAGAAACATATGAAATTTAACTTCGATGCAAAATAAATAGAGGTAGAATATGATAATAAAATGGAACTGATATTTTTTATTGATATTAAGTGATTTATATTTAAATTATTAAGATAATTTTTCTCCCATTTCAAATTATTTTAAGTAACCAAAAAAGAAAGAAAAGGGGTAGAACGAGAAAAAAATAAAAATTAAAAGAATAAAAGATGGCAAAAACATACACAAAATCTAATCTGTAAACGAAATTTCTTATTTAAGAATGAGTTTTACACTCAAAACTTTTTGGACAAAAAACGTGCATTATATGAAATTAAGAATTTACTTGTGTCGTATAAATAAGAAACAAAAATGGATAATACAATTTATTATCGGTAATTTAAAACAATTATTTTTTTAATTTTACTGTCTATAAGTAATTTTTAACTATTAAAAAATAAATTTTGTAAGGCTTATTTATTGATTCTAGAATTTTGTGTATTATCTTTGAACAGTATTATTCTTGGATATTCTTTCGTTGCATCTGATCAGTTTTATCTCTTTTGTTCCAACACTATGTTGGATGTGAAATATATGGATAAATATGAAAAAATGAATATGAAATATATCTCCTCATAAATAGAAAAATGAGTAGATTTTAGTTTTTAATAATCAGTTGAATCAAGGTGTTTACAGCTGTTAACAATTATTATTGTTATTATTATTGGAACTTGAAAGGTAAAGAATTGCAATTACACTGATTTAAAAAAATAAATAAATCGATTAACTTTGTTATGGCCATACAATGAAATTTCATTTATTCTGAAGCACAGGTAGAATGTTTAGAAGTTCTTAAACTTTTAACAGATGTTCTTATCACTTCGTGGGAATAACAATAATAAGAGTAAAAGAGAATTTTTCTCGCTAAGTTCTACTGTACCTGTGCCAGTTTTATTATTATTATTATTATTAAAATAAAAATCCAGTTTTGTTTCTTTTGAAGATATAAATTGCTTCTTGAATTTTGTTTTCATTAATTTTATAGGCATTGAGGTGAACATACACTGTAAAAAATGATCAATGTTTCTTATTTTATGAAAATATATACTATAACCACGAACGAAAATATAATATAATCTTCTGAGTTATCCGAAATTCCGTATAGCGCGTTCCATTGTCTTTTGAATCCCCAGAAACCATTACATTTCCAAAATTCAAAGAATTATTTATAAAAAACAAATTATTTTTAGCTGCCCATATTTTTCAGAAACGTTTTCGAAGGGTTTTTATAGTGTATTATTAGTGTTTTCAGCCTGAAATACCTGTTTTCCAAATGTCATCAATTCTCAAGTA
This sequence comes from Maratus michaelseni, assembly GCA_963931845.1. Classification (NCBI taxonomy): domain Eukaryota; kingdom Metazoa; phylum Arthropoda; class Arachnida; order Araneae; family Salticidae; genus Maratus; species Maratus michaelseni. The sequence continues at coordinate 258,405,883 of OZ007591.1, forward strand.
AACGTTTTCAGCCGCATAAGTTAATTTATACATGAAAGAGTAAAGAAATAATCTTAATTTTAATGTTATTGTTAACGCTGTTAATTTTGCATGTTTGTCTGTTAAACATATTTTTTGAGCATTAAAATGTTTACTTGAGAATGGATAGCATTCGAAAAACAAGTATTCCAGGCTGAGGACACTAATTAATACACTAAAAAATCCCTTCGGAAACGTTTCTGAAAAATACGGGTAGAGAAAAATACTTTGTTTTTATAAATAATTCTTTAAATTTTGTAAATGTATTGGTTTCTGGGGATTCAAAAAACAATGGAACACGCTATTCGGAATTTCGGATAACTCAGAAAATTATATTATATTTTCGTTCGTGGTTATAGTATATTTTCGTAAAATAAGAAACATTGGTCAATTTTTACAGTGTACTATTAATTTGCGTTCTATTAGTGTAAAGTTTATAAACTTCGGAATTTATTGAAAGATAGTTTACTTGAAGAACTCAGCGGATTTGATCAATTATTAAGACTTTTAAAATGCTAATTTACTTTTACTCCACCATTCTAATCTTCATGAATCTTTGTAGAATCTGTTAAGTACAGTAGTGCAACCAGAATCTTAATCCATGAAGCTTAAACTATAATTAAATTATAATTAAAAATTAAAATGCATGTAACACGTTTTACATAAATCTGCAAGAAACCTCTAAAATTATCTTAATACAATTGTCGTCTCTTGACGTTATTGTCAAAGCTTATGTAATAAAACTAATTCTGTCTACTTCTGTCATAGCAGCATTATAGCATTTATAATGTAAAACTATAAGACAGAAATAAAAGAAAATAAATTTATTTAATTAAGCAACTTTATTTTTATTTTATTTACTTATTTTTATTTATTTATTTATTTATTTTGTATTGCAAGTAACAACAAAAGCTAAAACTGAAAACGCATGACCCTTTTCCGTATTGCTTGTGACCAATTAACAAAAAGTATATGCTAAAAAAGAAAGTTATTTATCTACATTGTTACGCATTCAATCCGTGTAACTTCGTGCGTTCCGGTCACTCTTTATTTACACTAAGTTATCTTAGATGAAATCTACTCCAACTAAACCGATAATCTCTGCCTTTTTTTATATATATATAAAGTGAGAATGAAAACAAACTAATCCCTCACGTGTTAGGATTAAAGCCTCCTACAGGTTGGTTATCTGAAATCATCATCTTTTTACGACCAGCAGCCCTCTATTTACGTCACCCCCAACAAATGGGTCACGTGAAGTAAGCTATCCGCCAACATTGTCTATAAAAGAAACCAAACACGATGAAGCCCCGACGTTGAAGCAAACTAAATTAACAGCATGCCATTCTGTTTCTTCTGTAACTTGTTTAGACTTCGATTTTCTTTTTTTTTTCTTTTTACAATTGCGTTTTAAAAGTTGAATTTTTTAGCTTTCAATTTAATATTTTTGTTACTTTGTACATTTTTTATTTTTATTTTGTTCATTGGAAGCTTTTGTTTTTTCCTTTATTGTATCGATTGCAGATATGCGAGAATAATGTGAATACCCAAGCATCTCATTATTTAGCATGTTCTCTTTAAAATAAAGACCTGAATACCGAAATTCGTGAGTTCCATATCACCGCTACCTGGGAGGGATAATTGTATTATATTTTCGGGATTTAACTAGTATGAGAACGTAAATTTGGGTCACTATCCCAGACTGGAAGAGTCCAATTTAGTGGGACGGAGAGCCATATCATTTTCGGAAAAACGATGCTGTTTCATAAATTCACTGTGCTGTTTACCGAAGGCGGAGAACTATACCCCCCCCCCCCCCCTACACACACACACACACCTCTACAATAAACACTATGCTTTTCTTTAAAAGAACTTTCTGAAAGTATCTCTCCAATTTCAATGTCACCATAACTGTATTACGCCTAATCAGGTTCCCACTCCCTGGAATAATGAATAACAAGTTCAGTCTATTTATATAATAATCCTCTCAATTACTGTAACTAATTTCTTTTCAACTGTTGTTTAAAAATTCGCCTTTCAAAGTACAAGGTGGCCATAATTAAAGTGCACGTGTTTGAAGGGCTCTAAGAGCTAAACTGTTTGGAATATTTTTAAAATATTTAGCATATACACTGTTTAGAGCATGCGGAAACAAATTTTGCAATAATAATAATAATAATAAAATTTAATTTCTCGACAGATGGCGATGTATATCATTAAAAGATAAAGAAAAGCTACGATAAAAGAATATCGTCGCCTCAAAAGATATTGATTTAAAAGAAGTTATGTTTTGTTAATATTTTTTAATAAAACATTTCTAACATTTAAGCGCCATCTATCGGTAAAATTTCGAACTAATCAATTTTTATTGTAGAACTCGTTTTCGCACACTCTAAACAGTATAACTACCAAAGACTTTTTAAATATACCAACTAGTTTAACTTGTAGAGCCCTTCAAACACCAGCACTTTATTTATGGCCAACCTGTATTTGTAAACTGACAGTAACTGGACTTTTGAATCCATAATTCCAACACACTCTTCACGCAAACACACACACACACACACACATGCATACACATTGATTTCTATTTCCATTTATTCCTTCTCGTAGAAATCGAACATCGAACTAGAGTCCTGCGTCGGGTCGAGTTACTCGCTTTTACCCGCACCGAACCCGACCCGCGGTTCGGGTCGGGTTGGCGCTATATTTTTTCGTTGCATTTCGGGTTCGGGTCGCGTTGATTTCTACTGTTTTGCTGCGGGTCGGGTTCGTGTCGGGTTGACTTTCATTTCTTCGGGTTCGGATCGGTTTCGGGTTGAGTTTTGACTCTTGCGGGTCGAGTTGAACCACTTTTTCAGAAGAATATCCACAATATTTTTAAGATTAAATATATACATACACTAAGACCTCCATAATGAACATTCCCGAAAAGCGCACACCTCTATTTAGTGAACACTTTTTCAAATCCTAACACTTATATATTTGTATGTTTACACCTTGAAATACTGGACACCTCGAAATCTACGCACACGTAACATGTGCATGTGTGCATAAACTATCACAAATACAATACATGTGTTTGTGTGTGTGTCATAAACGAAATGTTGTTAATGTTTTTCAAATTCAGAGAAAAGAAAAAATGGTTCTTAACTGCACCGTAAAGAAAGAATAATCTATGATTACATTCTTATGTACATTTTTTTTCATGCAGTAAATTGAATACATACTCGTTCATACTCAAATACGTATTTATTTCCATCTGGAACATAGTTCTGTTTAAACATTTTGTGAAAATCCCAACAATCTGACTTAAAAAAACCTAAATATGACCCCGAATAATTAATCTAGGGTGAACCCGACACGCAGAAAAACCAATTAGAGTCATTTCGACACAAAAAAAAATAAATAAATAAATAAATAAATAAATAGAAACAACCCGACCCGATGCAGGACTCTATTCTACGATCTCAAGGTGTCCGCTATTCAGAAGTTTCACTATATATGTGAATACTAAAGTATATAGATTTATAATATAGAATATAGAAATAGAATAGAAAATAAAATAGAGAAGAATATAGAATAAAGAAGAATATAGGAAGAACATAGATATAGTTTTTCTATATAAAATATAAAATTTGCATTAGAGATATAATTGTACATTACTCTTCATTACTGCATTAAAACATAATTTATTGTGATTTCATTGCGGGTTCGGGTCGGGTTGCGAGTCGCCAGAAATTAGTTTTGCAGGTTCGGCTCGGGTTGCGGGTCAAGAAATTTTTTTGTTGGTTTCGGGTCGGGTTGCGGGTTCGTATTGGTTTACAACCCGACCCGTGCAGGACTCTACATCGAAAGCTGATGAAATAAAGTATTTCTAAGGAATCTAGGATGATCTTTAAAATGGTTATGTTCATATACATCTAAATATTTTGCTTTAAATAATTGAAGAAAAAAGTTCGAAAAACTCTGTGTGTATATCTGTCATGTTGATCTAAAAATTTTCTTTAAAAAATTTACCCGAGAAGCCATTGCAATTGTTGATGCTGCTTGCTGTTTCTCTCTCTCTTCTTTTTTCCAGTAAGAACGTGAGTTTATTTATGCGATCCCTTGAAATCCTTGCATGCTAAATTTATTTGGTCTACACGTACTTTTCTTTACGTTTATTATACCCATCATATATTCAGAAACCTCTTTACTATAATACACCATCTTGTTAATTCTCATATGTCCTTAGATGAAATTGAAAAACTGATAGCCATTAATACGTTACATAACGGTTGCAATAATGACATGATTTATACTGCGTAGAAATTTATTTAATTTAAGATAAAAAATGTTTTTAATAATTTCATAGTAACGTATATTTTTAAATGAAAGGGCAAAAGGTACTGTTTTGAGAAATGATTGCAGACAAGTTCAAAGAATTTTTATTCTTCCTCAACCATAAAAAATGCGTATAAGTAATTAAATTTAAGTACAAGGAATTTCGTTAATTACAAGAATGGGGGATTAATCTAAATAATTAATTAAATCAATGTCTAAAATATTTAATGAATTATGAAAAATAATAACTGAAATTTTTAATTACAGTTATTTTAATGTGCTTTACATGCATAGAAGTACATAAATTCGACTTTTAGTGCTTGCTTTCTGTGTCTTTTATTGTTTGCATTGATAGGTAACGCGTTTTATATTCAAATACTTTTCTTCTCCCTTTAAAAAAAGAGGAAAACAAAATTAAAAATGAGTATTATTTCGTTCAAAACTTTTATACCAGTGGGGTTTTTTTTTGTTTTTTTGTTTGTTTGTTTTTGCTTGTTTGTTTGTTTGTTTGTTTGTTAGTTTGTTTGTTTTTGCTCGCTTGTTTGTTTGTTTGCTTGCTTTTTATAATACTGTCATTCTCTGTGAGTATGGTGTTCTAAATAAGGAATTGATATTTTTGCTTTAACAGCTATAATTTACTTCTATTTCCTTAAGTAAATGTATAGAGTGCTTCAGTAGAAGGCAGCCCCAGAATATATTGGTTCTAGGGGGGGAAAATGTGGAAATATATATTTTAGCTGTGTTCAGAAGCTATAATTTACTTCTATTTCCTTAAATAAATGTATAGAGTGCTTCAGTAGAAGGCAGCCCCAGAATATGTTGGTTGTAGGGAAAAAAATAAAATAAAAATTGGAAATATATATTTTAGCTGTGTTCAGAAGCCCGAAGAGGACATTTCCATATAGAAAAAAATAAAACCTAATTTGGGTCGAAAGATTCTTAGGTGTATGCCCAAATTGGGTCATGCCTGTTATGGTTACCATTGTTGTTACCAATTTTGGGCACTGTTAAATACCCATTTTAATATATATATATATTATTATTATTATTATTATTATTATTATTTTTAAATGTGTATTTATCTGTGCCCAAAATGGATACACAGTGGTAACCAAAACAGGCATGGTCCAATTTGGGCACATACCTAAGAATCTTTCGACCCAAATAAGGTTTTAGTTTTTTCTGTGTAGTACTTTCTGTTATAATCTCATTTCTTACGCATACAATTATGACACATGTAATTGTTTTCTTTTATTTCTAAAACCAACATTTTCTGGGGCTACCTTCTTGTGGAGACATCTAGTATATTTATGGTAGCTATTTTGCATGTGTTTTCATTTTTCAAAAATCTGATTTTTTTAATTTTTTTTTCTTTGGATAAAGAGAAAGACGGAAAAGGGTGTTTTTAAATTTACCTGAATGGAATAATGTTTTTGACATAGTCACAAAATCATTTTCATTGTTGTATGTATGAATTTTTCAGACACCTTCATTCAGATTTAAAATTTGATTTTACTTGTTATATAAATGTAACCTTTTATTTAGAGTTCACAGCTCCCTATAAATTACGATTGCCGTTATTTTCATGCCCCGAACATATTACAACATTTAAACACTAATTTAAATTAACTAAAGTATGATAAAACGGAATCTATGCCAATAGCTCATTTCTGTCTTAAACGAAGAATTTTTATGATCCTGACGGAAGGAATACTATACAATTATACCTGCTAAGACAAAAACCTGTCTGAAACAGATTTTCTTTCCTTTTCGTTGATTGATTCCGTTTTTACAGGTTTGCTGTATATTTTTTATTCATTAGATATTTTAAAAGGTGTGATATTTTTACAGAAAGGCGAAAACTTTTCAATTACTTGAACCTTGAATATGAATATGTGGAAGTTTAATACATGTGAAAATAAGTATCATTTTGCGATCGTGTCAGATAACCAGTGTGTTTTGATTTGAGAGCATTTGTAGCGATTCACTACTCACTGTTCTCAAATTTCTAATATCAATTAAAATTCAGGAGGTTGACCATGGGGGGAAGGGAAAGGATCCCCATGGAGTATTAAAGTATTTCCCCGGATGATTTCATATTTTGTGTTTACCAATGGTTTTAAAAGGAAAAATTTTCCCCACACACACGCGTATCTCTACAGTGTCCCAAACGGAGCGCCAAAACTTCCGAAGAAAAACGTTTGAATTCAGTACTACTATTAATTTACATCAATTTAATTATAGTTTGATCTGTAATTAATTAAAATATTATCCAGAAAAGGTCTTATGTCCACGTCAGAAGTCATTATTAATTGAGAGTGATTGGTTTCGAGAATAAACCGGACATACCATTCATCCATGCCAGTTTTTGACGTGAAAAAAAAATAAAGTTGGCTCCTCTTTTGCTCAACTTAAAGGTATTCGATATGCTCAGAAACAAAAATGGGCAGAATAATGTGTAACCTATGAAGCATTAACTGGTGACGACCAGGAGAAGTGAAAAAGAAACGTGTGTCGGAAGCGACGAAGGCCGCCTGACGTCACATCCGGTCGTCCAGTGGATGGCCTAGTGCTCTCCTCGCATCACCAGTCTTCAATAGAGATTGCGTCAAAAAATCGTCCCCGTTGTGCCGATGATTGAATTTCGGTTCCAGAACGATGGCCTGTCTGGCCCAAGCGTCGCACTCCAGCTGCTCAGATGTATCTCCATCGGGTCGTTTTTAATTTACAGACACTGGCGGACATTGAAATTAATATACATTTATATAAATATAAACAGTTAAAAAAAAAAAAGATGGAGACAAATTTTAAAATAGGGGTCATGCATTAACTACGCCAGGCAAATTTCATGGCTTTATTATTATTTTTTTTTTAACCCCTACCTTCCCTTGTATCGCAGGTTGCCACACTCGAGAGATACCCTTCACCCTGTTGGATGTCACAATTTCTGTAAATATTAACTTAGAGCTAATTTTATGTAAATACTAGCTGGCCCGCACGGCGTTACTCGGGTCCGGGAGAAACCCCTTCCCCCGACAAGTAGAATTCCTATAATAGGAGTCTATTTAATTAATATAACAGGAGTCTACTATAGGAGTCTTACCGATGAGCGACCTTTAAAAAATTTTAATTTTTTATCATCGGTTTTTTAAAACAGAAATTTTATCCTAGTTTAATCGCAGAAATGCTTTGATTGAATAAGGCAAATTTTCAACAAGTGGGTAAATGTGATCGAAGATCGCTCAAAGGGTTTCGTTTAATATTCCTTTCAAAACATTTTATCCTTTCTTTAATAAATTCAAATAAATTTCTTTTAGCAACGACAACAACAACAAAAAGTCATGTTTTTTATAAAGTAAAAATTTACCGGTCTATTTTTTCGTTTTATCGAATATCTAAACCAGCCCGAGAGTGGGCGAAGCCAGCTATTATATTTTGTCATAATAATATCCGTCATGCGGACTAAATGCGATATTTTAAAAGATTATTTCAAAATTAAACAAACTGTACAACTTCAAAATGTTAAAATATGCGAATTTCCATAGTCGGATTTTTATCACGATTTAATATGTTTCTCAAACTCATATATTTACTACTCTCTATTACTCTTATTGATACTCGCTTTGTATTATTCTCAAACATCTGAACAATTCGTTAAACTTCCAATATAACGTTAGATTTTCTTTTTAATTCTCTAATGAAGTGATATTAATCTGCTTTGTGTACATACACTTACTCATACTCCTTGTATTATTGAGAAATCTTTGAAAATTTCCGTTTTATTAACACTATGACGTCAATCAATTTTATTTCATATTTATCTTTTTTTCAATTGGTGAAACTTTTTATTTCATTTTCATTGTTCACGTGGAAATCGTCTGATAGAAAATTAATTATTGTGGAAAGAATTTCATCGTGGATTTTTAATTTTTGGCGTCTGCTATAACGAAAAATGTTTAAATTTAATAGGAAAAGGTTGTTAGAATTTTGGTTTTTTTATCTCTATTTATTAAAATAATACGAATTTTTCAAATTTTAATATTTTGAGCTCTTCATAGCTGGTATTCAGTTATATACGCAAAGTTTCAACTCTGTAAGTTATATAGTTTTTGAGAATGGCTCTGTGACGGACAGACAACGGAGCGGGTCGTGATAATAGGGTTTCGTGAGATGAACGAAACCCTAATAAAAAACTACTAGTAATAATCAAGGATTCTGAACATTTTATGCGTTACGTACATGTGACGCACGTCACGAAGGGCTTGAATATAGATAAAATCGGTGTTGAATGATTTTATACTTTTAAACGAAAATCTTTCCAGACGAACTTATTGTTGGGGTGTCTCATTAAATAATTTAAAACCGGCAAGATCCTGCATGCTTTTACTTCAAACTGCTGCAGTTTAAAGGAAAAGGGTAAATAGTACACGTAATACTACCTGAGTAAAAATGCATATTTTTTGTTTAACTTTGTTATGCTGCTTGGAAATAGTGCCTATTTATTTTCACATTTTAGATGTGATGCTGTCAGGATAACATGTTAACTCTGTATCACTGTATCGTAATATGTATTCTAACATGTAACCCTGTCCCTCTCCCTTGTCATACTGTATGTATCGGATGTTGTGGAGATGCATTTTAAAATGTGACGTAATTAATGAATCACTCTTAAAAGAACAAACACACTACAATAAACTTTTTTTTTTTTTTTTTTTTTGCATAGAATATCAATCGAGTTATTGAGTCAAAATACAGGGTATATTTCTCCCAGCATAAACCTGGATTTTTACTCCTCACTGCACAAAAAAAAAAAAAAAAAAATGTTGATTTTATAATACGATCGTATAATACTGGCAGCTGGAATACTACTATTATACTGTAAAATCAACAATTTTTCTTTTGCAGTGTAACTTTAACTATAATGAAGATATTGCAACGATATTTTCAACAGACTTACTTTGCTTTCTGGATGCCAGGTTACTCGGTGGGTTAGCGTAGTAAGCTGCCACGCTACAGGTCCGAGATTCGCTTACGTATTTGGGATGGGTTCATTTAATCTTTCATCTTTTTGTGATCGATAAAATAAGCATCAAGTGTGCTTGGGAATTAAATTTTGGAAGTGTTTAAAACCCGTTGTCTTGAATTAAATGGAAGATTGTGAGTGAAAACACCTTTCAAAATGTATAATACTTTAAATACATAAAAATAAAACCATGTATATGCATAACTTTATACAGAGACAAGACAGGTTGAGGAGAGTTTCATTCCTCTTCATATCTAAATATTGGCTCCGTCAGTCATTTCAAATTAGATTTTTTTTTTTTTCTAACAAACTGGGCAGGGTCTATGGATTACTTTACCATTTTAGAATTTATTTTCATATTTTAGTCAATTTAAATACACAGACACTTAATTGTAATTGTAATTAGCACACACATTACAAAACTTATAAACATAGAGTAAGGTTAAATTACTCGTAGTTTTAAATATTCCGGACATTTTAATTTCAAACAAGCGCGGATCCGAGGGAGAGGTCAAGGTCATGGGAGTCATGACTCCACTCTACACGAAGAACATATTTCTATAGAACGATGCATTTTTTTTTTGTATATAAATATGTACTACAGGTGTTTTCGTTTTTGTTCTTTCTTACACTCATATAAAAATGCTAATCTTGCTGATACTTTGACGGAGTTTATTTTTATACAGAAATACATGAAAATTGCAAAGATTATTGTTAAACACCAAAGAATTGAATAACGTTTTTTATTTTCTTATAAATGTAGTATATTTTGAATTTTATTTAATTGCTTCCTATCTATTTAAGTCGAATCGAAAATCGGCTTAACCCTTAATTGCATAGTGATGTAAATTTCCATCTCTGTTTATTTAACTTTTAATAAATAAATCAACTTCTTCGCCACCACTATATTTATATAGAAATATTAATCCAGTAAATTTCTAGTGAACTATGTTGCTGAACAAAGTTAAAAATCTATCTTAAAATTTATGGTGTCTAATATTTAATATATGTATAAAAAAAACACAATTGTAAAAGAAAAACTCATGCAAAGAAGGGTTAAAATGCAAACTTTCTAAAACATTCTATTTGCTTTTATAAGAAAATGGGAAAGTCGACTTCTTGGTATATGAATAAAACTTGAAAATTTCATTCATAAACGAATGAAAATGAATTCGTGTATATGTCAGAAAATAGACAATTTGTGTCTATGATATAAAATTTGCTAATGAAGACATGTGATCCCCTCCCCCTCTAAATAGAGGGCTGGATCGGCCTCTGATTTCAAAAGAAGATTCGGAATCCCGATTTTAGTGTTTCGAGGGAGGGGGGGGGGGGGACGGAGGTATTCCTTTAAATAATTTATAATTTATTTTGCACTGTATAATATTTTCATTAATAATAATAGTAATAATTTTTTATTAATTATATTTGTATCGCATAATGGTATCGAAATAAACATCAATTGGTAACATCGCTGTTCAAAAACAAGATGTTCGTCATTATAATAATTCATAAAATAATTTCTTACGCTAAACAAATTACATTTTTAATAACACTGATATATTATAAAGTTTTTTTATTTAATAATTATTATTTATAGACATTTTGTGTAATACAATGAAGACTGCTAAGACGAAATATTAAATGTAAAATATCTGTTAGACTTTTCAATTAAAAAAAAAAAAAAAAAAAATACTTATGTTTTGTTTACCGTGGGTTGGATAGCCCGGGTTGGATCCTCTTGTTAAATATAATTTTAAAAACAAATGAAAATATTCAAATAATAAAAAGAAAATATAGAAACAGATAATGATAAAAGAAAATCTGAAACTCAGAGGCGGGGGGGGGGGGGGGGATGCAATCGCACTACCCTGTTCTTGCCACGGCTTACTTAAATTTACAGCTTAAAACATTGGTTTTTCATCCCTGAACGTTTTGTATAAATAGCTTCATCCTGACTGAGTTTAATTTTAATAGGTGTAAACAACTTATACAGTTAGGTTGGAAGAAATTTTTTATTTTAATTAAACTTGAGACATTTTTCTAACTTCTTTTTATTTTAGTATTTCTTTTTTTCTATTTTCGGTTTTGTTTATATTTCATTCTTTTTTTCTTCTTTTTTATCGCTTTCTTTTTTTTTTTTTTTTTCGTTTACCATTGTTAAGTGGTGTAGTGCTGGTGAAAAAAAGTGGGGGGACGCTAATAGTCCCGGTGTCTGAATATTAGAACAATATAATTCGTAATTCAGTAACGCTAATTCACGCAACGAACTTTTCGTTAAAAATTATTTTGCAATTTTTAATTTTGAACTAGTTGTAGAATAACATTAAACCTACTGTCCACTGGCAACAATGAAAAATACTGCATTTTTACTTTCCAGAAATGTGTGTGTAAGAAAAGTATTGTAATCATAAAATAAACCGACTATGAAATTATAGCATATTTATTTATTTATTATTATTATTTTTTTTTTTTTTTTTTTTTTTTTTTTTTTTTTTACAGTGTAAGACATGAATAACAGATCACGAATCTAAATGTGGTTTTCTTTCAGAGGACTAAATTAACAATTTTATTTTGAAAAAGTACCAGGTTTGCCACATTTTAAAAAGCTTGCCAGGTGTGGAACCGAAAGTATATTTACTCCGGTTTACTTGTTGTTTATGAATGTATGCTATCACCGCGTACTTATATTATTATATACATAAAAGGAACCCCCCCTTTTTTTTAAAGGTTAAATAACATTTTTTGTAAGCTGTGTATAAAAATTAAGGGGTTTTTTATGACATTAAAAATTGTCCAATTGAGACTACACTGAGAAAAATGACACTTTCAAATCTGAGTAAATCGATGTTTGCATTTTGTTATGAAACTTTTTGTTTCAAGTATGACGGCCCAATTCTTTCAATTCTGAAATACTAGAAATACTCAAAATATCGAAACATGGACATACTCAAAACTGAGCATATAGAGGTCAGTTCATACTCAGTTTTGAAACATGGACATACTCAAAAATGATTAGAATCAGTTCAAACTCATTTTTGAAACATGGACATACTCAAAAATGAGCACGCATAGAGAATCAGTTCATATTCATTTTTTTTTAAACATGGACATACTCAAATGAACACATGATGTTTTATTCTTGAGTGTGTGCATGTTCTCAGAAATGAGTATATACATGTTTTAACTTTAGTAATTTTGATTTGGAATCATTTTGACTATGTGACATACTCAGATTTGAGTATTTTTTACTCAGTTTTGAAAATGCCGTCTTTAGAGAGTATATTTTAGTTATTTAGTTTAGACACACAAATGAAAATATTTCATCTTTCTGCGTAGACTTATAGGAGTCTCGTTCCAAATATGTGCTTTATGTCCTCAAAAGTCATTGTTGGGCCCTGCCTTCACCTCATGTTTTGATACAAAATAAATAAATAAACTGATTTCCTATAATATTTTTGTAATTTTGTTACTTTTTACAATTTTTATAACTCTAAATTGTTCTTTTATTTTATAATTCTAGATCTTCTTTCTTGTCTTCTCCCCCACCCGATTCTATCTTTTTCCATTTTTATTTTATTTCTGTATTTGCTCACTGTGTGGAAGTCTTACAAACACGTGTAAGATGCCTATTATACTTCTGTACAGCACAAGGTGTTGATTAAATTAATACGATAAATATAAGTTTATAAACCGTTTTGCAGTAAATATATACCATGAACCAGTCATTTATGGCCATTATGGTACACGGTCATTTATGGTATACCGGCCATTTCCACGAACCGGTACCAAATGAAAATATTTCGATTCGAAGCAGAAATTTCTTCATATATATATATATATATATATATATATATATATATATATATATATATATATATATATATATATATATATATATAATAAATCCCTCCGAAATAAGTTAGATAAAAAAGTTAAATAGTTTTAAATAAAAATCTTGGCGTGAAATTTTTTTTATAAAATTTAAGTAAAATTCATATGTTTAATGTTAAATTAACTTTTTTTTAATTTAATAAATAAAAAATCAAATATGATATTAAGTACATTGATAATGCTAAATTGAAAAAAATGAAAGAAAAAAATCGAAACGTATCCCCCCCTTTTTTTTTATTACAGTCCAGTTCTTACCGTAACGAGATTGCAATAAATAGCTCATAAAATTTTCGAATCGAAAGTGCCTTATACCGGATAAGCATAGTCTGCGCCCGATTGAATTTTTCACACGCAACCTCTCCTATAGCTTTCTAAAATGAAAGAGAGAGTAAATAAATAAATAAATAAAAAAGAGAAGAATATGGAACACGAGAATGTTCCCAATATTTGATGATGCAAACTTCTAACTTTTACGAAATCGACAATTTTCAATAGCGTGATGTAGCTCTATTAAAGTGATCGCTGATCGTATGTTAAGATTTTTACGTAAATTTTGTATCTGTTGTGAAAGCTTAATATTTTCCAATGTTTTTCTCAACAAACTATTAACTTATATTATCTTAGTATTCAAGCGAGATGAATTTAAATCATGTGCACTTACTTAATATTCGAAAAAGTGGTATATTGTGTATATTAATAAGGATGTAATAAATAGCGATTTGGCCGAATAGCCGAATACCAAATATTCGGTGGCCGAATAGTAACACTTTTTTAAAATAGGCATTTTGATATTACATACATATTAATTTAAAAATAGAAATACAATTAAACACAAATTAAAATTGATTTTTTTTTTTATGTTAAACAATATCTTGTTAATAATATGACTTTAACCCAATTGAAATTACTAATTTCGTAATTTTATCTATGATACTTCTATTTCATACACACTTTATCTATAATATAAGAACTCATCACTGCTGTTAAATGTGCTTTTTACACTCTAAAATTGAGAGGAGTGAGAAGTTGACTCTTTGGAAGAGTGAGAGGCATTTTCACTCTTTTTGGAGTGAATTTTATAAAAATACACTCCTTAAAGAGTGGAATTTTCCACTCCCTAGAAAGGAGTGAAATATGTCACTCCGTTGTCGAGAGTGACTGTCTCACTCCTTTGACAAGAGTGAAATATTTCACTCCCTTGAAGAGTGAAAGCCTGGCATTATATAATTTTGTCCATATTTATTTATTGAGAGAAACGGAATTATATATTTTTTTTCTTTTAGGTAGTTTTCGTAAGAAATACTACCTATTACATTCTCCCCTATGTTGGAATTTCTGAAAATTTTTGCAGATCTACGCGATCATGACCCCTAGAACCCCAAACCACTCACCAGTTCAAAACTTTATCTATCTATCTGTCTATATAGCTATATCATTTTTTTATGGACACGATAACTTCAATAATTATGCACAAATCTCTTCCAAACTGATACATATAATCAAGGGAAATAAAATATCGGTCAAGTTTGTTAATGGGCAAAATCGAAATGGGGGGGGGGGGGGAGTTGTGAAAACAGAAAAAACCCCATAACTTCTTATGATCTATCTTGACAGATTTTTGATATCATTAACAATGGCCTCAAGTGGTGTGTGTGTGTGTGGGGGGGGGGAATGGGAGTTTAAGAAGAAAAAAATTCATAACTTCGTCAATTCACAAGATATCCAATTTGCTTAAATTTATTATAAATCTTCTTAATTTTATCTACAACTTTTATACTGACAAGTTTTTTATACGACCAACCCTTATAGAAAAAAAAATCCCTGCCGGCTCCGCCTACAGACAAAGGTAGATTTCGAATTTTGCTTTTTAATCATAAATGTAAAATAAACCTATGTGGAGAATTGATATTTTATCGTTTTTGTACTACTATTTATTTTTTAATCATTGTTCAGCACTATATAATGCGGTTATTTTATTTTTGTGGCAACACTGCAAATAGAGGCGTCTTAAATTCAGACACTTATCTGTCTGAAAATGTAATTCAGACACTTAATCTTGATTTTCAGACATTATAGATGTCTCAATGTAAGACACAAAAGTGTCTTACTATGATTATGGCATAATTCAGACATTATACATGTCTGAATTTAAGACACATAAATGTCTTACTATGATCATGGCGTAAATGAATTGAGAAATATGTCTGAATACTGGTGATATGTCTGAAATTAAGACATTAAGCAATTCAGACACTTGGGTATCGAAATTTGATACAATTGTATACAATGTCTAGTGACTGTAATAGAATTGTATCAGTATATATTCCAGCAAAACCAGAATTTTTTTTTCTAATAGATGAAAGGAGTTTAAAATACTTCTCCATCCACAAAATGATATTACTTTATAGACGAAGTAATTTGACCATAAGATGTGTGTCAAAACTGTACAAATCTGATTACCAAGTCTTGGAAAAAACATATCTGTTAAAGGAATTAAAGAATTGCTTTTCACAGAAATATAAAGTTTTACAAAATTTACTTGCACTCGTTGGCGTACTCAGGGGAATGTAGGAATGGGCTCCCCCCCCCCCCACCCTTTTAAATAAGTATTTGGAGGTAGCAAGATATATATCTGGAAATACTAACATACATGAGCGCCGGCAAAAAGAAATGTAGGGAGGGGGCATGACAGAAGCCCCGATTTTCAAACAGGTGTGCCTGTGGTCTACAACCTAGTACGCTTTTTAAAATGCAGATTATGAATATGAAAAGGTTAACTGAGATTTTTTTTGTGTGAACGCATCGTGCAAGAAAACATTTAAACATATCAACCTAAAAAGCAATACAAAAATTTAATTAAAAAATAGTATTAAATATTCAAGAATAAGTTTCTAACAATAATTTAAAAAATAAAGAACTGAAGCGTTTTTTTAATTGCCAGGGAACTCTGCCCTTTTGAACCACTCGTTTAAGATAAATTTGAAACGTTTAAATGGAAACAGAATTAAAAATATTTTCTACGAGGGATTCAGAGGGGTTCCCCTGACGAAATGATCGTAGATCTTTTTTCTGTTAGCGAGAAATTATTCTATAATCACTTGAAATAATATATATATATATATATATATATATATATATATATATATTCAGACAAATTTTTTTTATTAATTTTATTTCAAAATCTACGAAGAGGTAATTGTCCTCATTGTCCCATTCCCTACACATCATTATGTTAAAAGAAGGTATCAACTAGACATCCCCCCCCCCCTCTAATAGTAGCATAGTGGTGTGGGTTTTGTGCGTCCGAGACAAATCAAAATATTGCGCCTCTTCCTAAGTAACTATTATAGTTTTATGTTATAACTTTTTTAGCAACAATTCTCTGGCGCCTTCAAAAAGACCCTCAGACCCCACCCCCCCTATACATCCTACGTCACTGCCTCTTAATGAAAATCTTGCGTGCGCCAATGCTCGATCTATTTATCAATTCGATGAAGAAGATACGGAATGAAAAGTGTGACATTTTGCTGGGATTATAAATTTATATATCTGTATATTTAAATATCAGATTTAAATACTAATCAAATTATAAAACGTATCATGAAAATATTAGAACACGTCAACGTCAATCGACAACAGGTTCGCATTTTTCGTTTGTATACTTCAATTTTAGTGGACATCAATCTATTTTAACGCCATCGCGAAGGGTATTGTTTAAATTAAAGTATTCTAGTAAAATAAATTTGAACGAGATTTAGTGTAAAAATTGATTTTAAATTTATCGAGTTCGATAATTAATTTGAAAGTATGACGACAAAATCTTGTCATATTTTCACTCCGTCTGAAGCAAAGCATAAAAAGTTTCTGTTTTATTTCCAAAACGTATTTCAATTACTGATAAGAACTTTTACACATTTGAAAGCGCCTCAGTTGCAAATGGAGAATGAGTCATGACTGCTTCGTAAATGGCACGGACGCGGGAAACGAGGCTAACGAAAAAGACAGGCTACCGCGGTATAGTCCACTTATCTTTTTTTACAGACCGCTAGAGTGACGTGATGCTATTTCCGTACACCTAGATTGGTGCATTCGAGCATCACGTGACTCCCGCGGTCTGTAAAAAAGATACAATTAAAGCACCGCGGTAGCCTTTCTTTTTCGTTAGCCTCGGCGGGAAAATGCTGACGTAATAGTAACGCTGTTTCTTTTGTGAATATGCATGTATCAAAGGCCATGTATAAGCCATTGGAGTAATTAGTAAAGAAACTGTTCCTTTTAGTATTCTAAATATTGGGAATTCTTCAAATTTAAATTTCGTCATTTTGTGTATTTGTGCTATTATTTTATAGATGCTATACGTAGTGATTTTTACAATTTGGATGGGGATTTGTGTGTTCGTAACATGTTTGAAATATGTTGAATATTTGATTGTGAATTCCAATAATCATGTGGATGTACAGACGTATTATCGATAATTTTTGTGCCTTATTCATCAAAATAGTTAAAGGAATACAGTGTGCTTACATTTTTTTGCCGATTTCTGATGAATTTTATAGATGCTGTACGTAGTGATTTCTACAATTTGGAAGGGGATTTGTGTGTTCGTAACGTGCCTGAAATATGTGGAATATTTGATTGTGAATTCCATTTATCATGTGGATGTACAGACGTATTATCGATAATTTTTGTGCCTTATTCATCAAAATAGTTAAAGGAATACAGTGTGCTTACATTTTTTTTGCCGATTTCTGATGAATTTTATAGATGCTGTACGTAGTGATTTTTATAATTTGGAAAGGGATTTGTGTGTTCGTAACGTGCCTGAAATATGTGGAATATTTGATTGTGAATTCCATTCATCATGTGGATGTACAGACGTATTATCGATAATTTTTGTGCCTTATTCATCAAAATATTTAAAGGAATACAGTGTGCTTACATTTTTTTAAAGGCGTTTAATCGCTATATTGTGAAAATATATCATTTCAAACAAATTTTAGCTGTTACATTATGTTTTGGGATCATTCTTTGAAGGTAAGTTGTTCCGCTTGAGAAGAACGATAATTAAAACTTTCGAGCAGAACTTTTCTTGGAAAAAAGTGAACGTTCTTGCATATATAGTATTATTTATTTTCTGTTTAAATTATTTTTATTAAAATAATTTGCATTTTTTATAATTGCAGCATTTTTAATATCCAATAAATATTTTTATTGTTAAAAGATTTCTGTTCTTATTTCTGATGATTTTTAATAAATACATATCATTTTCAAAGACCTTCATTTTATAGATAACATTTTTGCTATATAATCTGATTATTACTTGAATCGTAGTATTGCTTTTTTTTTCTCTTATGTATTCACTTCCAAATTAATTAACATTTCATACTCAATTTTTGCGAAAAAGACACTAATTGCAGAATATGAAGTAATCATGCTAATATTGAAATAATCATTTTAATAATTGTATTCATTTTAATTGCCATTAAACCTAATTATACTTTTACAGATATAATTTTATTTTGTGTAGAATAAATTAATATGGAAATCATTATTTATTTTTGCTTTTCTGCTTAAAATTTTTGGTTTAGGTTATGCAAAACTTGAGAAAATGAATATTAATATATTACTTTTATTCTTTTTGGTAAAAAAGCGTTTGAAAATTTAAAATAAGAATTAGAAAAAAAAATAGTATTTTTTATATTTATTTACATAACTGTTTTGCACTTAAAATTGCTGTAAATTTTTTATATAAGTTTGTTTACATGAAAAATACAAATGCGACAATTAGACATTCTAATATGTATATTAAAAACAAAAGAAGTTTTGAAACTAGAAGTAATTTTTACTGCACATATTGTTAAAAAAGACTATTTATTTACATTTTAATGATAGCTAAGCAACTCTTGGGATTACCGCTCTTATAGCAATATGTAAAAAAAAAAGCTGATTTTTACATGATATTGCACAATTAAAGTTCTTTCCTCTTAATTTTCAGTTACTTTGTATGATTGATATAATTTTACATATACATTTTCATTTTTACTGACAATGTTGCATTTAATATAGAGTATATTATCAAAGTAAATGTTTATATATTGACAAATTTAACTTTATGTATGAGAAATGTTATGAACTTTTTTTTTTTTTTTTTTTGCTTTATATGAGGGATACAGAACAGAAAACAAAAAAAAAAAAAAATCATGAAAGTATAAGAGTGAAGTTTTGACTTTCTGAATATTTTATAAATAAAGTTTGTTTTTCAATGGGAAATAATCCGTCCTATAGTATTCTCCTGCAGGACGATACTATTTTTTTAAGTAATATTTATAAAATATGCTTGAAAATACAAAAATTACTCTGATAAATATCCTGTATTCCATATCAATAACATATTTAAATTTTCGAGACATGGGGTCATCTTGAAAATGCCCTACAAATGAAGAATAAAAATATATGTGGGTGAATAATATGTGAAGAATAAACAATCATGTTATTAATCCAATATGTGCTCTAAAAATATTTAAAAAATCATGTTGAATAATATCATGAGTAAAAAAAATGAAAATAATCAGAAAAAAAAGCCGATGGATATGTATAAAATCAATTGTCAGCCCATGATACGGACAAACACATTTTAAGGGATTTTCCTTTTTATAATAAAATTTGATATTTAAATAAAGAAGTTCTTAAAACACAGTTGTAATCTAATATTCTAGACATCTAATGCTAGTAATGCCGACTGATTGGAAACAATGGTGATATTTAAATGTCTTGTTTTGAAAAGGTAAGATATAATTATTCTTATTATGCTTGCTCTATGTATTTCATATGATTATTATATTTTTTAATTTATAATTAAATAAAAAAAAATACTGTGATATTAATAGAAAAAAAATGTTTTTAGAATTTTTCCCCCTTAGAGTATTTTTTTATATATGTGGATGAAAAAAAAAACTAATAATAATAATTAAAGTAATTTGATTTTAAAAAAAATTAAATCGGATTTTTATTTATTTCTTTCTTTATATATATGAAAATATTTGACCATAAAGCAGGTCTGGGTTTGTTCCAGAAGCAGAATCTGATTAAAGCATGGTCAAAGTGGGTTGTGACCCTGCCCCCTCCCATTACTTTAGGGCCCAAATTTGATATGCAATTTTTGTAAAGCTTATATCAGCTTTACAAAAATTGCATACCAAATTTTGCCCCCTAAAATAATGGGAGGGGGCAGGGTTATAGCCCACTTTCCCCATTCTTTAATCAGATTCTGCTTCTGGAACAAATCCAGACCTGATTTATGGTAAAATATTTTCCCATTTATTGAGGTTACAATGTGATCAAACATGACTGCTCTTGATGCTTAAAAAGAAAAAAAAATGTGGTCAGAAATGGCTGTCTGTTATTAACAAATGAAGGCAAAAAATGGCCGCGATTCAGACGTTTCAAGTGTCTGAAATTCAGACACCATTAAGTGTCTTAAATTTTTAAGACACTTTAAAGTGTCTGTTTTTTTAACCATCCGTTTCAGACACATAAGTGTCTGAATTTCAGACATTTTAGTTTACAGTGAACAATAATTTGAGGAAGAATCTTGCATTTCATTTATAAAAACAATGCCGATTTTTAATTAATATCAATATTTAATCAAAAACCATGTTTTAACGAAATGTGGGGTAGTACTATGTCAGAAGCTACTTCAAAAACCTTTCGAAGGAGGTTACCTCATTTGTTGTTGTGTGTTTTGTAAATTCATAGAAAAAGGGATGTTGACAACAGAAATAACATGTATGATTTTAGAATAATAGGACTTGGCAAAATAGCGCTAATTTACTGAAAAGTACTGTCAAGAGATAAGAGTTTATATTTAAAACAAAAATTAAGTGAAATCACACATTGTTAGTCATAGAATATCCATCTATTAAATAGTTATTAATAAAACTTTAAAAGCAACTAAAATATAGTAAACAATAATGTTTGATTAGATTTAAATTCATTAGCAATGAATACAGAGATATAAAGGTGTAAAATTTGAATTACACATGAAAAAATAAATAACGTACATCACAGGGATTATTAAAATACTAAATACAACTTAATGGGTATTTGAAAAGAAAGAAATAATATTAACTGATTAAGATTTTGGTTAATTACTTGTCCTTATGGGCATTTTAAAACTATCATATCTTTATAAGGCATGCAATGAAAGCAAACACAATAGTGATAAGCTTGGAATTAAATATTTTAGTTTATTTCTGTCAGTAATCTAATTTAATTCATTATGTAGCTCTAATTGAATTTTTCCCCAAGAGTTCAATTACTATTACAAACTATGAATTAAATAAATATTGGCAATAAAGTATTTTATTCCAATCTTTACCACGCTTGTGTCTATTTTCATTGCATGCTCTAAAATATATGATTCTTTTAAAATGCCCATAAAAGAAACATAAAAAAAAACAATCCACTCCATAAAAAGTGAACATTCACTCCTATGAAAGAGTGGCTATTCACTCCTGTCAGGAGTGAGAAATCCACTCCTTTTGCAAGAGTGAATAGTCACTCCTATGAAAGAGTGGATAGCCATTCCTATGAAAGAGTGACTATTCACTCCTATCAGGGTAAAAAAACCCACTCTTTTTGCAAGAGTGGATAGTCACTCCCCTGAAAGAGTCACTATCCACCCCTGTTTAGAGTGAATATTCACTTCTCGGGAGTGAGTATTCACTCTTTCAGAGAGTGAACAATTTCACTTTTGCCTAGAGTGAATAGTCACTCTAAAGAGGTTGGGCAAATTTTGACTCTGCGATAGAGTGAATATCCACTCCTCCGGAGTGAATAGTCACTCTTTCTTATTTAGAGTGTAAGTTTATTATTATTATTATTAACTCCTTTTACAGCAAAAAATTAGAATTTGTATTTTATCCTTTTATACTTAGACGTATTAAATTTACTTTCTGTAAGTCAGGATGGTAAGTTAATATTTCTATTAAAACAAAAAGAAAATTCTTCACTTTTCTATATAGCGTACTTTTATCCTTTCTTACATTCAAAATATATGAGTTCCTCACAATGCTTATTCTCACCTATGATTTACAAGTATACACACTTCTTGAAATATGCCGTTGATCAAGTAATTTTTTTATGAGGTGTTTGTGTTTCTATTGGTCAACAAAATACATATATAAAACTAAAGTTTTAACATTGAATCAGCATATGCACTACACAGAAATTTCTACGACTTACTGGAAATATGTTGAAAATACACACAGATACTGGGAATAATAACAGTATTGAATCATCTTGAACTTTCTGTAATATTTTTTATCAAATATATTTAAGGCTGTTCTTTAAAATTATATATATGAAAGAAATATTGCTGAACAATGCAAATTTTTCTGACATAATCACAAAGCCATTTTTATATGCGCATGCAATTTACAGATATTAATATCCAAGTGCTTTAGAATCGAATAGCACTTTTTATTTTTTATAAATGTACATCTTGAGTTGTAATCGATTGTTCCCCAATGAAGATCCTGCCTTGACTATTGTGTCTGTAAAATTGGGTTAAATCTCCAACTTTGACACCATTTTCTTAAATATCCTTAGTCTTTATAGAGAATTCTATTTGATTTCTTGATATCTGAATCAGAATAGCTAAACATTTTGGGCAGTTCAAAATGAAAATGACTTCATGTATGGCGTAAGAAAATAGCGAATTTGAATTTGAGAAAAACATTGCATTAAAAAAAGGGGGGAAGGAAGGAAAGAAAAATGTATTGTAATATTGTAATAATCCTGAATTTATTCAGCTATATATCCAAAAATATTCGTTCACATCAGATAGTCGGTCAAAGTATATTTGGTGAAATACTGTTAAGTATTCGGCTAAATGAATAATCGTCAAAAGGGCTGAATAGGTCGATTACCGAATAGTGGCCGAACATTCATTACATCCCTATATATTAACTGTAATGATTATTACAGAACATTCCCACATTGTTTCATATATATTTTTGTAGTTATTCAAATTGTTTAACATTTAATGATTGTATGCTTTTATTTTAAATTTAAGAAATTTTCATTTTGTAATTTAAAATTAGTTAGCAACAAGAAATAATTGATAATTGCACTGAGTGATTTATAACAAAGGCTATCGTGGTTGCCTCTAAAATTACTGATGACGAAAAATACTTACAAAAAGTATGAAATTCGAGTATGGCAGTTAGATATGAAATTTGTCTTTTACAAGCTATATACATATTAAAACACAATTTTTGTTTTATATGTCTCCCATTTTGTTATAAATCATATTTAGAAAATTTTAACTTATATTTTTTGCCCTGCATCTAAAAAGAACATTTTTTTTTAATCTACCTTCTTTTTGGGATATTTTTTAATGCTCTTTTTAAAATGTTTACTACCAAAATTTACCACCTTCTAATACTTTGAATTTTATGAATTTTCAGTGTTTTCCGGCACTAAAAGCGCGTGTCTTTCCGTTCTCAAATCAATAATAATTATGATATATATATATATATATATAACATATTACATTCTTTAAGATATGATGAAATAATAATAATAACAATAAACTTTTAAAGTAACTGATATTTCATCACAAATTTAACTAGTTTAAATTTTCAATATATATATATATTATTTAGAAACCTTAATATATCGACATATTTATCACAATTTAATTATTTACTTCTTGAACTGCTGAACTCTCATACTGAAAAATCATTTTATAGCAGTTATCATACACTAAATTACAGCATATTTACTGAATTCTATTCTTATAATTATTTTTCCGAATAAAAGGAATGATCTTTTGTTGGTCTTACCCAAGTTTGAATAATACCCTTAAAATATTCCCGTCAAACCCTAAACCTGGTGCGACTTACACTAAATATCCAATTATGCAGATTAGCTTGAGACAGCAGCAAGAATTTGTTCACAAATTTCTGGCAAATTATATTACTCCCGAAAATCCTGACGTCATCTGAGATTCAAGGTTTCCAATCTGTGTTGCAATTGGTATCTGTGGATTAAAGCTATACATTGATTGTACACCGGAATTCCTGCATAAATTGACGATTTTCTTACGCAAGTTTCCATGTTTATGACCGGAATCCCTGGAGCAACAGTTGGGCGTCGCATAATGTGCAAAAATCGAATGTCACTCATGCTGAGCCGAAGTGTTCGGGAAAAAAACAAGTTTTACAGTAAATTAAAAGGATCGAAGGAAAAAAAAAAAAACGCATGAAAATAGAAGATGCTTTGCTTGCTTCATGTTGCCACTTTGTGAATGCATATTAATGTTTTCTACCTACTTGCAACTGAATGGCACATGTTTTTTTTTTAATTTATTTATTTATTGCGTTGATTTTTAAGGCCATTCTGACTTTTAAAATAATCTAAGAGAGTAAAAAATACGTAACTTGCTGAGCTTTCGAAGGCAAAAAGCGGAAGACACGGAAAATAAAAGAAACCAAAGCTAAGAAACACCTAACTTATTTATTTATTGTGCATGAAAAGTTTTTTGCGTTTTGAATATGTCGCTCTTAATCTGTGAAACCAAAATCTGTTAATTTTACAGGAAAAAAAAAATATATCTATCAATCATGACTGTAAAAAACTTTTTTTTTGGGGGGAGGGGGGAGGGGGGAGGGGGGGGAGGGGGGAGGGGGGGGAGGGATCTACAAATTGTTCCTCATTGCAAAATCTGTTAAACTAACAGAAATTTCGTAATCAAAACAGATTTGTTTTTGAGGGAGGAAAGAGTCTGTAAATTGTTTATTTTACCAAGAAAATCTTTTAAAGTAACAGAAATTTCGGAATAAATGCAGATAGGATTTTGAGGGAAAAATAAATCTGTAAATTGTTTCTTTTACGAACAAAATCTGTTAAAGTAACAAAAAGTTCCATGTAAAGTATCCGTAAAACAAAGTTTTTTATTGGCTTTCTGGCTGACAGTTTTTTCTGTGAAATTAATATATTTATGTACAGTGTACTGAGGAATAAACTATATTTTATTTAGATTTTATTTTTCTGTAGGTCTAGAAAACGTTTTAAAAAATAAATTTAACTGTCGGAATAATTTGAAAAATTCCACCTTATATTTCAGAAAGTTTTTTAAACGTTTAAAAGAATATAACGTTTTATTTATTTATTTATTTATTTATTTATTATTATTATTATTATTATTATTATTTTACAATGAGCAAACTACTTGTAACTAAAAAACTTTAAAAAAAATTGTATATTTGCCTTGGCGGATCTATGTAACTGTTTAGAATTTTTAATGATTTTCTTGCAGAAATATCATCTCTTATAGTTTTAATATTGTCACAGTTTTTTCAGTTGGTTTTTGATATTTTAGTGGCAACTGGATTTTATATTAAATTTATTCAACTGATATATGTATATATATATATATAACATATTTATCTATTTCTCATTAAAAGTCAAAACTTATTTATTTCTTTATTTTAATTATTTTAAAATTACGATTTCATAATATTGTTTATAGAAGTAAAAGAAAAATTAATTAGCTACAACCAGATAGAAATGGAATGGTGCAGTAAATACATTTAAAAATCCGCCAATAACTAGAACTATAGATAAATAACTAGTAGACAATTAATCAGATATCGGCTAACAGTGACTTATTATATAAGATGAATGTGGAAAATTTTAAACATTTAAGAAAAATGTAATAAAATAAATAGTGAATTTCATTCAGATATTTTGTAGACAAAAAAACGTTAAACGGTTTGGAAGTTCTCTTGTTCCGCTTTAAAATATAAAAAAACTACAAAATTCATAGCGAGTAATTAAATAGTAATTTGAAGTATTTGTGCAGTTTGGGGTGTAATACTTCTGTATTTACATTTCCTAATTAATACAAAGTCCTAGAAAAATAAAAATTTTATTTTTTGAAAACTTAAGAAATAATTTAATTTTAATTTCGCAGCACTATACTTCTTTTTTGATATTTTAATCCATTGCCTGGATTATTTCGCATTTTATTATACAATACCCAAACAAAGCATTTTTTCCTCTTTCTGTTTATTTGTTGTTGCTCCCTATACATCTTTCTTTCCTATGTACAAAACTAAATCCCAACAGCATTATTCAGATAAAAGAACTATTAAGAGCATGGCATGCTTTTGACCGCTACAAATTACAATTACGAACAAAATGAAAAGGGAGAATTGAATAAAAGAAAAAAATGCACATGTTCCCCAAATATAAAATGGAAACATTATTCGGTAACCGTTGAAGTCATGTTTCAACAGATAGCTATATATCCTGCCAAAAGAAACGGCACGAAAAGGAAAAAAAAAAAGAATAAGTAAAAGCGAACGTGGAGTCTGTCGATATGGCAGAACGGAGTCACCTGTAAGGGACACAGCGTTCAAAAGCTTTTTCCAGTTTTTCCACTTCCAGCCAAATTAATTCCAAATTAACTTTAAATACAATTTCAAGAAAAGAGTTAACGGTTAAATAATAATAATATGTACGTAAAAAAAATCATTCTTTCTCGATTCCGTTGTCATCCGCAAATGTTTCTCAGTATTAATCTAGCGGCGGCAATTTCAGCTCGATCAGCCAAAAAGGCAGAGATTCCCAAAAATTTCCAAACCAGCTGCGCTTCAAGCCTGCTATCGCTCTCTATGCTATTTTCCCCCCGATAAATAACATTTACGCGCATTTAAGAAAGAAAACATCGTTTTCCAGTGTCTAAACTAATAAAATAGCGTCATTTTTGCAGTGCATTTTCCGCGAACTATCTTTTTGATAGCCACTCAATCGATTGCCTTATTTCTACCCTTTCGTTCCCCCTTTACCAGTTGTCGCTGACACCCCCTGTGGAAGTACGGAACCCCCAAATAAAAATGAAAAATATTCAAAGTTTTTATTCTCTGTTAAGGTTGTGTGTGTAAAAGCTGTTCGGTAATTGAGCCTCTTTTTTTTCATCCTTCTTCCTGATATAAAACGGGTAGCTCGTATCTGACATGTAGCATTAATTTCGTATTTCTGCTCAAATAATGCGTAAAATAGATCTCCCTTCTTCTCTCTTCGCTTTTCCATTTTGTTGAAAATATTTTCAAAATTTCCACTGATTAACTGTAACTTTAGTGAAACGGCTTGCACCATATTGATTGCCCAGCAATACATTTTAAAAGACCCAAAAATACTTGAAAATAAAATGGCTTTACTCGATCGATGTTATTCCTTCTTTTTATATGTATATTATTTTTTTTTCTCTTCATCTTTTCGCTTTTTTTTTTCTTTTAATTTATTTTTCGAAGACCTTTTAAGTGGTTTTCAGGATCTCAGCAATCATCTTTCCCGATAATCGCTTCTTCGGGGGCTGTTCTCTCTAATTTACTTCCGTCTGAATCTTTTAAAAAGAAAGATGTTAGTTGGATAACTCGATGTAACTAGTGTGTTCTAATTTTTCTCCAAATATTAATTTTTTATACACGCTCTCGATGTCGATGAAATAGGCTCTGATTTTTTTTTCTTTTTTAAATGACTTGAGGCAATAGTCTTTGTTGGAGAAATAATTTTTCTCTTTGTTTTTTTTTTAAATAACTTTTATTAAAAGTAAATGTATGTTTAGTAACATTAATGTTTACGAAGTATTTAAGTTATTGATTGCATTAAAATTCTACCAAATTTTCCTGACTTTATATTTCTCCTCCCCCTAATATGAATTGCTTTATGATGTGTTTTCAATAAACAGTTTATTCAGGCAATGTTTAAAATTACTGAAGTAAAATAAATTTATTGTGCAAAAAACATACTGAATATGCATTTCTATTATGTTTCCTGTTGTGTTCTGTTAATACATCTGCGCTTTATTTTTTAAACTGTTTAACTACTTAAATTCCAGAGAAGCGTTTATGTGAGGATTCAGTAAGCAACATTTTAAGTTTTGAAGTAATTAAACCAGCTTTTTTCTTCGTTTACATTTTGTGAATTAAAATAAAAAAAGATATATGTAATTCAAGGCTTAATTTTACTTTTCTTTACAATGAATCACTAGATTTTTTAAATAATCATTCATTATATGTTCATACTAAGTTTTTTTTTTTCTTCTTTTTTAGGTAAGAAACAAGTTTTCATTCATCATCCTTCTCTCTGTTCATTTTGTTGATAAGTATTTATTTTTGCATGCACTTTATTGTCTTTTCACGTATAGATTTTTTTTACGTGCATGTCATTTAATTGCATGCAAAGTACATACAGGGTAGGGTGTCTCATAAGTCCGTTCACATTCCAAAAAATCATGAAAATTTACCAATTTGTCATATTGAAGTGCTGTTTGCACCATAAAGCCTTATAAAAGAGTTTTTGTGCCAAAAGAAAAAAATAATCAATAGACCCAAGTAATTTCTGATTTCAAATATTCATAAACATTTTTTAAAAAATTCTAAAATTTTCGGTTTGAACCATAATACTTGGCAAAGAATGGAATTTTTCGTGGCAAACTGCTAGCTATTCTATTATCAAATATTGTTTAAAACAAATGAAGATTATTATAATGATAATTAAGATGTATTCGTAAACTAAAAGCAATTCGATTCTATAAAGTAGTACACTGCAAAATAAATAAATAAATAAATAAAATGTTGATTTTACGGTATAATACTAATATCCAAGCTGCCAGTATTATACCGTAAAATTAACAGTAATAAACAGTAAAATAAGCAGTAATATGCAGCTGCGCGCGTACTGTTAATTACTGTTAATTTTACGGTATAATATTGACAGCTGGGATGAATATTATACCTTAAAATCAACATTTTTTTTTTTCAGAGTATCAATCTAACTTTTCTTTTGGTATATGCATGATAAAAGCAGAAAAGGAAAATAAAATGTTTCGGTTATTTAAGTTTTCTTCTTCTTCTTCTTATTATTATTATTATTATTCCCTCAATAATTCAAATATTTTTTACAATATCAAAAATGGGGGTGCAGGACATACACGTGTAATATATTAACAAAAAATAACAACAACAAAAAATGTGCTTAAAATTTTGAAAAATAAACTCCTTGGAAAAGAAAGCCGTTAAAAAGGTAAAAGGTCGTCTCTCTGCAATTTATATCCGTGTCAAGTAGTTAACTTTTCTGCTCTAACGTGAATTGCTATATCAGTCATTTTAAAAACAATGTAATTCACCAACACCTTATCATTCTTTACGAGACCGGATTATTTGTAACTTGTTCTGTTGACATAATGTACTGAAGAAATAAGAAAAACCACTATAATTAGTAAATTATATAGATAACGGTAAAATAAGTATGAAAATTCTGAAAATGAAATATTATCTGTTGCTCCACTTCCATTAGCTTGAGAGATAAAATTGTTTTGCTTCAAAATAAATAAAAATTGACAAATCCTTTAAATTATTTATTTTATTTTATTTTATTTTATTTTATTTTATTTTATTTTTAATCTTTAAATAATCTAGAAGTTTCTTTTTTCTTTTTTTTTTTTTTTTTTTTTTTTGCATTGTTTAATGTTTCTAATCTTATAAATTTAATATTTATTTTGGCAAAAACACAAAATTGTAAATTTATATGGAATATATTCTGTTAAATATCCAAATTTATACTTTGTCCCCGAGAACATAATATTAATAAAGTTTTTTTATATATACATTTTCTATTAGAAAATTCATTTTATATTATTCCGTTTTCTGCAGAGTTTGCGTCTCATTCATCTTTATATAAAGTAACTTATTGTCAAATATATTTTTATCTTTCCTTTTTTAAATATATTACGATTAAAAGCACATATAAAGATAAAATGGTTAAATCTATTTTATCTTTATTTTATATAATTTTTTACAAAGATTTTTATTTTTAAAAGAAAAGAAAATTTAAGAGATTGCCTTTATGTGTAAAAAACATATCATGAAAAATAGCTGCAATCAAGCGATGGAAAAACAGAAAATGTAATTTCACTCCATTGCTTCTTAGATAATGATATTTCTAAATATTCAATCTATTAGCGTAATGAATTATTGAAAATTAAAAAAGAATACTGTAACATAATTTTTAAATAGCCTGTAAGATGTATCGAAAAATGGACCAAAAATTCATCTTGACAAACTTAGCTTAGATTATTCGTGTGTTATTTTTTCTTATTTAAAAATTTCCAAAACATAACTTTCAGGTAATAAATACGATTAATATTATAAATAAAAAATAAAAGACTTTAAAACAACTTCTAATGGCAATTTTTCACGATCGTTGTTTGCCTGTGTCTCTGTTCGAATATTATTTGTCCAACGATTTATCTGAACAACATTTTCATGCTTTAGATTTTATAAAATTGGTGAAATTTAAGTATTTTGTTACATAAATTCCACAACGCATAAACAGTTTTTTTAATGCACTTTTCTCTAATACATTATCCTCTGTTGGCTGTTATTATTTGTAGCACATTTTTGTGTGTACACTGCAAAAAAAAAAAATGTTGATTTTACAATATAATACTGGCAGCTGGGTGCCAGTATTATACTGTAACATCAACAATTTTTTTTATTTATTTATTTATTTATTTTTTGCAGTGTATATATAAATATATATATATAATATCTATGAATTTCAAAAAAACATATCAAGTTCTTCTTAAATCTCGAAAGAGATAATTAATGATAATGTGAAGACGGAATACCACATAGCTAATAGTTTAACTAGTGCAATCACAATATTACCATAGCTTATGCTTCAATGGTAATTGGCCAAAAATACAGAAAAAAAAAGAAAATTTAAAAAGAGAGAAAGAAAGATAAAAAAATAAATAATAATTTGGAGTTGCTATCAATTGAATAAAAATGGATTAAGAAATGAAATATGAACCATATACAATGGAAAATTTGACAACAAGAGAATAAAATCAGAATTGGATATGAAAAAACACATGTAGATATAATCGTCAGCCTGGATGTACCCACATGTGTTTTTAAAAAATAATTCAGTATTTCATAATTCTACTGGCATATATGCTAAGATCAGTAGAATCACCCAGGTATACTGAATTATTACCAGAAAACAATTAGAAATAATAAAATGTGAAATAAAATCCGTAAAGAATAGATAAAATATTTTACTCACAGTAATTATCCATAAAACCTTATACAACACAATACTAAATTATTACCAGATAACAGTTTAAATTTTAAAATTGGAAAAATCCGTGAAGAATAGATAAAATATTTTACTCACAGTAATTATCCATAAAACCGTATACAACACTATACTAAATTATTACCAGATAACAGTTTAAATTTTAAAATTGGAAATAAATAAACTGTAAAGAGTAGATAAAATATTTTACTCCCAATTATTATCCAAAAAACCTTAACTATCACAATGTTTTCATGATCCCAACACGTCCACATGGCGATCATCATGAACTATCTCATACTTGATTATAATAGTGAAGTTGAGAGAAATTATTTGAAAGTTAAGTTGAGAGTACATTTTTTGAAATAACACCTTAATTATTACACCATAACACAAATTGATTTAAACACACACAAATTTATTTTTGTGATAATACACTTAAAAACAAATTTATATTTGTGAAATTACAAATTTTCCATTTAATTTTAATCTTTAAAAGTAAAATTAATACACAAGCGTTAAGCGCCCTCTATATATAAATTAAAATTACTATTAATAATATTATTAACATTTATATGACATGTAAAGTGCTTCCCTCTATTGGAATTATAATTATTCAAAAATAAGTTTGAGTTATGTATTAATTATATTAGATTTAATATGATATATAAATATTAGAAAATATTATTATCATTGTAGTTTTACATTAAAATCGTACAAAATCCTATTATATGAATAAATTTACACAGAATTAATTTTATCTTACATAGTATTTCATAGATTCTTAACAACAGTATATATTATGTAAAAAAGATATTTCTTTTAATACAAAGTGCTGGTGCTGCCATCTATGTTAAACTACTTATATATATTATAGAATTTATAAAAAAATTAATCTTTTTATATACTTCTACAAATAAGTTAATGAATTCTGATTTAATACATATTTCTACCTTCTATCTACCTATATATCGAATAGTATTTACCAAAAATAGTTAAGATATCATACATGTATTTATTAGTTAATGAATTATAACATCCTAAAAAAAAAAAAAAAATATTTATATATATATATATATAGAAAATTTGAAAAAGATAGAGATTGATTTAAATATCAAATTTAATATATCAAAAACAATTTAAAATATTTCAAACTTATAAAAATTGTAATAAATTGTAATAAATAATAAATAATAATTAGATTACTAATGTGTTTCAAACTTTTTAATGCAATGCAGTATTTAAAAGACGAATTAAAATTAAACATCATGCAAAAAAAAATATATATATAATAATAATAATAATAAATAAATAAATAAATAATAAAAATAAACTATATATATATATATATATTACATATAGTGATGTTTGTGATTTATGGTCAACAATGTCATCTATGTATAATTTTATGTGTTTTTGTATAAGTTATTTTTTACAGTATTTTTGACATTTTTACAGTATTTTTATATTTTATAGACATTTTTAACAGATCATTATAAACACTTAATAAAAAGTGATCGACTAAACGCACAATCACAATAACTGTATAAAGTGTAAATAATGTACAACCAACTTAAGAATTGTTCTTATATGTTATATGTTATAATTTATAAGTATTAAAAACTGAACACCAGTATCACTTAAAATATAGGTGATCGGCAACGCACAGTCACAGAAACAATATAAAGTGTATATAATGTTCAATCATTTAATTATTGTCCTAATATGTTTTAATTTTATTGATGTGTGTTTTAATTGTAAATTGCTATATCATTTGCTATATGTTATCTCACACTAAAACAATAATTTATTACATACCATGTTTATATTTATATGATGTAATAATTGTTATTTAAAAGAGTTGATGATTGAATTTATCAAAAAAATGGGATAACCATATTTTTGTGCATGATCACGAATAAATCTAATATTTTTGTTTTTATTTATATCTGAGCATAGGTATTTTATATTTGTTTTGTAAATTTTATCACGTTAAAGTAATTTTTTTTTCTGCAAAAATAATTATGATTTTTGCAGTTTCTTATAGAAGATTGAAAAAAAAAATCGAATTTATTACCGTTTATCATCTGTGAGTGAAAATTATAATAATAATTAAAGAAGAGTATCTGAACTTTTTAAATTATCCAAGACCAGGGTATAGGTACAACGGAAAAGAAAACCCAACCACATCAGAAATACCGAAGAGGTACATATTGAAGCGGACCAGCGTATAGAAAAAAAAAATATATATATATATATATTTGTTTGGCTTTAATATCTTGAATAAGTCTTAAGGAAAAAAAATGTTTTAAAAAAAAATCATTCTTCCCCCCCTCCCCCCCCCCCCAATGTGGTTTAGAATCTAAAAACAGTTTTGTTGTTAATCGGCAACATCGAGCTTTAGTTAACAAAAAATATTTTCCTTAATGAACTAATGGTTCTGTAATATTAAATAATATATTATTTCTGTGAACTGTGATATGAAAAGACCACAAATTTCTTTTAAGAAAAATTATTTAATTAAAGGATTTTACACTTAAGGCTTATATCAAAAATTCAAGCTGGAATAAAAAATAAATTGTACAAAAGGTACTTTATAGTATACGACAAATATGAGTAAACTAGGGGGCTCAGTCCCCTACTCGCTAATGCTCGCCAATCCCCGTGAATTGTGAAGCAAGTCACATTACAACCGCTACGCGGTTCCAAGCAATTCTAGCCGGAATGAGTACTACCATAAATCATTTTAACATATGAAATTGACAATTTTTTTAATGTAAAAAAAGTAATTGAAAACTTTGTTGAAAACACAATTAAAAATGCATTTAAACTGGTGCTACCAATGGGCATAAATCATTTCAATACTATTAAAAAAAGATCTTGGAAACACAATTAGTTTAAAACTCATTGCACCTATAATATTGTACAGCACGGATTAAATTCATTTAAAAAATAGCTACGTGATAGGAAGATAATTTATATATATCATCAATCATTGTTTAAAGTTCGTTCGACATTTTACTGTTCTAATTGATTACAGATTTTCGCAAAAGAAATTATTTTTTACTTCATCAAGGCAGCAACAGATGGCAGCAGGTGCAATCTAGACAGTTGATATTTTTATTCTCTGCGATTTTCGTGTGAGTGAAATTCGTAAATAAATTCTAAATAAGAGTTGAGAATTCATTTGGAATTAACAATATTACTCATAATTAAAATGAGGAATCACCTCAAATGCTTTGAATTACGTACATGTTATTTTATTTTTAATAATTGCTAGTTCGAGTTTCACTGCTCTCACAATGGCCGCCATATTGGAGGCAGAAGTTGAGCTCTAGAAATTACAGTTGTTGCCAAACGATAAGCTAGAAATTCAGCCTTATTTCCGTGCCACGTAATAGAAATATATATATATAGATATTACATACTTAAGAAATATTCTAGAAATTTCTGAAACAATTATTACTTTTATTAAAGCAGAGTCCAACACCACATTTTCACAATTTTTTTATTGTGTCCCCCTTTGCAATTTGGAAATTTTTGCATGATCTTTTTCTTTGAAATGAGAGGCATGTGACCTAGTTTGTTCAATAAAACATCTTTATGACATAATGAAACATCATCTCTTGAACTTTCTCTCTCTCTCTCTCTCTATGTATATATATATATATATATATATGTGTGTGTGTGTGTGTGTGTGTGTGTGTGTGTGTGTGTGTGTGTGTGTGTGTGTGTGTGTATTATATACTTATCGCTCTGGCTCTCTCTCTCTCTCTTATATATATAGATAGATAGATAAATAGATATATAGATATGTATGTATATATGTATGTATATATGTATGTATATATGTATGCATGTATGTATATATGTATGTATGTATCTATGTATTGATTGAATTTTCCTTCAATCATCAGTGAAGGCTTTCCGAGAATAGATATGGTATACTTGCTTCCCACCATGCGTAATGATATGGTGATTTCCGCTATGCACTCTGATTGAGACATTATCTCTTTGCCAAGACCATTAGCATTCAAAACTCCTTTATAGAGGAGCCATGAATTTACTAGGGTCAAGTCAAGTAGGCGGTAAAAGATTTTGTAGATACTATAAATTTGCAACTACGAATATTAATTTTATATCGAGCCATTAAGCTATATCAAAGGTCAACTCCTCCCATATGGCAAGTGTATTCCTGAATCACCCAAGGGCAATACTGCACTGCTCTTTTTCTTTTGACATGTGAAAAAATGGCTGACAGCTAACCGTTATATAAAAATATATAAAATAATAAAATAAAGAATTTAAAGGAGTTTTCGAATATCTTTAACTCAGCCAATCAGAGTTTGATTACGTTATTTTAACAATGTCCTCTGTTTAAATTTTGTCAATTCGGAATGGCTGTATATTATCCATTCTGCAGGACTCTTATTTAACCGTTATCATTCAGAAGATTATCATCGCTGCAAATTCTTCGGAGAAGAGTAAAATGAAGATTCTAGTACGTTATCTGTTCCAGCGCTAAATATTTTTACTGAAGAAAACATTATTGCATTTTTTTCTCTCTCTTTCTTTTCCTATGACTTCCCATAACCTGGCATTCCTGGCATGGAAAATGGCTGCAAACAGCAGCTCAATTTGTTGCCTGTCCCGCAATACATATCATCGCTGGTGTCTAATGCCGTAAATCTCGCTGTGCTTTGGTTGGGGTCAACGCTGTCACGATGCTACAGATATCGTCGCCTAATTTACAGGTGTGTTTACCTGCCTCGTGACAGAATTACGGTCACCCACCCGCTCCGAACGATCCCGTAGATCACCCCCTGGAGGAACATATACCTATGCATTATTCTTATTATTCGATGTGCTTACCTTCCTGTTTTACTGCAGTTTATTTGAC
The DNA here is from genome assembly GCA_963931845.1 of Maratus michaelseni. Classification (NCBI taxonomy): domain Eukaryota; kingdom Metazoa; phylum Arthropoda; class Arachnida; order Araneae; family Salticidae; genus Maratus; species Maratus michaelseni. The sequence continues at coordinate 258,442,197 of OZ007591.1, forward strand.
TGTTATGCTCGAAGAGTTCGGCAGTGTCAAAGAAAAACATTGCATCAAACTGCCGTTGGCATCCGAGGAATACATATTCAGGTTGCCAAACGACAGTTGTCGAATATTTGATAATAAAAGTGAGGAAATAACAATGAAGGATGTGACATTCTCTGCTAGCACGCTGAAGTATTGAAATGAGAGTCGCAAATGAATCGAGCCACGACCTACATGTCGAAGTGGTTTTAGCTTTTAATATATTTTACTGCTGAAGTATTTGTTTCGTAACGGCCACATCGAGCTATATTTATGACCGCAATAAATTGGGAAATATGCAAAGGTAGTTTTGAATAAGTTAAATAAATTTTCGCCGTTTTATTTTATTTTGTTTTGTTTTCTTTTTTTATTTTTCGAGAATATAGTTTGTTACTTTGTAAGATATATTTTGTATACACACTATCTAAATCAAAGTGATATTTTTCATCGAAGGATCCATTCTTTTATATTTCATTGAATTTCATAAATATGTAAACGAGCTCTGGAATTTGTAGATTACCATTTCTAATCTTGACTTTGAAGATGACTTTCGCAAATCTTTGTAAAAATTTCTAAGTTTGGGAATATAAATTATTCTAAAAGTTCTGTTTTAAAAACTTAACTATATTAAATTTGCTTCTGTTTTAAGATTACAAATTTCAAAGTTTCAGTAAATGTATTTCATTCTACATAAAACAAACTGAAATATTAAGTAATTCCTCTAAATTGTTACATTTCATTTATAACTATTTATATATATACATATTAATGTGGGATAAGAGAAAGACCGGTTGTAATAATTGTTTCAGTTATATTCATTTTTTTAATTGTTAATGTTTTCGAAAACAAGAACTAAACAAAAATTTGATTAAGTAAACTCCAGTAATAGATTTTTATGTGTGTGGTATATATTATGTTACGGTCAATATAATTGATCCAGTCATTATTAATAAAAAACGATTATTATTATTAATGACCGGATTAATCATATTGAGCGTAACATATACATACATACATATACATGTATATATATAACCGTTAAAAGACAACACAGTAGCATCCTACAACAATTGGGGAATAAAAATGAATTTGAAAAATGAACGTATACCTGTTTGAATAATATCCAGAAAAATGTACAATAAATAAATAGAATATATAACCAAGGTAATATAAATAGAGGGGAGGGGAGATAATTTAATAAAATATTTGTGGCACTGTAGCAGAATCTTCAGGTCCAAATTATACTTTTCATGTATTTTGATTGTAAAGTTATTATATGTATATAAAGTAATAAAATTTGTGTGATTATTCAATTTACTCTTTTCGTAAAATCACCAATGGGGAATTAAAAAATAAAAAAAAAAGTGGGAGGGGAGAAAAAAAAAGTGGGAGGGGAAGCTGAATTTCCATGAAAAAAGGAAAATAAAAAAACGCTTACTACTCTAAATTTTACTTATTAACATGTTCAAACATTATTCTAATTACTACTAATTACTACCTATATCAACCATTGTTAATAACTTTATAAAATTTCCTGAAAATAATTATTTTTTTTCTAGTTCATTTACAAAGCGAAAAAATGCCCATAAATGAGTTTTTAAAGCATATATATATATATATATATATATATATATATATTATGTGTGGCACACGCTTGTAGAGGTGTTAAAAATTTCTCTGATGACATTTGTAAATAAATGTTTTGTTCAAAAACTTATGTTATTTGAAGACGGAATGTTCTATTTAAAATATTTGTGAAAGAATAAAAGAAATACGGCTCCAAACTTAGCAAAAAATTACGTTCGAGAAGACTATTGATTTAGAAACATCTTTAAATGTTAGTTATATGTAATCTTAACGTTAAATATCACTACTATTTAAAAAATAATAATCTGTGAATTGATTGATTGATCGATGATTTAAATAAATCTAAAAATTTAATAATATAATATTTAAATATAGACAAAAAAGCTTTAACATCGAAAGCTTTAACATCTAACTTATAATAAAATCCGAAGGCAAAAAAGTGTCTGTAACTATACCGGGCTCGACCACTCTGGTCTGCGAATCGACCGTAGTTAAACGCCGTGTAAGGCTTAATGAAAAAACCTATGCTAACATAAGACAGCTAAATGATAATATCTTCTACTTGAAATCATGTCTGTGCAGCATATTTTCCTATAAAACATGTAAATCATATCCTATTATGATGTTTCAAGTTCTTAATTAAAAATCCAGACTAAGCATCGGAATCCCATATATAAACAAACGAACACTGTTGCCATTCAGTGTCACAAATTCAAATGAATCACAAATTAACAACTCTTTGAAAGCTTCACATCCGATTCTGCTCTTAAAATATTTGTAAAAGCATATTAAAGCTTTTAAATATTTTAATTTTGTTTAAAACCTTCAAAAACTATTTTAGCAGTCATCTATTGACAAATCCAAATGTAGGAAAGTATACTGTAGGTAATAATTCCAGAGCGAACCGAGTCGGAGATGCGAACCTACTTCCTTGTCATCCTACCTCCATGGCGAACCCAAGCGTAACGAAACGCCATTTTAGGCTTAATGAAAAACATATGCTAACATATGACAACTAAACGATAATTTCTTCTACCTCAAATCATGTCTGTTCTGCATATTTTCATTTAAAACATCTATATCAACATTTCTGTAATCAATTTTTTCTGTAAACCCTTTTTTCAGAAATAGCGATGACAGCTTTCGTAGGGAGCTTTGCGGTGATCGATCCAGTATTGTATTAAGCTTCTTTTTTAAATATTTTGGCGCCATCTACCGGCAGATAATACAAACAAATTTTGAAATTTTGTTTCCATCGTAAATAAAATGATTTTTTCTTATGAAACGCAATTAAAATATAAGGAATAAATAGTACCGAGTGATTTCCATTTAATTTTGCGTATATAATCAAAAAATGAGCTATGTGGTGAGTCAAGCTCTTTAGTAACTCATTAATAACACTTTTTTACAAAAACTTTCGCGCATGGATTATTTTCTAATATTTAATTTGAATGTTTCGTCCAATCGTTGAACTATTTCAAAAATTTAATATTGAGTAAAAAAATCCTCATCATTTGTATTTGGAGGAATCATTTGTCATTTTTAAAATGTACTTTTGTACACTACATACCTTTCAATAATAAAATCTTCATGCTGTTTGTTTGTATGAAGTCTTATGAAAATGCAGCGCAGATCAATAATCTCTCATTTTTGGCGGGAGTTATATACTAATCAATTAATAAAACTGTAAAAATAAATTCTCTACAAATTGCATTATCCTTAAGTAAAAAGGAAAATGACTCATTCTCAAATGTTAGAAAAATTGGGTATTAAATTTGGAACTGAATGATAGCTTTATTTAGAACATATATTGTAAAATGTGTTTATGTTGTATTGTTTGCCACTTATAGGCTACGTATAAAATTAATTTCATAATAATATTTAAGTTACAGCTGAAACCATTTAAGTTCTACTTTAAACATTTTCAAATGAAAACAACTTATTTTAGAAAACAACTGCACTGCACTGCACTGCAAAAAAAAAATAATAATAATAATTTTACGGTATAATACTAGCACCCCAGCTGCCAGTATTCTATCGTAAAATTAACAGTAATAAACAGTAAAATAAGCAGTAATACACTGCCGCGCATGCACAGTAGCGTATTACTGCTTATTTTTACTGTTTATTACTGTTAATTTTACGGCATAATGCTGGCAGCTGGGGTGCCAGTATTATACAGTAAAATCAACATTTTTTTACTTTTTTTTTTCCCAGTGTGAAGATGATGTGTATAAACTCTAAAAAATAGGGACTTTGAACAATCCTCGCCGATTACGAAATCCTGTGTTAGGGGCTGTGCATATATAGCGTTATCACTTTAGGGGGAGGAGGGGGGGTTAGGCACTTGATATCGTAAGAAATCTCTAAGGGGTAGGGGGGTTTGCCTTTTTATATCGTTATCATTTTTAATCGAACCAAAATTTTCTTTTTTTGGTAACTTTTTTTTTACATCAAATTAGTCAGATTTTTTAGCTTGCATTTTCAAGAAAATGCAAAATTATTATTAAAACCGTTAAATGATTATAAAATGATATCATTCCAAAACATGGACTAGTCCCAACGTTTGACATTTCTATTCATCTGCTGTTAGAGAAACCAGGTGCGAACTATGTTGGAAATTATACTTTGTTCTGCTTACTGAAAAAGGAAAAAGAAATAATGTTGTCCACCTGTTTTGTTTATAAGAAATTTTGTTTGCACCTCCCGTGCAGGGGGCAAGCGCAAGAAGACAACTGCTGAATGCATTATGCGACAAAAATCTGTTATTAAATACTTTTAAATAGTTTATTTTAAGTATTAGATGTATAAATTATTTTATATATAATCCTGATATTTTATTGACTTCTTCTCTTCATTTGAATCAGTAAAGTAAACAACAAATGCAAAATCATATCTGTGTATCACTGCAAATGTATAGAAAGTTTTTAGACATTAATAACGATATCATTGGAGAGGGAAGGGGGGAGGTGTCGATGAATGATAACGTATATTATCGTAAGGCGAAAGGGGGATTCAAAATTACCAAAAAGTTGATATCGTTATATATGCATAGCCCCTTACCTCATAGGAAAATTAATAATCAGTTAATTCATTCTTTTAACTCGTTTTCAACATCATAAAGTTGATATCTGATACAGATGTAGTATTGTCAGAATTGTATATTTTTAATCAATTAAGCAATATATATTTCCTTTTACAAATATACTTAAAATTTAGGAAAATGTTTTTAAAATCTTCGTACGTAAGTATCACACGTTAGCTTTGTGATAGTGAAAACAAAAATTGTATGAGTAATTCTTGTTAACATTTTAAGATTAGATTGATGTGGAATTTTGCGATTGGCAACGATAGTTGAAGTGACCACGTCGCACGAAATAATAATAATAATAATAATAATAATAATAATAATAATATAAAACTTTCTTTTTTCTTTAGTCGAGCTGGCTATTATTGTAAAAAGTAAAATCAAGATTTTTTTTTTCTTTCTCGCTCATTTTTATTTCATCTATATATAGTGTTTTAATTTTTATAATAGTACTTATATGCACTTTACATCATTTGTGTTATTGGTGATTGTTTATATAATTAAAAATATACATATTGATTATCGAAAATTTTAAAGTCTTTTTTTCATGTCAAGTAAATTTAGGAACACTGCAGTCCAAACACTGATATATTGAAATTAGATCAGGATGTCTTCAGCTTATATAAAAAATGTGAAAAATAAAAAGCATCTAAGTTTTATTTTCATAACATGGAAAAAAAAAGCTGTTTAAATGGTCGCTGCTGGTTTAAAAATTACATTTTAAAAACATTTTTTATTTAATTACATCTATGTTTTTTGCTTTTATTCCTCTCTCTCTTTTTATTCACTCTTTTTCTCTCATATATTCGCTCTTCCTCACTCTCTTTCTCTCACTCACTCGTTTTTTTTTTTTTTTTTTCTTTTTTTTTTTTTTTTCTAACTATCTCTACCTTACTTTTTTACTATGTCTTCCTCTTTTTTTTCTTTTGAAGTATACGTATTATTTATTAATTCACGAAGTAGTTAACGAAATGGTGTTCAAAACATCTATTTATTCGCATTACCTGCATTTGGCATGAATTATTGTTGGACTATTTTTCCTTGAGTTTGCTTTCAAAATATACGAAAAATTGCGTAATAATTCTTTAAATATTTAAATGCTACAAATTTACGTATTCTCATCTCGAAAAGCTCCAATTAACATTTCCATGATACATTTATAGAGTTACGTTATACTAGTTACTTCATCTGGTGTCGTCTTTTCTAAGATTTTTTTTTTCCCCTTAAGCTGACAATTTTCACAACATATATACCTTGTAACGTGCAAAACGTGACACTTAGATTTATTTCAAAAATCTTTTTTTATCGCTTCTGTTAAAGAAAAAAAATTAATGTCCCTGACAGTATTTATTGATAGTTTATTTTAATGAGGATTGGGGATGAAGAATGGCAACACATATATATTTTTTTTTTCTTCTTCCGCGAAAAAGACACAACGTTTTTGTTTTCCGAACTCCTCATGAATGTCAATTCGTAAAACTTGTGTATTGAGGACATTGGATACTCTTTGCCACCAATTCGGGAAACAGGCTTTAACAGGGATAACAATGTTAAATACACTGAATTGTCATTCATCTATTCACTTTACGTTTTGAAAAAAATAAAAATAAAAAGGTAGAATATAAAAACAGAATTCTTCCCCTTCGGGTTTTCAGGTGTAAGTGATGTTTGTGTTCCTAGCCGAAATTCTTATTCTATTTTTTTAAGTCACATATCATGTGAATAATTTTGTATAAAGGTGGATAACCTTTTGTCACGCCCTAGGCAGTGCTACTTATTATTACGTAAGCAATGTCAACTCAAAAAAATAAAAATAAAAATAAAAATAAAAATAAATTCTTGAACTTGATCTTTGGATAGTTGGATGGATATATGACAGCAATGTATTTAAATTATCGTGGGGGGGGGGGGGATTAAAAGTACGCAACAAAACTGTTATATACTTTCTGAAATATTTATTATAATATGTAACAAAATTTACTAAGAACATAAAATATATGTTTCCTCATTACTGTTATTTATAGACATAAAGTTTACATTAGAATTGAACGATGTATGCCGTGCTATAGGTTAAATCTACAACTACTTCTTTTCACGCCCATTTTCATGTTGTGGTATGTGAGAAGCAACATAAAGCTGTGAATATTTCCGTTTTCGTAATAATAATATATAATATATACCGCATTAACTCTTATATAATGCACACTTTTTTTTTCGGAGATTTTAGGCCTCAAAGTGGAGTGCTCACTACGAAAAAAATTGTTGATTTTACGATATAATACTGGCATTCCAACTTTCAGTATTATACCATTAAATTAACAGTAATAAACAGTAAAACAAAGTGTATTACTGCTTATTTTACTGTTTATTACTGTTATTTTTACTGTATAATACTAGCAGCTGGGGTGCCAGTAATATACCGTAAAATTAACATTTTTTTTTTTGGGGGGGGGCATTGCACATTATACATGAAAATTTACGACCGCTATATGAAGCTATCACTTAATTTCATGCAGTCACTGAATGCAACACATAGCTATTGTGATGAAATTATATACGAATAAGTTTGATGCAGTAAGTAAATAAATGAAATAACTTCACTTATGTGTAACTTCACGTGTAATTGGTATATTATTAGAAGATTGATTTCCGGTGTCAATTAAAACAAAGAATAAAAATGAGAAAAAAGTACTTATTGAAGAAACTTTAATTTTCTGGTATCTTAATAAGGAGGCTAAATACATGTCAGTGAATACAATAATTCATGTTTTAATATATATAACAAACTATTTTTCATACCAACGCAGTATCAGGGCTGCATTCTGTTTTTAAAAAGATTACCATTATTAATGCAAGTTACACACTTTCAATTTTTACTGACTCTTCTGATAATTATTTGGCCTATCGCATTTATATACCTGCCCTTGGATATATTTGCTACTTCTTTTATTATTCAATTGCATGGATTCAATGTTGTGGCAAATGGAAAACGTGATATAATTAATTAAGAAACGTTGCTTGTTCTTGTAGTTGTTTTTAATGATTTTCTTTTATTTACTTTGTTTTTCCTTTTTAATGATAAATTATGCATTTTTTACACCCTACCATGACTCATACAATTTGAGTAAATAAATTTATCACAATACGTAATTCAGGAGTTATCTGCCTTTTTAATAAAGTTTCTTTATATTTTAATCAATGATCATTCACGTATTAGCCATTTTTTTACTTTATTTTTCAAATTTATTTAATTAAATATAAATCTAAAATTTAGTTGTTATATTTTGTATTTCTACTAAATTGAAACTTATATATCACCACCACCACTTTTTACAAATGAATAAAAACCATACACAGTTCATTCAAAAGCTCTCCTCCTCCTCCTTCTTCTTCTTCTTTTCTTTCTTTCTTTTTTTTTTTTTTTTTTTTTTTTTTTCTTTTCAGAATCGTCTTCTATATAAATTTAAATGAAAGAGATTTAAAAATTTTGAACTACTTGAGATAATGGAAAAGTTGCATAGCTTTAAAAATGTTTGTTGCTTTTATTAATCAAAATACTTCTACTTAATATAAATACTTTTTTTTTTTTTTATAAACTGATGCTCCCACACATCTCGCCTTCAAGCAGAGCACTCTTTTCCTTTAAAAATATTTTTATTTTAAATGTTAATTTAAGGGAGTAAAACCAATGTGGTTCAAGAAACCTCCATATTTTCTAAATCATAAATAGTATGAAAATAGTTATAGCACCACTAATTTAATAATTAAATTGCAACTTAGAATTATTTAAAATATTAATTTATTTTAAAAAATACATATATTTAAAACATCTTACACATTACAGAAATCTGAGACAATAATTTAAGTTTGTATCTCTGTTTTTTTTTTTGTTTTTTTTTTTTTACAATTTCTTAAGACAATCGACCATGTTTTCTGTTTTTCATATAATACAGATATTTTTTTTTATCTACTTCTAAAATTCTTAATGACATTTTGGTATGATTTAGGAAACTGCTTTAATGTGTAATAAATAAATTTTTATAAATATAAAAATAGCTTTAAAAAAGGTTCCAAAATATTTGCAAAATTAAATAATTAATCGATATAATACAAATAGTACAAACACATACACACACACACAAACACACACACTATATATATATATATATATATATATATATATATATATATATATATATATATATATATACACAAGCTATGGTAAAATTATGATTGCACTTGTTAAAATTTATTAACTATGTGGTATTCTGTCTACACATTATTATTAATTATCTCTTTGGAGATTTAATTAGAATGTTACAAGAACTTGATATGTTTTTGAAATTCAAATATATTATAATTATATATATATATATATATATATATATATATATATATATATATATATATATAAACTTATTGCAAAAATTAACCATTGAAACAGAAGCAACTGACCATATGCAATGACATTATTACCCCCATATAGCACTGTCAAATTACAAATTATAAAACATAGTCCTAACTATATATATATATATATATATATATATGAGGGGGTCGGGACAAGAGACTGCCAAGCCACATTTTTGAACTTCTGAGATATTTCAATTTGAAAATTTGATCAAATACTCAAATCAAGATATATAACCTAAAGTTTTTTTTTTTGCCAAAGTCTTAGTAACATTTGAGATATTCTGAGTATCAATATGGCATTGCTTTAATAATATTTCTATTACGTTTATGTAAATTAGCTATCTTTATTGGGGGCATAAACACCTGGAGAAGAAACGAAACCTGTCACATATGCTGCCACCAAGTGACATTAGAAACATTATATGTTGGATATTATAATTTACAATATTAAGTAACAGATTACAGTGTTAGATTTATTTCACCAAAAATGTGGCTTGGCACTTTCTTGCCCCGACCCCCTCATATATATGTTACGGTCAATATGATTAATCCGGTCATTATTAATAATAACCGGTTATTATTAATAATGACCGTATTAATCATATTGACCGTAACATATGTATGTATATATATTTTAACAATTAATGCAAAATATTATTATACATGTCATCTTTCAATGCAGATTGGTTATTTTTGTTATACGAACTTCTTGGTTAATTTTTTATTTGTGTGCTAAAATAAATGTAAGTATATATATAAATATAAAGTAAAGAGAAATTCCAGTATTCATTGAATGTCAGGTAAATAAACAGATTCAAAATTATTTTATTGCTTTCTGGGTTCTAAAGCCTACAAACAATTGCAATGCATCAAAACGTTTTCTATAATTAACATTTCGTTCATACATTTCTTATCAGATACCGTATACTTCAACTGTTGAACGGTATAATTTAGGAATCTGGTACGATTTATACAACAATTTTAGAAACAGTTGCGAAGTCTCCTGTCGTTTTTGGGAGAAAAAAAAAAGTAACTTTGCCTGTAAAACAAGTTCCACTGCCAACTTCGTCTAGTACGGATGAGAAAACAAACTCTCCCAGCCAGTGATGCATTTTATTTTCAATTATTTTGTGTGATTAAAAAATATATAAAAATATGTAATTGTTTTTAGGTTAAAATTTTCTATTGATGTGTTTTTAAATGCATGGTTTGAAGTTGAAGAGAAAACGCAATTTTTAAAAGTAAATGAGTTATTTAGTTTTTTTAAATGTTGTTGTTTCTGTTCCATTTATCTTTTACATTCTCAATTCATGTCGATGTATATTCGATGTATGAAAATTTGTGATATGATGTATCGATATATGAAAATTCTGAAATATCGATAAGCTAGTTCTGAATATATGATACTTTTTCTATCAATAAGGAAATTCTTTTATCGGCAAGATACTTCTTCTATCGATAATTCTGAATTATCGATATATTAAAATTCGGATGTATCGATACATGAAAATTCTGAATATGATGTATCAATATATAAAAAATTCTGAAGGGTATGATTTAGGAATCTGGTACGATTTATACCACAATTATGAGAATAAATGCTAAATTTTCTGTCATCTTTGGGGAAAAAAAAAAAAAATCTGTCATCTTTGGGGAAAAAAAAAAAAAGACTTTTCCTGTAAAAAAGTTCCACTGCCAAACTCATCTATTACGGGCAAGAAAACAAACTCTCCCAGCCAGCGCTGCATTTTATTTCAAATTATCAGTGTGCGATTTAAAAATATGTAAACATTATGTATTTTTTTATTATTATTAAAATTTTTTATTGTTATCTTAATGCATACTTTGAAGTTGAAGCGGGAACGCAATTTTTAATAGTAAATGAGTTATTTTCTTTTTTAATTGTTGTTTCATTTATCTTTTACATTCCCAATTCATGTCGATGTACATATGCAAATTCGTGATATTATGTATCGATATAGGAGAATTCGTGATATGATGTAACAATATATGAAAATTCTAAAGTATCGGTAAGATAGTTCTGAGGATAAGATACTTTTTATATCGATAAGATACTCCTTCTATCGATAAAACATTTCTTCTGTTCATAAGACACTTCTATCGATAAGATAATTCTGAAATATTTATACATGAAAATTCTGATGTATCGATATATGAAAATTCTGATGCATTGATATATGAAAATTCTGAATATGATGTAACGATATATGAAAGTTCTGAATATGACGTATTGATATATGAAAAATATGAAGGATATAATTTAGGAATATGGTACGATTTATACTACAATTATAATAGGAAGAGTTGCAAAGTCTCCTGTCGTCTTTGAAAAAAAAAAAATTGTAACTTTGTCTGTAAAACAAGTTCCACTGCCAAACTCGTCTAGTACGAATGAGAAAACAAACTCTCCCAGCCATAGTGATGCGTTTCATTTCAAATCATCATTGTGTGATTAAAAAAATACGTAAAAATTATGTAATTTTTTTAATAAAAAATTTTTATTGATGTGTTTTTGAATGCATACTTTGAAGTTGAAGAGGAAGCACAATTTTTAATAGTAAATGAGTTATTTACTTTTGTTGTTGTTTCTGTTCCATTTATCTTTTACATTTCCGATTCATGTCGATGTATATTGTATGTATATAAAAAATCGTGATACGATGTATCGATATATAAAAATTCTGAAGTATCAATAAGCTAGTTATGAAGATAAGATACGCCTTCTATCGATAAGGTATTTCTTCTATCCATATGATACTTCTACCAGTAAGATACTTCTTCATCCATTGAATAGTCTATCGATAAGATACTTCTTCTATTAATGATATACTTCTATCGATATGATAATTCTCAAGTATGGAAATATGAAAATTCTGATGTATCGATATAAGAAAGTTCTGATATATTGATATACGAAAATTCTGATGTATCGATATATGAAAAGTCTGAAGGGTATTGTTTAGGAATATGGTACGATTTACACCACAATTATAGGAAGAGTTGCGAAGTCTCCTGTCGTCTTTGAAAAAAAAAAAAAAAAAAAAAATGTAACTTTGCCTGTAAAACAAGTTCCACTGCCAAACTCGTCTAGTACGGATGAGAAAACAAACTCTCACAACCAGTGATGCGTTTCATTTCAAATTATCATTGTGTATTAATTTTTTTTTTCTGAAAAATTTCTATTAATGTGTTTTTTGAATGTACGAGTATACTTTGAACTTGAAGAGGAAACGCAATTTTTAATAGTAAACGTATTACTTACTTTTTAAATGTTGATGTTTCTGTTTCACTCATCTTTTACGTTTCCAATTCTGATCGATGTATATTTTATTTATTTATTTATTTATTTTGTTTTTGTTTTTTCATATTTCACTTTCTAATGCCTAACAAAGTTTAAATATATCAGGTATTAAAATGTTGAAAGAAAGTTTTTTATATAGGATTTTTATAATTTATTTTTATTTATATGATTTTTTTTTAACATGAAAGTTTAACAAATTCCAGCAAGTGCATTTCTAATTAATATTATTACATCTTATGCTCTTTTAATAACGTAAATTATTTTGAGGACGCTTTCGAATAGATATATTGGATAATTTTTTAGTTTCATATGAATTTGTAAGTTTTGCACTAGGAGAAAGTTGGAAAAAGGGCCGTTTATTTTCTGTCCATTCATCATTTTGTGACTGAAACATAATTTCTATTTTTTTAATTTTTGCTATCTTATTATTATACTGCTATTTTTTTTTTTAATCATGTTGAATAAATTTAAGTTTTAAATATAATTTTTAATGTGATATTTTCTAACATATATTAAATATTAATATTTTTTAATTTGCTGAAAGTATTTTTTGAATTAAACGTAATCAAACATAAAACACGGTTAATTTGTCATTATTATTATTATTATTATTATTATTATTATTATTATTATTATTATTAATTTTTTAAGAATAATTTTTACTCGCTAAAACAAATAAGTAAATAAAATCACTTATTTATTTAAAAAAAAAAAAAAATCCGCTATAAGCAACGATTTAAAAAAAAAAAAAAAATCCGATAACACGTTTCTGTTGTAGAATTCGTCATTCATTGTAGCTAATAAAAATAGCTTTGTCGTTGGATTTGTTTTTGGGGAGGAAAAACCGAAAGTCATAGATCACGATGCATCCGGATATATCAGCGAATCGATAAAATTTCCAAGATTAATGCTTTCAATATTTGATATGTTACGGCTTCTTAACCTGTCGTTTTTCCTGGCGCTGTCACCTTGACTTATGCAATTCAGATACTGCTCATGAATATCTGTAATTGATTGCGTCATTGATTGCAGCTATACAGTCAAAGAATCAAAGTTCTTGAAGCAGAGGTTGGGAGAAAAAGTTACAAATTGTCGCATTTAGATCAGAATTCAAGTCGTGTCATGAGAAATGGGCTTGTCTTCCCTCCCCGCAAACTCATCTAAAATAGATGACACTCGTTTTCTTTAGCATGACACCGCGTCAGTTTAAAAGTTGCCGAAGGGTTAAGAAGGTTCCTGAATAGCCAAACGTATTCCTTATTCGATGCAGTTCCTGCCTTATTAAGGCATATTCCAGTCACATCTTTTAGCAACCGATAATCATTCGCAAAAATATTTTCTATTTTTTTCTCTCTCATCTTCTGTGGTATTCATGGGCCATAACTTCCTTAAAAGTTGAAAAGCGACAGATAAGATGCACAATGTGCTGTTGGCCTTGGAGGCTAGATCCCAATCCACATCTGCCTTTCCTGTGAGTTATCTGCTTTCTTTATGACCGTTCGAAATAGGTGCAACTGCCTACAAGAAACTCGTTTAAAAATTCAGTGATGAATAGACTACTGTAAAAATGAATTGTGTCCTCCAGATTTTTTCGATGTGATATATTGTTGGAACCTTGTAGAAAGAAGCTTTTGATAATCATTTTATCCCTACTTATTCTGTCCACAAGATAATTTTAATCACGGAATACAAAGTAGAACATTTGCTCTAATATCATTCTAGGAGAAAATATTGTTTTTCTGGCATACTTTTTCCTCGGTAAGTGATAAACGTATGTATCTGTGTTCTTGAAGACCGACATTAGTACCTACTAAATATATGTGGGCGTCGTTGTTGATGTAACTTTTCGCGTGATACAAAGTGACTCTAATTTTAGAGACATACAAAGAATAGTGAACATTTTCATACTTTTATGATCCAGTTTGCAGCATATGTTTTTTTGTTTTGTTTTTACTTTCTGATCGTAATGAGTGTATAGAAAAATGTATTGGTCATTGGACTGGAAGAGAAAATTTGTCAGAAAATATTTTTTTGATTTAAATGTATTTTTTCTTTTGCACGTATAATTACGTTCTTATTAATACCCATAACTTTTTTCAATTGTATTAAATGCAAATGGAATAAAATAAAATAAGCATAAATGTGATTCGTTTTTCAGTTTATTTCCAAAACAATTTAGTTAAAAAATAAAAAATTACCAACATTTTTTAACTTTGATCGCATTTGTGCGTCTTGTTTAATAACTAAATGCTTACATTGATGATTTTTCACAACTTTTATAAACAAAACTTACTTATTGTAATTTTGTAAAGCGACGACAATTATTTTTTCAATTTAGCTTTGCCAAATTCTAAGGAGATTTACAAAATTACATTTCAAATTACCCTTTTTACCCCTCACTTAAAATATTTCCAAAAGTATCGAATATTGTTATTATCCAAATCTAGCATTTTTACAACATTGACAAGCAGTTCAAACTGATTTATCTGTAATAAAATAATAAAACTACTTTTTTTTCTGGCTTATTTTATTTTACGCGCCAAAGTTAGTAGATATACTAAATTAATAAATTACTTTTAAATTTTAAATTACATTCAATCTTAATTATCTTTACTTACATAATTTTTTTCTTGCTTATACGTTTACGTACATATATCCTATACATATCTAAATCCATCTTATATTCACATGTATCTTATAACATACATATAAACTCATATGCAATATGACTTTCAATGCATATAATCGACATTATAGTTACTGTCGACATAATCGACATATAACGACATAAACGTCCACATAATCCATAAACGACAATAGGTATAACGACATAAACGTCGACGTATAATCGACATAAACGACAATAGGTATAACGACTCTTTTTTTAACAAATGAAAATAATAGGGAATAATGAGGAATCTTAACTAACCCTAATTCAACAAAACTTAAGGGCATTGGTCAGTGAGATCTCAGATTCCTATAGCTAACGTTAAATCTACGGGCGTAGAATACATTCTTATTTTTTAAATATCTCATCAGGAAATTAATATTTTAACTTCTTTTTTCTGTGCACTCGTTTTAAAAGATATATTTTACTTTTTTATTTCATAAAATATTTCTAAAATATATACTTGATTTTACTTGAAGTGTTGAAATCTTACTCACAACTTGTCAGATTTTAACATATAAAATATTAAATTAAGCATATGGTATTTTAGATATATTTTTTCAACTAAAAAAGAAAGAGAGATTTTTTGAGTAGAATATACTGAAAAAAGAAGTTAAAAATATTAGATTTCTAAAAGGAGACATTTTAAAAATAAGAATGCATTCTACGCCATAGATTTAAAGTTGGAGAAGGGAATTGGAGACTTAACTGACCAACACCCTTAATAAATCTATTCGATTTTCTATGGGATTTTTGAAAACTTGGTAGTATTTAATTTTTATTACAATAACAAATTATTGGCATACAGAAATGAATCAGTAATATATTTTTCATTACAATACAACAATCGTTACAATAATTGAATTTAAAAAAAAAAAAAAAAAAAAATTGGATGTGGAGGGAGGTAAAACCTTCCTCTTACTTGGGGAGAAAAAGATGAATAAATTAATTTTTCGATATTAATACAATAACTGAGAATACCTAACACTGAAATGCCGCTGCCTAATTTGTTCCCTATACCTTCGTTTTTTCTAGATCCTCTATCATGCATTCCTGTAATTCTTCTATGGAAAATATTGTGCTTTTCATTTTAATCTATACAAAACATTCATCTGATATTTGACATCTGGTCGGTCGTCTGCAAAAACATTTCATGTTGTTGAAGGAAGACTTGCAACAGAAGTAACAAATTAGGAATTCCCTTGATAAGCGAACACATATCTTCATATAAGAACATGTTTAGAGATAAAATCGGCCCCTTGGTCCTCTCGTATATTATTTCTGCCTAGTACAAATTCTTTTATCATAAATACCACATATTCTTGGTCTGGGGAAAATAGGGAGATGAAAATGTGGATATGTCAACGAGCGGTTCATATCTACTCCCATGGGAAATCTTTTTCCTTTCTTTTCTTTTCTTTTCTTTTTTTTTTTAATACTTGTTTCATTTCCAAAACTTCAAACATTTTCTGAAATTTTATTTCAAAATAATAATGATAATAATAATAAAATCTAAAAGCTTCATAAACTTTTAAATGACTATTTCATGAAATATCGATTAAATTAAAGATTTAAAAGTTAAAAAAAAAAAAAAAAAAAAAAAAAAAAACCTCTATAAATAACTTTGGTATTTTCTGAGAATGATTCAAGGCACGCGCAAAAAAAAAAATTGCATACCTAATTGTCCAGTCATTCATCCGTTTTTATAAATAATGGTTACTTGATCGAATTATGAAACGTTCTCATTGGTCGGGATAGAGATAAAATTACGGTTAAGTAATTGTTATCTATAAAAAAATGGTTGAATGACTGGGCAATTTGCTACAAATTTTACAGTGCAATCTTTTTGCCTAAGATTCCCCTCCCCCCTTAATGCTAGTTTCAGATATTTTTTTTTAAAAGTACAAAAAAATCATAAAAGTGATTTTTCTTTCTTTTCGTCATAGGATATGCTTTAAAAAGTTATAAGAAAAGATATAAAAGTCATTAAAAAAAAATCCAGAATAATGCAATATTTCTAAAAAAAAGGGGGGGGGGACAAGCAAAATAATCGAAAGCTCTATTTCATTTTTTTAAAAACATAAGATGTACTCGTAGTTCTATCAATTAGGACAATTATTGATCCAGTATTATAATATTATACTGTCGTTTAAGAATTATATCAATCCGATTGAGACATACATAAATATCATAAATAATTTATTTTAGATCTACTTTAACGAGTGATATTTTTGTGCCAAAACATTAAAATATATAATCGCTAAAATGATTGTTAATTGGTAAACGAATGTTTTCTATCATGCGTTCCTGCAATTCTTCTAGGGAAAATATTGTGTTTTTTAATTTTAATCTATAAAAAAATTTATCTGACTTTTGACATCTGGTTTCCTGCAAAAACATTTGATGTTGTTGAGCGAAGACTTGTAACAAAAGTAGCAAATTACAAATCCCTTTGATAAGCGAACACATATCTTAATCTACGAACATAACTGTTGAAATAGATTTGGCGTATGCTGGGAATGATCCAAGCCAATCTTTTTTATCTCAGAATTTTTCTTTTTCTTAATTGTCAGTTTCAGATACAAAATAGACAATGTACAAAAAATAATTTTGTCATAAGATATAGTTTAAAAATTTATAAGAAATCAAGAATTATCAAATATTTCTAAAAAATAACAGACAAAGTTGGTTTATTTTATTAAAAGAACAAAAACTGTGCTCCTGGTAATGATTATTGATATTGATCTAACGTCATAATTTTAATGTTGGATTTAAAAGTTACATTAAGGGAAACTCGACAAAGGCCGATTTATATATATATATACACACACCCACCAACACATATATGTGTATATACATATAACATATCTTTGAAATAAAAATATATATCTAGCAAGTTCATATAAAAAAAAATGACTGAATCTAACCGTTGATCTAACGTCATAATTTTAATGTTGGATTTAAAAGTTATATTAGGGGGAACTCTACAAAGATCGATTTATATATAATGCACACACACACACAAACACATATATATGTATATACATATAACATATCTTTGAAATAAAAATATATATCTAGCAAGTTCATATTAAAAAAATGACCGAATCTCTAATTTAAAGATGACATGTACACTAGTAGCGTATTACTACTTATTATACTGTTTATTACAGTTAATTTTACGGTATAATAAAAAGAAATTTCTGCAATGTAATTTGTTTACATTAATTATTATAGTAAAATATAATGGAAAATATTTTAATAAATATATCCTTCCGTGAAATCTCAATACATTAAGAATCATAAACAAATTTAAAGACAGATGATGCCAAACAAAAATTGAAATATAAAAAGATTTAATCCAAAAACGGAACGGAAATGGATTAAAGAATTATATGATGATGAAAAATGAAAATCAAAGCGACACGAGAGAGTTTAAACATAGATATCTAAATTATATATATTCCGGCGTATAACCGCTCCTAAAATTTCAGACTACATTTTTTCATTTTTCGGTAATATTCGCCGTATTATGCGCATCTCCTTCTATGACAAAGAAACCTGCATCAGAAATGTTGCAAACATTATAAAGGTACAATAACTATTACTTTTTACATAATCTAATAGGGAACTTTTTTTTTTTTTTTTTTTTTTTGCGTGTTCATTAATGAAGCAATCTCAATTTCTCATAATAATCCTTTTTTTTTTTCTTAATTTGTAAACTTCACATTTTTCTAATAGGCGTATAACACGCACTTGTAAATTCCCATCAATTTTCTTGTATCAAAGGATTATACACCGGAATATTATATATATATATATATATATCTTTTTAAATAACATAGAAGGCTTCTATAGTTGCTGGTGCAATTTCTTACAGGAGTCCAGTTGCCTCTAAACACTCTGAAATTTGCTTTAGAATATAGACTGACAAACTGACGATGATAATGACAAATGTATTTTTTAAACTGTTGTTTCTAGAATCTTGTATTTTGCGAGTTCGCCCTTAATATTCGCGACGTCTCATATGTCCAGTTAAAACAATCGTAAAAAAATAAAGAAAGAAAGAAAAAAGAAAAGAAAAGGAAAAAGAAAAGAAAAGAAAAAAGAAAAAAACATGTAGTTTTTTGTAAGCTTTGTTTTAATAATAGGCACTTTTATACCAAAGCATTAAATGATAGTTAAAAGTAAATTTAGATATCAATTAGGTTTGTCGAAGGTTAATTTGAGCAATAAACCAAAGGAAGAAACCAGTAAAATAATAGCGATATATTTACACTTGTTGTGTTGATACAATTTAGCTGATTTTTAAAAATGATGAAGACATGATGCCTTTTTGTAAGTTAAGGTGGTTCTGAAAAAAAAAAAAAATTCCCTCTCAACAAAGCGAAACTTTTTGATGTATTTTCTGTCATTTTTAATCCTTTCGAGACGACCATCCTATAAACGAATGTTATTCGATTTGAGCCACTTTATTTTAAAAGGTGCCTTTACTTATTTAATGAAGGAAGTGCCCTAATTATATGGGGCAAATATAACTATTCTTTATTACTGGTTCGAAAAACAATTGCTGATGCACCTTTTGAAAATTATTTTACGCATCCATGGTCCCGAAGGGGTTAAGCGAAATTCATGACACTTGCAGGACTGATTATTGAATTGATTTGTAATCCAACAAATTGTCATATTTCGATAAATGAATCACATCTCGAGTTATAAGCGATTATTGTCTCATGAAATCATTGTCTCAATGAGAATGGAAAAAACAGTTCGATAACAAAATTTCTGAATAAGTGCACATGTCAATTTCATGCATTTGCCAAAAAAAAAAAAAAAAAAAAAGAGTTAAAGAATGTGTCAGAAAGTAGCCAGTTTGGATTTGAGATTGATTAAGTTAAATGTGCCTTATTATGTAACTATAGAAATGTGCCTTGCCTATACTATAATAAAAGTCAAAGAAAAAAATAAATAAAATGGCCTCTTAAAAAAATCTAAAGATGGAACTTTGAACAGGATCACGTAATCTGTAACTCATCATGCTTAGACAAACCGTCACTTTCAAGGTAATGATGGGTTGTGCAAAAACAGGTAAAAAACAAATTCTATACACACTTGCTTCAGCATCACTCTCGATTTTTTTTTCCGGTGAGCTTTCTTTAAATAGAACGGAAATTATCATATTGGGCGAAATGATTTCCTTCTTGTGTTGTCCCACCTTTTTGTAAGTGAATAGGAAAAAGGTATTTTATGCTTTGAATACAAAATAAATAAATAACATGCGCGAAACCTCGTACAATGTGTAGGACTTAATTGTATAAGGTCAGTCATTTTCGGAATAAGAATATAATAGAACAAATTTGTCTCTCATGTAATATATCGAATGAAGAACGCAAATACATGTTTGAAATTGTGAGACTTTTTATTTTTTGAGTATTTTTAGCGTGGCCTAATTATAACAATCGCTTTTGACTTTATCCTTTACCTTCTTTAGAATTTGCTGTGTAAGTAAATTATGTAAATAAAATTTTAATTTTGCATTCTCATGCTCTCTAATATTAATAAGAAAAATGAGAAATAAATGAATTTTTTAAAGTGCGTATATTTTCATGTATAAAACGCGGTTTTTTACTTGAAAATTTACAAAAAAAAAAAAAAAAGATACACATGATACATAAGAATTTGCTGTCTGCTTCTGCATTTATTTGAGCGCTGTATAAAATGGTTGAATACCACTTTTTACTTACATTTATGAAACCATGTAGCAGTACTTTGTAAAAAATTTTTAACTTTAATAATACTTGTTAAAAGATTGAAAGAAGAAAATATGTATGAATTTTTTCTCTTATTTTTTTTTATCCATAGAGGCTGCATCGATAGGAAAAAATACGTTTCATCCTACCACTATTTAAAAACAAATATCATCGTAGAAAATTTTTTTATCATGATGTGAAATAGAAATCTAGTATGAATACTAGTGTTTCGGAATGTGGTAGGAAAAATTTGATTCTTTACCTATCTCTGTGGTACCTGTTTATCCGATTTTTTTGCCCCTGTAAAAGAGGTATTAAAAATCTGGGTGCGCTTTATACACGGAAATATGCAGTATTTATTTATTTTACTAGACGGCGTACTTTTTTTCGGGGGGGGGGGGGGGGGTTAGGGGAAGGGGAGTCTTTTACAGATTAATATCAGGCCTAAATATAGAAAACTTAATCATTCAAATACGGAGAATACACAGAAATGCTGGAGGAGTATTGTGTTATTAGAATTATGGTAAATTATCTTTTTATGTATAAATCGTCAATAACTATTGTCCTCGCTGCAGTTACAAATATATTTTTTTTTCTCAAAACTTAAGCGTCGTTGCGCAAGTTTTTTTCATTGGGATATTCGCGAAGACCAATGTGATAAAATATTTAAAAATCCATTTTTATGCGTTTGGTAATTTACGTATAAATAAATTCGACGTTTTCGAAGGATTTTCTCTTTTCTACATAGCATTTTTCAATTTCACACAGAAAAAAATAAAACCCAATTTGGGTCGAAAGATTCTTAGGTATGTGTCCAAATTGGACCATGCCTGTTTTGGTTACCATTGTGTATCCAATTTGGGCACTGTTAAATACCCATTTTCAAAAAAAAAAAAAAAAAAAAAAAAAAAAAAAATTTTTTTTTTTTTTTTTTAATGGATATTTAACAGTGCCCAAAAATGAATACACAGTGGTAACCAAAACAGGCATGACCCACTTTGGGCACATACCCAAGAATCTTTCTACCCAAATTGGGTTTTATTTTTTTCTGTGCAGGCTAAAAGGCCATACTTCGTTTAATTAGCTAATGCATACTTATATTCAAGGTATTAAGGTGTGGAACTTTTCCTTTATTATTAAAACTTCAAGGATCCTTTTATAGACTATGATTTAAATTCTTGTGTTTTATAATATTTCATCCTCATGCATGCACATTTTTTACTCCTTTCAGTCTATTACTTAATAAATTCCTACTTTATATTTTAATTGTTAATCATGAAAATTATTTAATTTCCCCCCCTTTTTTTATGGTCTACTTAAGTGTTATTTTTTTTTTAATTATTATTTCTAAAAGACCAAAAAATGAAATATATTTAAATGTAAAAGATTATAAGGCTTTTATGGAATACTATTCTCAAAATGCTTCGAAATGTACATTTTAAGATGAAATAGAAAAAATGATTCGGGACTAAAAAAATAAGCATACTAAAAATTAGTCAATTTCAAGTATATCTCATTGTGCATAATTGGCTCTTATTTAAATATATTTTAATGATTTATACACAATTTTTCGTCCACACTTGTGCTTAGCAATGAAGAAACTTTGATACCAATAAAAAATGCTCCCTAAAGATATTTAATGTAAAATCCATAAAATAAAAGAAATGAAATTATTTTATTCCAAAAAGTTTTATCTTTAATATTATTGATGACAAGGCAGCTATTACTTGTTGAAAAGTATTTTTATAATATTAGTTATAATATTCTAAATATCAATTATAATTTATAATAGAATACATAATATATAATATTTGTATATAATATTTATATAATTATAATAGTATCATTTATAATATATAATTTTATGATATTATAATTTTAAATTATAATAGTCAAATTATCCATGACCAATAAATTAAAATTAAAAGGGTTTTTTTTTTTCCTGTTAATGTAGATATATATAATACATATATTTAAATATATTTTGCACGTCACTCCAAAGGACAGGAGAGAATCCCGATCATGAAAGAGAATCGGACACTCTGATCAGGAAAAAGAGACAAAACTGCCGAAAGATACAAAGATATTGTAATTTAAAACATTACAAATCTCAAACATGCCTCATCTGCAAATTTTATTGACAGACCTGCGGGCAAAATATATCTCTTAAAATAAAAATGGTAAATTATTTAATAATCTTAGCCAGTACGGCACTTTAATGAAATCTTTTAATATGGTAGTTTTCTCATATCTTAATTATTATTATATTACTGTCACCATTATTATTATAACCAAGTTTGATCATCAACTCATACAGCGTAAAACAGACTTCGGATGCTTACAGAAACATGTGTGCATGCATTCGGCAAATGTTGAATACCCATCAAGCTCTAATTCCTACACGTGATCTTGCTCGGCAGTACAGCCAAAACGAGCTTTTTCACTTTCACGTGAATCTGATCAAACGGGGTTGAGAGACTTTTCAATAGCCAAATAATCCGCAGCGTGACTAGAGATCGGAGAAATCGCGATATCGGGATCGTCCAGATCGCCTGGGATCATCGGAATTCGAGCCAGTAGGTCAGATGAGGTGGGCGGATCAGCTATCGAACGGACTCATCGTGAATGTGCACAGCCCTCTAAACGCTCACGATGCACAATGCACAATGCCGAGTTTATTAGAGCGCGGAGAGAGAAAAAAGCGAAAGTAATGAAAGCCAGGGATGATTGGGGACTCGACCTCCAAACACATTTCCTTTTATTTATTTATTTCAATTCTACCGGTGTTGTTCCCGTGAGTTATGGATGTGTTATTGATGAAAAAAGTAAACAAACAAATGAAAGTCTGATTTGATGATATCGATGGTTATTGTTGTGATCGTGATGTGAATGCATGCTGGCCGTGGAATGAAAGTGAATGTGAATATTTTCAGCAAAACTGGAAAATTTTGTTGTCTTTCTTTATTTTCGGGACACAGAGTGTATGGAAAGTATTGTAATTATGATAAAAACCTGATTATGTAAATTTTAGTATCTTTACATTTTGAAGTTTCCTGAATCCGTTTATGCTACTTTTATAAGGATCCCACATGTATATATACGTACATGTTGGTATTTTTGTTTCGTTTTCAGGTACCGTTTTTGATGTTTTTTACGAGTATGTTTGTATGTATGTGTTTGAGTGAATACGATAGCGTCCGTGTTTTCCACTGATCTCCCATTTGGCGAATATGTTATAGGCCACTGGTCGCGAAAGCTAAATTGATTTTCCTACAAATCGGACAACAGCTTTGGTATCTAAATCCTTTTTAAACTATTTGTCAACCATTTTGAGACAAAAAAAAATGTGTATTTTCTTAAAATACACATATACTAAAAGTGATTACAGTAAACATAAAGGCTGGAAACCTTTTAAGATTAAATTTACCAACAACCGGTCATATAAAATATATCGATTCGAACCAAAAATTTCTTCATAAAATAAATAAAACATAAATCACACAGATATAAGTTAAATAAAAAAGTTCAATAGTTTATACAAAAATTCTGGTGTGAAATAGTTTTATAAAACTTGAGTAAAATTCTCGGTATGTTTAGTGTTAATAAAAAGTTTAGTTATCGTTATAGGACTTGAGAATGTCACCATTATTTTATGTGTACGAAATTATTGGGTATGTTTAGTGTTAATAAACAAACCCAATAATTTCGTACACATAAAATAACGGTGACATTCGCAAGTTCTATAACGATAAATAAACTATTTTCGCATAAAATTTCAAATTTTATAAGAAAAAAATGGCTTAAATGTATAATTTACGTATAAAATTTTAGCAGTTTAAAGTAAGGTTATATACTGACTGAACGGTATTGATTTTAATTAGAACACAAACACATTTTACATTTTAAGGACCATCTTTTATAACATCAAATTAATGAAAAAAGGATTTAAGAAACGCTATACTTTAACATTGTAACCGTTACTGTTTAATTTGCTTCTACTCCCTACTTTAAAAAAAAAAAAAAAAAAAAAAAAAAATTATATTAGGTTATCTGATTGCCTCAGAATTCCGTGAATGGAAAGTTTTGAAAAGGAAACGTCCCCTTGTGAAACACTTGACTGATTCCTTTGTTGAGATAAGTACGACTGTAACTTCTTTAACCAGTTCTGTAGTTTAACTTTGCATATTGAAACGTGCCCAGCATATTAAGCAAGGAAGAACCCATTTACTTTTGAATTTTAAATTTGTTTGTTTATTTATTTGTGTATTTTGTGCGCGTCTAGTGAATCGAACTATCTCTCTTATCTCTCCTTAATCTGTCCCAAACATCGAAACAATAAGATTCTTTCAGAAGAACCGTTTGGTTGGTTAGTTTGTTCCATTAAGCTGGTC
Source organism: Maratus michaelseni (assembly GCA_963931845.1). Lineage (NCBI taxonomy): Eukaryota > Metazoa > Arthropoda > Arachnida > Araneae > Salticidae > Maratus > Maratus michaelseni. Next base: position 258,467,431 of record OZ007591.1, read on the forward strand.
TGAAAACATGGAGTGATTAGCAGTAATAATTATATGTATGTACAGCGAATAGAACATTGCAATAGTTCATCGCTTTTACCAAGGCCACTTTGCAGCTAGATTTAGACATCATTTATTAGTTATTGTCTTTTTTGGCATTTTTAGTTTTAGGTGATGCTTGATTCTTTTTTCTGACACTTAAAACTGCAGTTTTATTAAGTGAAAGTATACATTTATTTTTCTGCTTATCAGTCTAAATACGTATGTGTTGAAAATTTGACTTAATGATAAGGTATTTTTATAACATAGTTAAATGTGATATTTAATGAATTTTATCAATTAAAAAGTGAAACTGCTACACTAGGGTGTAGAAAAAATGAGCATATTTCATAAATTATATTATTTTATTTACTTATACATACATACATATATTTCAAGGTATTTAAAAAGAATCAATATTCTCCACATTTTTGTGATATCTTTTATGATATTCTACATTATAGAGCAAACCTATTAAATACAAGTCTTTCTAATAAACCTAAATATAAAACTAATAATACACAATTAATTATAAATTTTTCCAATCATGTATTTAATAATATAAATTTACACAATATAATAAACAACATTAATAATAATTTTCCAATAAAAAATTTTACCATTCACAAGACATATAAATATAATCGCACACTTGGACGTAAAATTTTTAATTACAATTCTTTTGCAAAAAATTTGGTCTCTTCAAAGAATTACCCATGTTATTGTAATGACCCAAAATATCAAAAGTATGTAAATACAACACATGGTCATATCATTACTGGTGATCTTAATATTGTAGAACAACCTATTTTACAAAACTTAATGCATAATGGCACAAAATTTCGTCTTCCATATAAGTGTAATATCAAATCCATAATATTGCAGTTTATTCAAGATATTGATTTGTTTATATATAAAATTGCTGTTGATTACAATAAACCAATCGAATATTTCAGTGAATGGAGATTTTCTGTAATTGATAAATTAAAAAATGAAATTATAAAAAATTATCATCATATTACACATGCAGCTTTTAAAAACATAAATAAACATATATCAGAATTACAAGACAAATTTATAATTACTTATGTAGATAAATCTCCAAATAATTATGCTATCATTTGTAAAGAATACTATAAAGTGTTAATTCACAATGCTATCAACACAAGTAATATTTTTAATAAAACTAAATTAAATATTGAAATAAATAACAGAAAATTATTAAATTATCACAAATTACTAAAAATCAAATTTAATAATTTTAATTATCCTTATCTTGTTATAATTCCAAAATTTCATAAAAATCCTATTAAATTTCGCGCTGTTACCATCGGTTGTAACACATATAATAAAAATGCAAGCAATTTACTACTTAATATTTTAAAGCAGATATATGATATAACGTTAAAACATAATAACCAACATTGCCTAAAAAATAGTTTTCAACTCATTAATAAAATACATAATATCAATCCGGTAAAATTCATAAAAACATTGGATTTTAATGATTTATTTAATAACATTGATATAAAAGACTTACATAAAACAATGTGTATATTATTTAAAGAATTTAAATCTCAATTAAAATTAAAAGAACATATTTCAGTAAATTTTTTTAAACTTTACTAAATTTTACATTGCATAATAATTACATTATATATGACAATATTATCTATAAACAATGCCAGGGAATTCCGCAGGGCGGAACCGCATCTAGTATTCTCTCTGACCTTTACTTATATTATTATGAAAGAAATATAAGTCCGAACAATGATTATGTATTTTATCGCAATATTGATGACATTATCATATTTTATTTCAATGAAAAAAATTGCACATCACCACTCAATTTTTATCCTACTCAGCTTAAATTAAGCGAAAATGATTTAATTAATAATAATATAAACTTTCTTGACTTAAAAATTAATATTACTAATAATTATAAATTAATTTTTGATATTTATGATAAGAGATTTGATTTCCCATTTAAAGTAAATATTTTTACCAATTTTGCTTCATGTTTACATAAATCTGTTTATAAAAATATAATTATCAATTATCTACATCGTATAAAATACTTATGCTCAGATATAAATAAAAACAAAAATATTAGATATATTCGAGATCAAGCAAAAATATATGGTTATCCAATTTTTATGATAAATTCAATCATCAACTCTTTTAAATAACATTTATTATATAATTTAAATATAAACATGGTATGTAATAAATTATTGTTTTAGTGTGCGATAACATATAACAAAAGATATAGATAATAATAATTATAACATACATTATTACAATTATAACATATTAGGAAATTTAATATTTAATATTTGTTTGAACATTATATACACTTTATATAGAAAATTACAATTATAACATACATAATTACAATTATAACATATTAGGAAATTTTATATTTGATTGAACATTATATACACTTTGTATAGTTGTGATTGTGCGTTGCCGATCACCTCTGATTAAGCTGTTATTGATGTGCAGTTTTCATACATTTATAAATTAACTTATACAATAACAAATTAAATTATACAGGGATAACATTGGTGATTATAACTCATAAACATATCTATTTGCAATATATATAAATATAAATATATATAGTTTTTATTTTTGTCTATGAATAATTAAATTTAACAAGGATTTTAATTACTGCATTGCATTAATTTGATTGTAAAACAGTAGTAATACTATTAATTATCAATTTTATAAATTTTGAGATATTTTGAATTGTTTATGAATTATTTAATTAGATATTTAAATTAATCTATGAAATATAAAATATATTTACAATGTAGTATAAATTTAACATTAATTATGTAATAACAAGTCTAATATATATTTAAGTAGTAGTAAAAATAAAACATTAATTATTTAATAATATGTCTATAATATCAGTGGATTAACACAGCTGGCAGCAAAAACAATTTGAATTAAAATAATATCTCTTTTACATAATATATTCTTGTTAAGAATATCTGAAATGCTGTGCATGTTGAATTAATTCTGTGTAGATTTATTCATATAGTAGTATTATATTTGATTTGAATTTAAAGTAAAACTACAAGTTAGTATTGTTTTTTAAAGTTTATTTATATAATTAAATCTAATGAAGTGAGTATGTAACTAATAAAGTGGATATCTAACTAAATATTAATTATGAATTATAATAATACCAATAGATGGCGACACTTTACCTTTCAGGTAGTTGTTGATAATATTGTTAATATTATATTTAATTTAACTATAGAGGGAGCTATTGATTGTATATTAATTTTACTTTCAGGAATTAAAATTGGATGGAGTAATATATATTCACGGATATAATTTTGTTATAAGTGTATTAAAACCAGAATTATTTTGTGTGTTTTTGAATCATTTTGTGTTTGGGTGTCATCGATGGGGTTGTGTTTTAAAAAAAGTGTGCTCTCAACTTGTCTTTCAAATCATTTCTCTCAACTCGACTTAGTCAACATGTATGATGCATTGCCATGTGGATGTGAATATTATGCAGTAGTTGTGACATTTTAAGGATTCTGTATAATTATTGTGAGTAAAATATTTTATCTACACTTTACGAGTTCATATTTCCAATTTTATTATTTCAAAACTGTTATCTCGTGGTAATTTCGTGAGGTGTTAAATACAGTTTTTGGGATAATCGATGTGTGTGAAATATATTGTATATTCTTAATGGTTTTTTATTTCCTATTTTAATATTTCCAATTGTTGTCTGGTAATAATTCAGTGTACCTGGATGATTCTACTGATCTTAGCATTATGCCAGTAGAATTATGAAACACTGAATTATTATTTAAAACACATGTGGGTGCATCCAGGCTGATGAGTACATGTGCATGTGTTTTATCATATCCAATTCATATTTAATTCTCATGTGGTCCAATTTTCCATTGTATATGGTTCATATTTAATTTATTAATCCATTTGTATTTACTTAATTGCAACTCCAATTTATAATTTTTTTTTTCCCTTTCTCTCTATTTTTTCTTTTTTCAATATTCTTTAGGTATGAGTAAAATTTGGCCAATTACCAATGAAGCACAAGCTATGGTAATATTATGTTTGCACATGTTAATTATTAGCTATGTGGTATTCTGTATACACAATATCATTAATTATCTCTTTGGAGATTTATGTAGAATGATAATAGAACTTGATATGTTTTTTGAAATTCATAGATATTATAATTATATATATATATATATATATATATATATATATATAATAACTCATAATGATTTTTCTTACATATGCAACGATAAAATGTTTTTTTTTAAATTATTATTATTAAAACTCATCTTTTTTTTTTTTTTTTTTTTTTTTTTTTTTTCCCTTGATATCTGAGCTATCTTTTTTTTCTTAATAAGCTATTCAAAAAAATATTGCATTTTAAAATCTTTGAAAAATGTTGAAAATAGTGTATGCTTAATGTGTTTTTTAATTGTGTTTTCTATAAGAAAATGCAGAACAAAATATTCTGAAGATCAGTTTATTATTTTTAATTGCGACACTACTGAAATTTATTCTTTTTAATATCAACAAAGATATATACGCAGTTTTTATGAAAAAGGGACCCCTTATTCAAAAACTATTTTACAAGATTTCTCGTTTATCTGTGGAATTATTTATTTCGTGTTCTATACTGCTCGGAGCCTAAACCGTATAATGTCAATTAATATCTATCCTGATTTACGTCAGGACCGGGTTCTCGCTGCCGATCGCCATTGCGCCAAATCACGACAAAATGTTTTATTTGGCGATAAAACAAAATATTAAAATTGCCAAATTACGAGAGGTTTATTTTCCCCTTTTGGCGACCCTCTCAATGAAATGTAACTTATTATTTGCGTTTTCATATTTATCAGAATTCGTTCAGATTATTAAACATTTTTATATGTTTATTTGGTTTCATTTAACCCACTAACACACTATTCGGATACTAGAGTTGACTCGTTTTTTTTTTCCCCCATAAAACTATATATAGAAATAAACCAGGCTAGATTTTTTTTTTTTTTTTTTTTTGCTCGACTTTGCAAAGCTCTGTAATACACTTGTTTCATTAGTTTCTATAACCGATAGTTAAATTTAGATCAATACTAATTGTTCTAAAAACAATTGCAAAAAATGTGAACACATATTGAAAAGGAAAAGGGCACGTTGGGGAATGTAAACAACAATTTTAGAATGAAATTAAAATGTATATTCATTAGAATAGAATGTATAGTCGAGGGATCCACAAAATAAAAGTTATGACTGCCCTATCCCCCCTACCCCCTTCCCTGACACCACCACCACCACCTTACATGTCCGTGAATACTGATTAGAGAATAATGGCAGGCATTTTTGCCCTATTAAAGTAATGTTACTTTTCAGAGATATGCAAAATTTCCATTAAAGGCAACTTAACCAAGAGAATTCCTTGAAAATATCTTTTAAGATTCTACCTGTCGTAAGATTAGATTTTTCATGAAGCTGTTGCCTGTTCTTTATATAAATAAAACTAGGAAACAAAACCGTGCAGTTAGAAGTATATAGCTGCGCACATTACATTACACTATTGTTAAAATAAATCAAGCATAGCTCCAAATAAACTCGTTGATTTTTTTTTTTTCTGTATTGTAATTGGCATTTTAGAAAATTGAGTCATAATATTCCAAGAATCAGTGAATGAAACATAAAAAATAGTAAATCGTGAAAATTTTGGCCATTGACATTTCACTTTTATTCTTTCGCAGTGGCGTGGGGTGTGAAAAACGGAACGCCTCCCCCTCTTCCCCCCTCTTTCCTTTCATTAAATGGGACCTGACACACATAATTCGGTCTCGAACACTTTCACCGCGCTTTGTAGAGCGTGGAGGATTTGGCAGAGCATAGACATGGTGGAGTGAATCGGACCTGTTGCCCACTGAATAGAAGATAAAAGAAAAGAAAAAATACACATAAAAATGGTGAATAAAAGGTATTTTCTTGTGTTTTACGGCGATTGCGTGGGCGGGTCTCGAAGGAGCAACCGAGGGTGACACCGAAGAATCGAGGGTAAAAGTTGGCTTTTATGCGCTTTTTCCGCCATTCTTTTGGGACTTCTTCGAGTAGTTGAGGTGACCATTAGGAGGGTGGGGCATATCCGGATTGCGTTTACGCTTCGGGGGCCCCTATTGATATCGGTTCTTTGACTCCGAGGAAGGACAACGAAAATTTTCTACTATTCTGAACAAATCCACCAAAAAACGACTTTCTAATTCGCGTTGAAATGTCTCAAAAAATAGGTGTTTTCTTATTCCTGGGAGAAAGCGCTTTTCTCTTTCCTGTATGAATAGATCTATTATGTGAGTGTACCGAGGCACGTGCCGATAAATATGCTTCACTTATTCCTATTTCCGGTTTTGCGCTCGAGGATTTTTCATTCACCGATCGCATTAGTTAGTTACGCAGTGAAGTCCACATTAATTTCAATTAATCTGTGATGTGTTATTTTAAGCAAGTTCAAGTTCTGAACTTTCTGACTGCCGATAAGCTTTTTTCAGATTTTCTACTATTGGCTGCTTTTATACACACGAGGGCCACTAGGGAGAGAGGGGGATTTTTCAAAAATAATTAATTAACTTTCTTTATTTCGGATTAAGAAGAAAATAGTAAAGAAAGTAAAGATTTCCCGACAGGGAGGGGGGGGGGGGGCGGAGGTGTTCTCTTTAACTTCCCTCTCAGTTTTTAGTTATGTTTATTTTTTTAAGTTCATGTGTTTAAAATTTATCTTAAACGAAAGGTTTAGGGAGAGCAGAAGTCACCCCCCCCTCCCCCCCCCCTCCGCAAAATAAAAGTAATAAATGTTTCATATCTCTACTTTGGAAAAAAAAAAAAAAAAAAAAAAAAAAGCCGGTAGAAGTATATTTTTAGATTTTCATTATTTATTATTTATTACATTTCTGCATCGCTTTTCAAGCTGGTATGTTTAAAACTTGTCATATACTAGGTTTTTTTTTTTTTTTTTAACAAAAAATGCCTTTTTATTTCCTGTTTATATATATTTTTTAAAAATTGCTGCTTAGGTTGCTGACCACAATGGCATTCTTTCCAAACATCTGAACCCTGTCAGGATTTTCTTCTACAGCCATGGTTAAGAATATTTACGTTACTTTTTGTTGTAAATGAACAAAATAGTTAAACTACCTTAGAATAACTTTTTTTCCCATTTTGCATACTTTGAATATTTGTCCGTTCATTGATTATGCGTTATATTATGCAACAATTCTCTTAAAAGCATTCAAAGATTAAAATTCTGTTTTAATGTAATTTCTAGTTTAATAAAAAAATAAAAATGAAAATATGCACAAGATATTAAAGTAAAAGGAACATATTTTAAATCAAGCTTGACTTATTCCTATTCCAGTTTTGCGCACCAGGATTTTCCATTCACCGATAACATTCATTTCAATTAGCCTGAAAATTTAAATTAAGTTTATTTTTTCTATTTTCTGGCTGTTAGTAAGTCCAGTTACATATTTTTTGTTGCTATATTGTTATGTACATATTTATGTAACTTTTTATCGTAAAAGAACAACATCGATAATTTTAAATTAAAATAAATTTTTGTAAAATTTATACTTTTAATACATTTTTGCTGATTTTTCTTTCATATTTTTCAATAATTCTCATAATATTTTTTAAAGGATTTAATATCATTTCTGGTTTTAATTAAATAAAATTTAACAATTTACAACATATATAAAATTTTAAATCACGTATAAAATGCATTTACCTTATATGTTCATCTTTTAATGTTTAACAAGTTTCTTCGAAAATTTTTATAATTACATGGATCAGTTGCTGGGTGAATGCTTTCAAATACGAAAAAAAAAAAAAAAATCATTGTTGCATTCATGCCAAAATTATGGGTACGTTAAAATAAATAAATAAATAAACATATTCCTTAAACATTAAACATAAGTCGTTTTTAGAATTTTCCATAATTTTCAAAGATCAAATCAAGAACTTTATTTATTAATTTATTATTCATTTAATTGTTTTATTTATTTATTTATTTATTTATTTTATCATTATTTATCTTACGGGCTTGCTAGGTAAACATCACAAATGAATATTGGATACCATTATTTCCGTACAGTAATATTTGCCTTATTCGATTACTCAAATTCTGCGATTAAATAAACTGCTCGGGTGTAAAATAACGGAAATTAAAAAAAAAAAATGCAAGTTTCAAGATATTCAAGATTCAAGCTTTCTAAAGAAAATTAGAAACAAACGTATTGCGATTGCTTTTCCTCTAAAATAGCTGATTGATTAAGACTGGACCTTCAGTTATCAACATATATCCCTTCATGTGCAACATTTTTGTCTGGATAGATTTTATTTTATTGAACTTATGTGCAAAGGCATTTCGTTATTAAAATTCGCCTCTAAAATTCATCTTTGATTATGATGGCATCTATTCAGTAATTAATTAACTTTGTACTTTTAAAAGGGTCGTGAGGATGCAGTTAAAGACAGTTTAACATGAAAATCAGAAAAAAATTAAAAAGTATCATCACATACATGTCTAAAGCCCAAGTCCTTGAAATTAGACGAATATTACTATACGAAAATAGTGGTATTCAAAATTCATTTGTGATGGTATTTCCCTGACAATCAAGTTAGAAGACGAATTCGTCCTCATTTTGGAGTATCAAATTTCTAACATTAAAGTTGCATCATGGGAAACAAGATAGTATCGTTCAACATATACACTGCAAAAAGAGAAAAAAAAAGTATAATACTGGCAGCTGGGGTGCTAGTATTATATTGTAAAATCATTTTTCCATTTTTTTTTTTTTTTTGGTGGATCCCTTATAACTTAATTTAGTACCTCGTGTTCTTATTCATAATAACATAATACTATTGTTTCTGAAATTTTCGAGAATTTTGTTTCCCGTTTACTCATTTTACAACTTAACTAAATGGATTAAATTCCATTGTAAAATTTGTAATAGAATTCGAGTCCTAAAACTTTACTTTAAACGGACGCGTTCCGGTTTCATCAGTTCCCTTGTAGAAAAGAAAAGATGATAGTAACATCCCAAACCAGATGCCAATTTAATCTAATAAAATTAGGGTTTGCGGTTGTTTCAGATACTTACGTTTAGGTTGAGCTCCTCTCATCATCATCACTATTCTTGGTTTTATAATAATATTAAAGGAATAATATTAAATATTAAATTTCATTCATAACACTGAAAAAAAAAGTAAAAAAAGAAAAAGAAAAAAAATGTTGATTTTACGGTATAATACTAGCACCCCAGCTGCCAGATACAAAAATAAGGTAACTAATAGATTTCTGTTCTTTCTTTTGTTTTTTAATCTGTGAAATTCAGTTTTTAATTGAAATTATATAACTTAATTTTTAATAAGAAAAGGTATTAAATGCACTACAGAAATAATTTTAAAAAGTGTTTTCAATAGCAATTTTTTTTTTATCTTTCTTTGTTCTTTTCCTTTTTTTTTTTTGGGGGGGGGGGGGGGATTTTGATGAAGTTTTTTTTTTTTTTTTTTTTTAACCACAAACAATATGAAATTACGCCCTATTCCAAAATTTTTCAGTTTCCAAAAAATCGATGAATGAACCAAATTTTTTATCAATGCAAGAGTAACAGGGGAAGTCAGGGAATTTCTCAGGGAAGATATCAGTTTTTCCGAATAGAAAAATTCGCCTTATTCATTCGGTGAATCAATAATTCGGTCTTAAAATACGGCGATTTTTTCTATACTGAAATACTGGTGTTTTCCCGTGAGAAATTCCATACCCTTGTCAATGGAATCCCATGTTCCATATTCCGTCCCCTGTGTAAATAACATTGTTGTTGTTGCTGTAAAATTATTTACTGCTTACGAATTTAATATCGTAAAGCATCGTTTTAAATAGTCGAATGTTCTTCTTTAAAATAATAATAATAATAATAATTGTAATTAATAATAGAAACGATAAAACTTGCGGTAGTATATATAAAAATTAGAATATTATAAATTTGAGGGGGAAAAACAATTTCTGTAAACTTATTCTTAAAAAAAAAAGAAAGAAAAGAAAAAAAAAGAGAGAGAAAGAGAGAGAGAGAGAGAGAGAGAGCGTTAGGACAGGAGATAAAAATACCTCATTTTATAGTTGAAGTAAAAGAGAACGTTTATCATTTTATATATCCTTACTACTATCCTTATCACTACCATAAAGTATATCATTTCTTATCTGCAGCTTAGCAAGTAAATCTTATTAAAATAGGTTTTTAATAATCGGCTATTCTCGTCTCTTTCCAATTTTATTTGTACTGAATAGCAATAATAGTAAATAATGTAGTAATAAATAAAATTCGCAGAATATTGTGAATTTAAAATTATTTTTTAAGAAATTTTTCTAAAAGGTACCAAAAAGCACCGTGATAGGAGATAAAAAAAAAATCCTCATTTTAAATTGAGGGGGAGAAAAAAACATCGTTGTATAAAGTGAAAGAGGAAAAAAAGGGGGAACTATTTATTAAATATCATTAAACATTTTAATTTAGAATAACGTTGTGTTTACCATTATACTTTTCATTTCCGTTCCCAATCTCCGCGAAATCCTGTTCTTATTTGAGAGAAGAAAAAAAAAAATCTACCGGAAATTCTAATTAATTTTTTAAAACATATTTGTTCTTTGTCGATCTTTAATTCCTGTCCAAGCCTTGAAATTAAATTGACAGTGATGCGCTCCTATTTTGTTTGTGAAAGAACTGTAACAAATTTTCATATCCTGCCGTGAGATACTCCGAAATCCGCCTTTATCAAACTGTGTATTGCGTTTGTTGTCACTTCACCGTGCTCAATATGGAATAGAATTTCCTATTCAACCGTGTATATTGATCTTACCTGCAGTTAGTGGGTTGCTTTGCGGGTATAGAAAAGTTCCCAATGCTTACACAGAGTTGTTTTTTCCCTACCTAGATTACTTCCTTTAAAATCCCAACTTTTTTAATTAAAAGAAAAAAAAGTCCCATACGAAATACTTTTTCTCTTGCTGCCATCTTTTACATACGGATATTCCAACTCATACATCATAGGACCCAAGTATTTCCACATGTTACTTCTTCCTCTCCCCCCCTCCACTTGCCCCCTGGCCGGAAATAATTACTCTTTCGCACAGGAATGATATTTTTTCCCTACTCGGTATCCCTATTTCCCCTTTTCTTTGGTTTGTTCCTCCGCAAACTTTTCTTAATGTTTGTTCAGCGTTGGTTTTAAATTATAGCCCCTGAGGGAGGCGGGGGTGGGTCATACGGAGATATAGCGGACGGAAACGGAGTGTCATTGATTAGACAGCGCCATCTATCGACTGCTCAGGCCTAAAACACGGAATCGTTTTTAATCTTGCAGTTTGAAATTTCTTCGAACCCTGTTTACTGTAATCTTGTATTTACCTTTCAGCCCTATCCAAGTCTGAATATATCACTAAAGGGCGAAAAAATAAAATAAAAAATAGATCCAACAGGAGAAAAAAAAAAAAAAAAAGAAGATCCTAGAATATGTATGTAATTAAAGTCACATTTCGCGTTGTGATTCTTTTTTTTTTTCTTTTTTTTTTTCCACGTTACGATTTTTTATTATTTATTCATCTTTTTTTTTTTCTTTGAGATTTCAATTCTGTTTAATTCCGGTAAATTACTTCTTGTCAGGGGAGTCTTCACAAAGCCAAAATGTCAGGTCAGAAGTCAGGATGGTCAACGCCAGGCAGTTTTTCTTCCGAAACAGTCTGTAAAAAGTTAATTTAAGCGGTTTAAATTAGATTTCGAGATTGGGTATTGCGGATTCGAGCAATCGCTTCGGTTGTGAAGCATTAATTTTTATCTTTTCCCCGCAATATATCTCTTTGATCTTTTTCTGTTCTTTCTTTGACGCGCCTTATTTAATTTTGCTAATACCTAAAATGTTATTAGATAATAGTGGGGGGAAAAAGTAATAGATTATTTACGCACAATTGAAATGAAAACTTTTGGTTATTAAGAAGAAATAGATAGAGAATTAATTTAAGCGGTTTTCATTACACCAGAGAGTAAGGAGTTTTGCCAATAGGCAGTTTCTTTCTTTTGATATTATTTCTTCGTTTCTTCCCTTTTGCGTTTGAGTAAAATGGTGATTTAAATTAAGAATAATTATATTAGTCATTTGTTAAAGCGCATAAGTACGTTATTATTAAATTTATCCATTATACGTATTTCTTGCGGAGTTTAATAGTTTTACATAGCCGCCGGAAATGGGGAAGATCATTCCCCCTCACTGATTTTTAAATTTAACTAATTTTTTTTTTCTGTGGTAATTTAGAAAAATTAGTAAAATTTATTTTTCCCAAGTCATTTAAATAAATTAAACACCAAGAGAAAATGAAACGAAAAATTTTCCGACAGTGATCCATCTCCTCGCCCGTCCCCGTGCTACTCAATTTTTAAGAAGGGGGGGGGGGTTGATGTTGTCAGTGGCGTAGCCAGGTAGGGGTGGGGGGGGGGATCTAGATGCTCTGGATACCAATAATATTGTAAATTTTTCTGTTTGATTATCGCAGAAAGTTCTCCGATTAGATAACAGAAAGAAATTTTTTATAAAATTAGCGGTATCCAGAGCATCTTGACTCCCACCCTGGCTACGCCACTGGTTGTTGTTGTTTTGTTTTACTTTGTTCATGTGTTTAAAATTTATCATAAACGGCTGTTCAGAGAAGGCAGAGCCGCCCTGATATAAAAAGAAACGTACTGTTTGAATTATCCATTCCAAGTGCTTGTAGGGAGTTATTTTTGAATATTTAATATTTCTTAATTGTTCAATTTCTGCATTGTTTTTTATTTTGACATGCTTAGAAGTTGCCTTGCACGGAGGTGCACAAATCGAAAATGTCAGGTCAAAAATCAGAGTGGTCAATCAATGTTCGCAGTGTAAAAAGTTAATTTAAGCGATTTAAATTAGATTTTGAGTTTAGTTTCGTGAATTCGAGCAATCACTTCAGTTGTGAGGCAAGTTCTTTTTTCCCGTAAGGCATTCTCTTTGATCTTTATCTGTTATTTCTTTGACGCGCCTTATTTAATTTTGCTAATACCTAAAATGTAATTAGATAATCGTAAGAGGAAAAGTAATAGATTATTTACGTACAATTGAAATGAAATCTGTTGGTTATTAAAATAAAATAGATAGAGAATTAATTTAAGCCGTTTTCATTACATCAGAGAGTAAGAAGTTTTGCCAGTAGGTGGTTTCTTCTTGTTCTTCTTCTTTTTTCCTTCTGCGTTTTTGCTTTTGCTTTTGAATAAAATGGTGATTTAAATTATTAGTCATTTCTTGAAGCAGTTTATTGTTAATCTTGCAAATTCTATTTCCGTATTTCTCACGATATAGGCTTTGATAATTTTGTTGTATTTGTTATATCTCCGAAAAGTAAGTTTGTTCTTTAATATGTAATTAATTTACATTTTACATGATAATTAATTTTTGCGACATTTTTATTGATCAAAATATTTGTAATATGTTAATATATTTCTTAGGAATGTTTTATTTAAACTATAAAAACCTAAAGAGCTTTTAAGTGTATTTATGTGCCTCCAATTAATTTCGCAATTTAAAATCTACTTCACAGAAATAATTTATTAAAAATTAAAAAGGTTAGAGATCGTTTGTATTATGATAAAAATCTGGAGCCATTTTTTTTTTAATTATTATTAATTCTAGTTAATGCATGAGAGACGTTTGTGTTTCCTTTACATGGACTTTGTCTTCATGAACGTCGAGTCTAGTGATGGGCATAATGATTATTTTGATTATTCGAATGAATCATTCGGGCATGCGCAGAAACATAACTGTCAAACTTCAATTTTTTTTTTTTTTTTTTTTTTTTTTTTAATTCAGTTGCTACCAGAAATTTTGAAAAAAAATAAGAAGTTTCTGATTTTAATTAGAATTAGATTAGACACCAGATAAAAATTAAAAATGTGTTTCGGATATGCTTCTGCGCTGCTCGAATAATTCATTCGAATAATCAAAATAATCGTTATGCCCATCACTAGTCGAGTCCACTCGTTCTAAAAATTGGCTATCTAACTCAACTCTAGTTGGAAAAAAAAGTAATCTAAAGAAGAAAAGATAAAGATGATATTTTAATATATTTCGAAGTAATAAAAAAAGGAGAGCCACAATGGATACTGCTTATGGAAACTTTCCCCCACAACACCATATAAAGACTGGCCGCTTTTTACCTGAAGGCAAATTTTCATGATCGCGAAGAAAATGTCTTTGAAAGAGCTCCTTGTTATACATACATTGTAATCTACCAAAACACCTTTTTTAAACGTGATTCCAATCGCACACATTTCATTTGAAAGAGTGGCTGGAAGAAGGGCATAGGAAAGAGTTCCATATCCTGTGCCTCTTGGCGCAGTTGATGAAAAAATCCGAAATGATGACAAAAGGCCGTCGTAGCATCTTACCAAATTTTATTGTATTTATATTTTATTTATATATTATTATTTATATATAATTATTTATATATTATTATAATATATAATGGATTATAAGGAAATCTCTTATAATCCAATGGAATTTTTTCCCCAATTTGTCAATTAGCTCACTGTATTGCCTGTATCTTTTTGAGTTTTCATGATATTTCTGGTCTTGTTATATGAGTTGCTCTATGGAATTGACTACTAAATCATTAAAAAAAAAAAATCTTTCGTATAGTTTGCGCATTCGCAATTAACAATTATTTCATACAAATACTCATATCTTATCAAATATTCAATATTTATTTTTTATTATTTTTTTTTTAAATTGCAGTATAACAGTTTCTATTCTTCTTGGAGATGTCAAACATGTGCTTTACATCATCCTCGAAGTTCAAGGACAAACCGTATAAAAAGCGAAAGCGTTCGGTCACTGGCCCTTAATTTTTAGACAACAGTGTATATTATTTATATTTATTTTTATTATATTTCAGTCTATATATAAATTTACCACATTGAAACATTTATTGCCAAAAAAAAAAAAAAAAAAAAAAAAAAAAAAAAAACTCGCCAAATTTTCCAGCACAGGATATGGAACTTTTTCCAGGGCCTAAGTTACAAATTCAAAATTTTACATAAATGGGGGAGGGGGGGGGACTATTAATGTCATTGATTAGGGATGTCCTGAACACGTACTGCAACATAGACCGTTCTTCCAATCTTAATTATCATCTCCTTTGTCTTCATGACATGTAATAAAGAACTAGTTTAGGTGAGTAAGGAAAATAATAATATTATTTTTAGTTTATTGTTTTATTTTTTTTATTTGAAGTAAATAAACTTGTATATAATGAAATTGTAATTTTTAACACTGGGGTAATCACCAATCATTCTACATAGGCTCTTTTCTAACAAAAAAAAAAAAAAAAAAAAAAAAAAAAAAACCAACTCTCTAAAATTTTTAACGTAGTCCCTTATTCCAAACACCCATTCATTTATTTGTACCGTTATTTTAAAACTCGCAGCCATGCAGTGCAGTGATATGAAACCATAAAATGCAGTGAATCAAGATTTATTTAAAAGTTAAAAGTTTTAAAATGTTTTCTGTATTTTTTTATTTTTTTTTTTTCAAATTCCGTATTCTGTTTTGCTTGGTATGATAGAAAGTTGTATCTATAATATTCCAGTCTGCAACTGGATGGTTCTAAAAACAAATATAAAAAAAAAGCAAAATACTATGACTAATTTTTAATAGTAGTTCGTAAGAAATAGTAACATCATTAAAAACCTTGACCCTATTTATTGCAGTAGTATATAACCATGAAAATCAGCGATCAAAATCGCATTTTGAGAAAGGTCAGAGAACAAATACATACGTGAGTTATTGCCAGCCAAAATATATCATTTGGTACTCAATTAACGAACATCTCAATGATATCCCGAACTCATCTCGTTAGTAAAAATTCGTTTTCGGGATGCATTGCTGCTTAAATTGCTGAAAATCAGGTTATCATTCACATCGTGGAGATTTAATATTATCTACAATTTTTTTTTTCTTTTTGTACCTTGCAATTTGGTAGGAGTCTCACATATCTCATCATTAGGATTTGAATAACAAGGAAACGGTCGGTGCTTGCATTCAATTTAAGGAAGATAATCGCACAAAAAGGTTGTGACATACTGGAGAACAAACATGCAAGAGGAGCTATTGACCTACCTTGAACTGGAAACAGCTAGTCTAAGACGGAAATAATGCCAGAACATTCTACACCTCATTCTTCTTCTCTTCAAATTCGCTTTACGTTAAAAAGGCTTTTTAAATAAAGATCTCAGCAGAAGCCGCTATACGAAAGGATAGAGTTAAAGGTAGGAGGGGGGGTGCACTGAAAAAAATAGGTACTCAAAATTGAGTAAAAAGTACTCAATTTTGAATACGTCACATACTCAAAATAGCTCCGATCCAAATGTACTCAAAATTGAGAAACACATGTACTCATTTTTGATCCCATGGATGTATTCAAATTTAAAATTTTTTATGTCGTTAAAATAAAATTTATAGGATAAAAACGAAACTTCCGAGTACAACCTTATAAGGGACAAATACACTTCGGCATCTTTTTTTTTCATTTCTGAGTGAGTATATAGAATTTTACCGACCCTTCCAGCGAGCGGGTTCGAACCCATGATGTCCCGTGTACTAGCCGGATGACCCAAACCCCAGCGCCATGACCGCTCGCGGTTTTCGCTCAAATACCGTAACTTATTTGAATCGCGATGGATTTTTCCAATGTTTTTAATATTTTCTTTTCATAACTTTCAATAATTCGCTATACTATTTGGTGCCGTATAACAGACAAATTTTAATTTATTATGTATTATATGCATTAAAAAATTGTATTAAGAGTAATAATTGCTGCTTTTTGCAACAGTACTAACCAGTGTCGATTTCAGACATTTTTCTCCTGGAGGAATTTCTGTGGCTCCGGGGGGGGGGGGGGACATTTCAATTTTCCGGGGGATAATTCCCCTCCGGGCCACTCCCTGAATTCAGTGGTACCAACATTTTCTTTTTCGAACATATACTTTTTAAAAATTATTTGCCTGATTATATCTATTTATCAATTCTAATAAAAACAACAATTATATTAATCAGACGTGTTTATTACATGCTATTAAAATATATTTTTTTTAATGTCTTATTTAATAGAAATTATGTAAATAAATTTTTTTATAATAAATTAAATTATTATATTTCAGCTATGCTGAGAGCTTTTGCGTACGGTTCGGTTAAACTAAATAGTTAAAAAAAAAAAAGATTCTTAAAGACAAATTTAAAATTAATGATCTTGGGATAGGTAGGTTTAAATCTGGACTTATTTATTTTATTTAAATTAAATTAGTTTAATTTATAAAAATATAAGCTAAAGAAATAAATTAAAAACGTTATAAAGTTAAAAACTTTATTTTTATTAAAGTAAAGAAAAAATGTTAACTAATTTTATAAATTTAAGGAAAAAAAATTATAAACTTTGTAAAATTATAATTTATAAAATAATAAATTTTAGCGTAATTCATAAATTTGTAAGCCGAATCAGCTTAGTTTAATACCAATTTGCATAGCTATAATTTGCAAAGATATTATGTTATGAAACTTTTAAATAACACAATATTGCCCCACGCTAAAAAATTTAAAATAAATTTTAAAAAAATTAGTGGGAAAAAAATCATAATTTTGAAGTACTATCAAGGAAAAAAAAAGTAGATGTGTAAAATGTGAGGGGGAAAAAAAAAAAAAAGAGTAAATATGTTGTAGTGGATCCACTTTGATGAAAATCCAGAACAACCAGATCCACTTTTCATTTCTCTTATTCTCCGTTTTTCCTTCAAATAATAGCTTTTTAGGCTCCGAAATTTCGTCATTACACATTCTGAAATATACAAGTATGTTAGGTTTGATCATATGTTCATTTTTGATCCAAAAATACTCATTTCGAAATGATTACATGAACTTACTCATTTTTGAGAATGCACATATTCATTTTTGATCCAAAAATACTCATTTCAATATGAGTACATGGACTTACTCATTTTTGAGAATACACATGTTCATTTTTGATTCAAAAATACTCATTTCGAAATGAGTACATGGACTTACTCATTTTTGAGTACTTCATTTTTTACAGTGTGGGGCAGTGGCGTAGCAATTCAAAAATTACGGGAAGAGCCCAAATAATTATTTACAAATAAATTGAACAGTTTTGATTATAAAAAATTAAATATTTATGAGAATAATTAATTGCTCAAAGCAATTGTTCATAACATTATAATAAAATGAATATTTTAATTAGTACACATAATGCCAGAACATTCTACACCTCATTCTTCTTCTCTTCAAATTCGCTTTACGTTAAAAAGGCTTTTTAAAAAAAGATCTCAGCAGAAGCCGCTATACGAAAGGATAGAGGAAAGGGCAGGAGGGGGGGGGGGAGTGGCGTAGCAATCCAAAAATTACGGGAGGAGCCCAAATAATTATTTACAAATAAATTGAACAATTTCGATTATAAATAATTAAATATTTATGAGAACAATTAATTGCTCAAAGCAATTGTTCATAACATTATAATAAAATGAATATTTTAATTAGTACACATAATGCCAGAACATTCTACACCTCATTCTTCTTCTCTTCAAATTCGCTTTACGTTAAAAAGGCTTTTTAAAAAAAGATCTCAGCAGAAGCCGCTATACGAAAGGATAGAGGAAAGGGTAGGAGGGGGTGGAGCAGTGGCGTAGCAATTCAAAAATTACGGGAGGAGCCCAAATAATTATTTACAAATAAATTGAACAGTTTTGATTATAAAAAATTAATATTTATGAGAATAATTAATTGCTCAAAGCAATTGTTCATAACATTATAATAAAATGAATATTTTAATTAGTACACATAATGCCAGAACATTCTACACCTCATTCTTCTTCTCTTCAAATTCGCTTTACGTTAAAAAGGCTTTTTAAAAAAAGATCTCAGCAGAAGCCGCTATACGAAAGGATAGAGGTAAGGGTAGGAGGGGGGTGGGGCAGTGGCGTAGCAATTCAAAAATTGCGGGAGGAGCCCAAATAATTATTTACAAATAAATTGAACAGTTTTGATTATAAAAAATTAAATATTTATGAGAATAATTAATTGCTCAAAGCAATTGTTCATAACATTATAATAAAATGAATATTTTAATTAGTTTAGATTGAAGATGTAAGGAACTGAAAACTTGCACAAAATTGCTATTATCAAATTATGAGACAGCGGGCGTTAGAGGGAGAGGGGGCAGGGCCTTCCCAATTTTCTAAAAAGTTTTCACAGGAAACAAACAGTCCTAGAGTATCAATGCTTGTAATCGTATTTTGCTTTATATTCCATAAAAGTAAAATCCTTGAAACTACTTAAAATCTTAACGTGCAGTAATGAAATTGTTGTTTGAAATATTTAACAAAATGGTTCAAAATAAGAATTCGACTCCCAGCGCAGATTTTGAGGCCCTAGTGCTGCAGATTTACTAGTTGAGTTTTTTTTTTTTTTTATGTTCAGATTTTTTTTTTTTTTTTTTTTTTTTTTTAAGAGGAATTGTAAAACATTGAAGACAAAAAATAATAGTCCATGGACTGCTCACGTGACTTAACAAATTGCTTTCATTTGAATGGGGAGGGTTTGAGCACCTCTCTTTTGTATGTCTCTGCATGCCGGTAGGAAGGGGGAAAAGAAGGGCCATTGTCCCTCCCTAAAGTTTATTATTATTATTATTATTATTATTATTATTATTATTATTATTATCTTTCACGTTAAGAATTTTTGGTATGGGATCTCTTGCCCTCCCGCGCCGCCTCCCAGGAATTCTTCAAAATAACTTTAAATTCTTTTTTAGGGTTCCGTACTTAAAAAGTGAAAACGGAACCATTATAAAATCACTCCTGTGTATGTCCGTCCATCGGTCACCACCCTTTTTCTCGTAAACTATGAGATGTGAAAAGTTCAAACTTTGGAAAGTTATAAAGCCTTTTTACCCACATATTTCAGGTTATTAGCGATTCACAAATACGTTTAGGAAAAAATTAGGGGGGCTAATTAAGTTACTTGAAAAAAAAATGTTTTATTTTTACATATCATATGGGGTGTCGTAAGAAAGATCTCGTAATATCGAACTAAAAATATATATTTGTTTTAATTTTAGGTATTATATTTTCAGAGATGTCGAAGAAAATGCACTGCAAAAATAACCCCCACCCCCTCTATTTCCGAATCTACTGAAACTAAAATTATGAAAAAAATAAGGGTAGTAGGGGTTTATTTAAACCTTGAAGGAAAACTATAGCGATTTTCTTAGGTAACATAGTTTTTGGGGAAAACGCATTTTTCTGTTACACACAAACTTTACTTTTCTAGCGGTCAGCGGGAGAGTTGACGGGCGATGGAGGTATCTATCGACACAGAATCATCCAATGATATTTGATAATGATTTTCGAAACGAATTGTCGGTAATTAGCCGAGATATTAATTAAGTTACTTAAAAAAAAACTTTCTTTTTATATATTGTATAAGGATATCGTTCGAAAGATCTCTTAACATCGAACTCAAAAATATATATTGGTCTTAATTTTAGGTATTATATTTTCAGAGATATCGTCGAAAGTATACTGGAAAATATGTCCCCCCCCCCCTCACATTTCCGAATCTACTGAAACTGAAATTATGGAAAAAATTAGGGGTAGTAGAAATTTATTAATTAATAAATAATAGTAATTAATATATTTAAGCGCAAGTTATACTCATACTTGGCCGATTTTTTTTTTTTTTTTTTTTTTTTTCCTTAATGTGGTTGTTTTGAAAGGGACGGAGATCCTTCCTCCTTGATGAAAGAAATGAGAAAAATTGTGACCATTTAAAAAAAAAAAAAAAAAGAAAGCTCATTTTTTGGATTTTTAACATTTGCTTTTGTGCTGATATGTTTAAAAATTGTGTTGTATGGGTTCGTATAAAAGAAAAAAAAATCTTAGTTTCGCCTGTTTTATTATTATATCCTAAATAATTTTGAATGTGATTGTCATTTCGAAAACAGGAGAATCTGTTCACGGAAGGGAGGGGAGTTCCTGAGTCCCAAGAGCGATTTTATTCTCTTACAAACGCTTTACACGCATAGTCTTTATTATTATTATTATTTATTATTATTAGTTTTTTCATTTAAAAAAAATTAAATTTTGATAGATAGAATAACATTTTATTCCAATTTTATGGAGGACATTCCACCTTGCTGAATATTAATTATTTTCCAAACCTCAGGACATATGCAATAATTTAATAAGGATGTGAGATAGTTCTGATTCCATTGTTATCATCTATCACAGATGAAACCGCCAGGGAAAAAGGAAGGGCATATCTTATAAGTACTAACTAAATGTGATTTATTTTTTACATGTATTATCTGCATGTGGTTTACATTTATTTTTAATTAAAATTTCGACTACTTGAATTTTTGATAGATATAGAATAGCATCTCTTCTTATTTTTATGACAGCACATTTGCTCAATATTAATAACATATTCAGAACTCATGGACATATCATGCAATTTAATAAGGATGTCCAAATGGCTTGTAATTCTATTGTTATCATCAGTCCAAGTAGTAGCCGCTAGGAGAGGAAGCGGGTGTGGGGGTAAGGGAAAGAATTCTTCAGTACCAAATGTGATTTTATTTTCTACAACCAGGTGCATGTATGTTTTTTTATTATTATTATTTATGATTTAACTATTTGAAATAATCATAGATAGGACAGCATTTCTATCCTATTTTAAGAGACACAGTCTGACTTCTTGAATATTAATAATATACCATTGACTTAAGAATATATCATACAAATTGATAAGACTGTACAAATGGCTAGCAATTTCATTGTTAACATCAATCCCTGCTGAAAAGCCGATGATAAATGAGAGGAGATGCAGGGTTACTTCATAAATGTCAAATGTTATAATACTTTTTTTTTTTTCTTTTTTTCTTTTTTTAATATTTAAATATTTAATTGATAGAATAGCATTTAAAAAAAAAAAAAAAAAGAATTTTATAAGAAAATATTCCGGTTTGTTCAATAATAAAAATATATTTAGAGCTTAGGAGCACATCATACACTGCAAAAAATAATTGTTGATTTTACGACTACCGCGCATGCGCGGCACTGTATTACTGTTTATTACTGTTAATTTTACTGTCTGGGATGATACCATTATACCGTAAAATAAACATTCTTTTTTTTTCCTTAGTGCATGGTTTAATAAGGGTGGCCATATTGTTAGTGTTTCCATAATTAATATCAAGTGTGTGTGTGTGTGTGTGTTAGAAAAAGTTATAAGTGATGAGTTTTGCAGGTAAAATTTTTTTTATCAGCTAGGCAGGTTAAAGAAATTAAATTCTCTAATTCCAAATTACTATTAAATGAAAAATGTCTGCAATTTTCCTTATTTTCCTTAAATTATAAAAATCATAAGCGTTTTAGCTTATGATTTTTATAATTTTTTGTTTTTATATGCGCATTAATCCTTGTAAAGTGCTTCGGATTAGGTAACAATTCCCTAAAATTATTCAGAAAATGATGCACTTTACTACATATACCCTAACATTTTACTTCATTTAGTAAACTGATTAACATTTTTGGAAATCTGGCCCTTATAGTTATAGAGCACGCTTGTAAGAAAAATATGAAAAAAATTGCATACAGTTCAAAATTGCAAAAGAAGTGTGGTTTTAATTTTTTTTTAATTAAAAAAATAATATAAAACTTTTAAAATTTTAACAAAATAAGTGCATTTTTTCTTGATTAAATCATTTTTTCTTGATTAAATCATTTTTTCTTATAAAACCAATTAATAATATGTCATAAAATACTCAAATTAAAATTAAAAAAAAAATAGTTCAAAGGGTATTGAATCCCTTAAAATGCGAATTCCAGTTAGAACTAGCAATTGATATTTTGAAAGTATGCTTCTTTGTTGTATAAGAAACAGTTTAGAACTAGTGGCCGGTCTCCTTGAAGAAATGGACACTATGATCATTATAAAATGCTTACTCTTAATTTATTAATTTCCACCATATGCTTCAGGGATGTTAATATTCAAGTGATGAGGATATTCTTGACCGGCAAGCTGATAAAAACATCTGTGGAACATTCACCTTTAAAAGTATATGTACGTTTATTTGATTTTCTTACCAAAAAAAAAAAAAAAAAAGGGGGGGGGTGGCGATTCTTTTAAAGTTTCAAGGTAAAAAATGGACATAGCCAGTGGAAGTTCAATTATTGTACTTCTCTGTTATCCAAATTATGTTATTTAAATTTCAATCATAAGAGCGATATTTCTGTTCTCTTTTTTTACGTTTCCATCCTCGTTCTCTTTTTCCTTATACCTACATACATTATGTTATAAGTAATGCGCATATGAACTAAGCGTAGTATTTAATTTTTTGTTAACATTTTAAAAATTATAATTTCAAGCGAGATTTTAAATTGCGAACGAAATGAAAATGTGAATGCGAGATTTATCCTCAATTTCTATTCTCATCTATACGTAAAGCTGGCGAGTAGTTTTAAAGCTAAATCATTTACTATATCCCATTTTTACTATATAGCTGACAATTCGGTTACTATAACTACAGTTAACAATAAGTACGGTTGCTTTCTACCATTCTAAGAAAAGAACTCTTCTCCTTTAAATCCATCAATTACATTTTTTATTCGGTATATTTCTTTTTGTAAGAAATGAACGTTACGCCTTTTCTCCCCTAAATATGAATAACATCCTTATGCCTCTGGAAGAAAAATTAGGATTGATACTTTTCTCTGTCTCGGGAACTCCTGTTTTTTTTTTTCTTCTTCTTCTTTTTTTACCTGCTGATGCGCTATTAAATAGCAAGTAGGGAAAAAAATCGAGAATTTCAAAAGAAGCTATTTAATATTGAGATATAATATTTGAAAAAATATATCGTTGAAAATACTAAAGTTACTTGCTATAATATTTAGCGCCCGCTGAAAAAGAAATATCACTTTCTTTTGTTAATTTAAGTACTTTTCGATTTAATTTTTTTTGTTTTCTGCGGAAGATGGGGGATAAATACTTGAGGTCACCTTAAATGATGCTTTTTTGAAGTTGCACTGCAATTTGCTTCCCGTATGGGTCCACTTTAAAGGGCCGGCCATAAGACGGGGTTCAGGGTACAATGCACCCAGACGACACGTCATAGGGGCCCCTCAAACGTGACTAAAAGGGCGTTTTTTAGCCTTTTGAAATAAAATTTCAATCCTTAAAAGTTTTTCACTTGGTCCATACCCAGCTTCTGCGCTATAGAGGGCTCCAACAAAACTTGTGATCTTTTATTTTTACCTTTGAAAAATATAAAAGATGGGCCAGGCCCCAAAAATATTTCTTTCACCCGGGTCCTTTTAAAGAGATGATCGGACCTTCATTTTATTTTCTATAATAGAAAAAAAAAAATCTGCAAATTAAACTGTAATGCCAAATATGAAATAATGAAGTTTTTTTTTTTATCTTTTCTATTCACATATTCTCGGCACCTGTTTCTCGGCGAAAAACAACTTGAGCACCAAGAGAAGCTAAAATTTAAATGGGCTATAATAATTAATATTCACCAAACATTATTAATTATATTTTTAATGTCCAGAAATCTTATTTTGAATTAGAAGTCGTCATTATGTAACAATTCTGAACTGTAAAAGTTATTATTTATTTTTTTTATAAACAATATTTATTTTTCAGTGAAAATTTTTGTTCACTAATAAATCGTCGTGCTTTTGATAGTCACGCGTTCATTAAAATAGTCTTTTATTATACAATCGATATTATTTTTACTAAAATCTTCCTATTCTTTCTTTTTATAGCATCTTACATGCATAATAGTTTGATAATAACATTAATAATACTTATAAAATATCCATAATATAAAAATTTTATTTAAAAAAAAAAAAAAAAAAAAAAAAAAAAAACCTCAAAGATGAGTATTAAGTTTAAATATCTCCAAGAATGACTCGTTCATCACAAAATAAATAAATAAATAAATATAAATAAAAAAATTAAAGGAAATTGGACGCGGAATAACTAATAAGTACAGTATAACACATATACACCAGTTAGTAAAAAAAAAAAAAAAAAAAAAAAAAAGAAAAAAAAAAGAAAGAAAGAAAGAAAGAATATTTCACACTTCGGAATAAGTGTGAAATAGTGGAGTGAAATATCGGAGTCACCGGGTGTAGGTTGGAGAGAGAGATGAAAGCGGACAATGGTCATTTCCTTTGATTGTCAAAAAACTCTCAACAAAAATGTCCCTGCAATTGTTCTGCACCCATTTTCTTTTGGGTTAGAATTCCCTTCAATACAGGGGCATTCTTTTCAACATTTTAAACACCTTTTTAAAAAGTGTTCAATTTGAGAAAGCCTTTAGATTTTTCTCCTAAAAGTCTTACAATACAAAGAAGTAACTATATTTTAGCAGTTTAAAAAGTTGTTTATCCTTGTAAATAAGGCTTAAATAGATTTTTCAAAGAATTTTTCTTTTTAAGTATCATTAAATTGATGTGATTAGGTTTCAAAATAGTTTAAGCTTCTTCAGTTTTATATAATTATACAGTTTTAAAACGTTGAATTAAAAAAAAAAAAAAAAAAAAAAAAAAAGTCTGATTAGAAACGTTAAAATTTTTTTTTACTAATTTAATGAAAATGTATTATTTTTTTTTTATCCTCGATTACAAATCCTTTTTCAACATACTACCAGAAATGTGGTTCGACTTATACACGAAAATTATTATTATTTTTTTTTTTTCAAAATTTTGCATAAGAATTGGGGGGGGGGGGGGGTCGACTTATACACGAGTATATACGGTATTTTTTTTTTTTATTAAATATTTAAAACATATGAAATTACTTAACACAAGTTTTACCAGCCATGACCCATTAAAGTAAAAGATAATTTAAAGAGTTAATATGTTCGATCACCATTTTACGATTATAGCAATTTATTCAAAATATATTATATTCAATCCTCTTTATCTTTCGTTCAGATTAACATGATTCAGCACATGTGCAAATAAAACAGAATAAAAAATAAAAATAAACGTCATTGGTAAGGGGGTGGATGAAAATGAAAGATTTTAAAAAGAAAAAAAAATTGACTCGTCTGATCAGCATTTGACAACCACAAGCCTTCAATCAACAAGAAAATAACTCTTCTTTTCGCACTGCCCATTATTAGCAAAACTTTATTTTTTATTTATTTACTTTTTTTTTTTCTTTCTTTTCTGTGTCTTGATCGTGTCGTGTCTTTGATGAGCGCCTCTACGAAAGCGGATATAGCGCCGCGATAAAGCCCAAGAGAAGGGGGAATGAAAGTCATATCCTGTCATTAACCCACATTCGCCCCTTGCTCTCTCTCTCTCCGTGTGTGCACGTTCATGAAGTGGGGGTGGAGTGCTCAGGAGTCTTTAACTAAGTTCAGTTTTTCGCTCTGCGTCACTGGATCGGGGGAGGCCCCTGGTCCTAAAGAAGAGGGGGAAGACGTTCGGTGGGATGGAGATTCATTAAAAAAAGGTTCTCTTTAGGTTTGATAGGGGTGGAAGATATGTTTTGTGAGGGAAAATAATTTGTAACTTCAAATAAAGAAGTAAAGGAATAAAAAAATATATTTAACCCTTTATTGCACGATTTTTTAAAATTTTACGGAAAAAAAAAAATATATTGGGATGGCAGGGTGGGATGGTGTCCTTCTAAATCTTTGAAAAAAGTACGAATTTTTAAAAAGTACTGAGAGAATGTAAATATAAAAAGTTAAATTTGTTATTGGAAAAATTATTGCACGATTATAATTTCATTGTGCCATAACTTTGTTTTAAAGTTAAAAAAAAAAAAAAAAAAAAAAAAAAAAAACATTACATGTCATTATAACTGTAAACCGTAATTTTATTTTAGTTTAACCTTTATCATTCGTTAACACTGCTTACCAGAACTACTGAATATTTTAATTTTTAATTTTCTACTGTCTTTCAGTTTTCTAAACTAATGATGTTATACAATAAAGGAGTTTAACAAAAAAAATCAAGATCGTAGAGAGGAACTTTTTTAGTATGCGCGGTAGCGTATTACTGCTTGCACGGCAGCGTATTACTGCTTATTTTACTGTTTAATACTGTTAATTTTACGGTATAATACTGGCAGCTGGGTAATCAAGAGTTATTTTTTGCAGTGTGGGGATGGGGGGGAAAAGGAGACTCCTACAATTCCTTTCTTTGAAATAAAACTAAATGAATAGGCGCAGAACGTCATAGATAATAGATAAATAAAAATAAAACTTATTTTGAAATATAAGAAAGTATTGTATTAGCATATATATATGGCTTTTTATAGGACAAAACTTAATTGAAGAACGCTTATTTTTGCCTATTCTCTTTTGTTTTTAACACTTTCCAACATACTTGATAGGTGTTTATGAATTCGGTTTGCCTGCCGTCTGTCTGTCCGTGCTCTAACTCGCCTAAATATATTTGGATTGACATGCAATTGACATATGTTATTGAGGTTTACTTATGGCATGTTCGGTATTGAAAGTGAAGTGAGTAGCACTTTTAGTTTTTTTACAGACACACTGAAAAAAATTCTGTTGCATTACGGTCTATGGGAAAAATCATTTGCGGTTTACTTTAATGCCGTTACACAATTTCAAACGTATTGAAATTGATACACTGGTGTCCAGAAATTAAGGGGCAGTGACCAATTTCAGACGTTTCGTCGAATATCTTACTGAAACTTCTGAGGAAATGCCCGGAATGCCCTTGAATTTTGAGGATGTAAAGAGCATGTTTGACTTCATTTTTTTCAGTGAAGATTTTGTCGCGAGGATAATTAGGTGGGGGGGGGGGGATAATAATTTTAATAATAAAATAATGTTTTCGATCACCCAAGTAACAGAAAATGCTAAAAATGATCTGTCGCTGTAGCAAATGACTATGTATGTCCTGTTCAACATTTGTGTGCATTTGTGTAAACATAGCACGTATATTTGTGAAGATGTTAACGTTTCTGTGAACAATAAAAAGGTTTTTTTTAATAGCATGCAGGATTTTCAGCCGAATTTAACACCGCTTTCCAAAAACTTGACAAAAAATCGTAGAAATAGTACACTGTAATTAGAATATTAATATACCGAATATTTGATGAGATATGGGTATTTTTATGAAATAAATTTTAACTGCGCATGCGCGAACTACAGCAAAGATTTTTTTTGCCATGATTTGATAGTCAATACTATAGGACAACTCATAAAGAAAGACCAGTGAAATATCGTGAAAACTCAAAAAGTTACAGCAATAATTGAAAATTTTATCAGATTTTTTATGTTTGTTCAATAGAGAGTTCCTTATAATGGTTCATATTTTGTTATTTTAGTAATCTAATAAAATTACCCCCCCCCCCACACACACACACACACTTGTTATTTTACTATTGTGACTATCTTCTGAAATTCATTTGAAGAAATAAATCCTTCGACATTCCTATACAGGAAGACAATATAATTACTTGCCGGAAACGATGTAATAGCATCACAATAAAAGAAAGTTTTCTAATGTGTAAATTTATGTAGAAATAATTATATTATTTATGTTACTCTGTACATGTTAAAAAAAATTTAATTGTTATAACAACAACAACAAAAATTAATTTTATTTATATAATGATTATAAAATTTTAATCTTTCGTATGCCAGAAAAATCCTCATTCGTTCGCCAAAAGGTTCGCCATCCCTTGCTAATATATCCCTTGCATCATCGCGGAAGTCAAGGGAATTCCCCTCTGATAGGTTCTTTTATTCGTTTATATTTTGAACTATGTGTAATTTTGTCTGACGGAAGTCAGTGTCACATGTTATAACATCTTTCCCTTTTATTAACTACTTTATCGCTTGTTCTTGATGTTTTCTTTTCGTCTTTCAATATTATTATTCACCATTTAAGTGGAAGAACACGTTAGTTAAATTCTCCGATAATATTAAATAGTAATATTGCGATAATTGGTGTAGATTTTTGACAATGCAAAAAACTATCATTCATATATGATATTACCAGTTGTTTGATGATTGTGCTAAATACTAACGTATGAGCTCATATGCTACTTTGGAAATGTATAATTGGAACTGATGGAGAATGTAGTTATCTTTTCTATTCTTCTCTTGTTAGTTGTGGTTGCTGTTGTATAATTTTAAAGATTTTAACTAAAAAGGTCTTAAAAATTTTGTTTTGTTATATCACAATTAGAACAACAACAACAACAAAATACTTATGCTTACTTTGGAACTGTATAATTGAACTGATGGAGAATGTAGTTATCTTTTCTCTTCTTCTCTTGTTAGTTGTGGTTGGTGTTGTATAATGTTAAAGATTTTAACTAAAAAGTCTTAAAAATTTTGTTTTGTTGTATCACAATTACAACAACAACAACAACAACAAAAATACTTATGCCTACTTTGGAAATGAATAATTGAACTGATAGAGAATGTAGTTATTTTTTTTTTTCTTCTTCTCTTGTTAGTTGTGGTTGCTGTTGTATAATTTTAAAGATTTTAACTAAAAAGTCTTAAAAATTTTGTTTTGTTATATCACAATTACAACAACAACAACAACAAAAAAAAAAAATACTTATGCTTACTTTGGAACTGTATAATTGAACTGATGGAGAATGTAGTTATCTTTTCTCTTCTTCTCTTGTTAGTTGTGGTTGGTGTTGTATAATGTTAAATATTTTAACTAAAAAGTCTTAAAATTTTTGTTTTGTTGTATCACAATTACAACAACAACAACAACAACAAAAATACTTATGCTCACTTTGGAAATGTATAATTGAACTGATAGAGAATGTAGTTATTTTTTCTATTCTACTCTTGTTAGTCGTGCTTGCTGTTGCATAATTTTAAAGATTTTAACTAAAAAGCCTTACAAATTTTGTTTTGTTTTATTTAAATGTTCACAATATAAAGTTAGATTTACAATACAGAGCAGATAATGCCAATGCCTTGAAAATGTATAAAATAGTACAAAAATACCTGAGAAATGTCATATTGCTTTATGAAATGCTTGATGTCGACACGAAAAGCTTTCATTTTTTGAACATCGTTGTAAGCCAAATCACTAAATATAACTACGGTTAAGATAGTGTTGAATTCTGAAGGAAAAGAACATTCTTAATAACCTTTTATGAATTAGTTAAATACATCGTTTTCTACTTTAATGTGTGGTCTGTTATATTCTGAAGAGTATTGAAAAGACGGCTCTGTAAATATGTTTTTCCTTGAAATTACATTAAAAATTCGAAAGGATGAAATTTAATAAAATCTATTTACTAACCAAATAGAATATTTTAAAGTCATAGAAATAATTGAATTAATCTCATTTCGTTAAAATATCATGCGTCTGTCACAAATTTTAGGGGAAAAGAAAAATTCAGTTCAAATTTTCCATTTTTCTCACAATAAAAAAATGTTCAAAAGATTTCTATACCTATTCAACAATCTCGTTGAACAACGGCACAAGCATTAATCTTGAAATTCTAGGTAACGTGCTCTATTTTTTAATTACTTTTGTAAGAGTTTTCAATTTGCAAACCAAACCAAACCAAACGCTTTTAACCTCTTTTGAAAAAACATCGAAGCAAAAAATGAAAAAGATCTTCTAAAGCAGGGACGTAAAAAACATAATTCTAGTCCTTGCTACCAATACTAATACCAATCTTTTTAAAGGAAATAGGATATAGTGATTCCACGCCCTCCTTACTCTTTTTTATCTGTTTCTTCACCGTTTTTTAATTTGACCATCAGACCTCTGCGTTTATCTCTTTATCTTTGGTTAAAAAAATTGACTTTTTTTTTAAAGCTTTTTTTACTTCCGTTGAAAAAAAAAAAAGGTATTTTTCTTTTTGTTCTTGTTCAGAGTCGGATTTTAAGATTTAAAGTCAAACTAATTTTGCAACTTTCCGCCGTGTTTGCACTCTGCACTTGCCGGAGAGCTGGAAAAGTGGGAAAACAGAATAGTAATTAAAATGGGTATAATATGTTTTTGCCGCCACAGACTTTTTGCAATTCTACTCCACTCCCCGACTCTCTCTACTGGTATTTACCGATCCTGAACTCACAGGTGTTTTTCGTAATGACGCAAGCGCGCTGTATGAGCTTAAGGTATTTTTACAAATGAATATTTGATTGGGTTCAGAGGAATTCTTCCCCTACCCTCTCTCTGTTAAAATCCCTTTTTACTGATTTTCTTTTTTTTTAACTGCAGTTAATTTTTTTCGTTCATCCTGTTATAGTTTCAGACGATTGGCTGTGTTGTTTTTTAATACTCTTTTTCCAACTGTCATTTTTTATGAAGTTCTTCCCCTCTTTTCCCTTTTTAAGATTGTGTTCGTTGCCATTTTCCTTTTTCTATTCGTGTATCTTTTTAAACGATTTCACATATCCCGCCTTTCTCTGTTTAACTTACAAAAACCTAACCGCGGGTGCTTTCGTGCACACCTCCTTCGATATTTTATTTGTTTTATAGTAGAAAGATAAATGTTAAGGGGAAAAAAATAAGATAAAGAGACTAGACGTGCCTTTTTTTCTCCCTACTCAAGATTTATACATTTATAAATGTAGACGGGGGAAAAAAACTGGATGAATTAGACAGCTAAGAACCTCGCTGGAGGAAACAAGCGAGTGAAAGCCAGGAAGTTCTTCATAGAAGTACTGGATACTGAGTTTCTTTTAATTTTCAATTAAAGCAGGAATTAAAAAATGGTCGAAAAATGACTAATTGCACTTTTTTCAACGGAAAACTTTCTTGGAGTTTCTTTGTAATTTTTTTTCGTCCGCTCTACTCATAAAAAACAAGTTAATCTAAGGTTTTAATTCCGCTGTGGAAAAGGAGTAAATACTATTTCGGTTGAACTCGTCTTCAACGCTTCCTGGAGGGCTTATCTTTTCATGGTATATTTAAAATCTTCTAATGATGAACAGTGATTTGTTAAAGGTTCCTAGTTTCATATTATATTAGGCTTTCAAATGAGTTTTCTCTCTATTTATACGTACTTGCCACATACATAGTTGCACGCATGTCTACACATGACTGGAGTAGAATCGTCCGGTTTGTCATACATAAGAAAAAAAATTCCTATATTCCATTATTTTAAAAGTACAGCTCGTTTTCTATTTATTTTTTAAATGAAATCACCTTTTTTTTCGTATTTTAGGAAACGAAAGTGCTTTTAAATATGTTGCTTCTTTTGGCATTAATTTTGCTCTTGATTTTTAGGATTCGACTCTATCAATATTGAGAATACGAGATTACGAAGTTTACAAGAACCTGTCAATTCCACGATCTACTAATGAAATTTGTGTTAACCAATTTTCCTAAATTTATTATCAAACAGATGTAGCACCGTTAACACACTCACATATATCTAGATATATCACCTATATAAGTTGATTGCCATGGCACAATTATTAAACACTTGAACTATTTTTAAAAACTTTTTTTTTCTTTTTTTGGTTACATTTTTAAAAATTATTATTAAATTTTATATAGTAAGATTTAATTACAAAAGTTATAGCACTTTTTTAAATATTTCTTTACAATTCTTCATAAAATCCAAATGTAATGTTTGTTGTTGCATGTCTAGGTCAAACCTCCACTGTTACCGTTTTCCACTTTGTTTTTGTCTGAAAAAATATTATAAAATGTTTTTGTTCTATGTATATAAAAAAAAAAAAAAAAAAAAAAAAATCTGTATAAGTAAAAAGCATAAAATGAATGTTTGAGATAAGTAATTTTTATTTTTCTTGTTTTTAGGTAAGATGGTTGTTATAATTCTTGAAAATTCTAAGAATGTTGGACTTCAGGTATTTGAATAATAATAATAATAATAATAATAATAATAATAATAACAATAATAATAATAATGCACAAAAGAGTTGGGTAAATAATATAGTTTTTCTATCATCTCCATAATATGCAAACATTTTTCTATTCTTTCATTTCTTCTGATTTTTTTTTTCTATTTCTATAAAAGATATATTTAAAATAGTAAACACCTTTCACAGAAATATACTGTATACTTATACATACGTATACTTATTAACATTATACTTATTAACATTCATGCGATAAGAAATAGTTTTTTTCTTGTAAAATGCCCTTAAAGTTGGAAAAAAAAATACACAGTAAAATAAGCAGTAATACGCTGCCGCGCATGCGCGATAGCGTATTACTACTTATTTTACTGTTTATTACTGTTAATTTTACGGTATAATACTGGCAGCTAGGGTGTCAGTATTATACTGTAAAATCAACATTTTTTTTTTTTTTTTTTTTTTTTTTTGTGCAGTGTATTAGAGGAACGGTTTCGTGCAGCGTTTTCGTCTTTCGTACTATTTTTTGACGGGACCGGGCAACGCCAGGTGGATATATATATAGATAGATGGAATGGGGTCTTTTTCTTCTTCTGGAGGAAAAAGATATACATTAGTTAACCACTATCTGACTAGTGACTACCTGATTAATTTATCATTAACTGACATACTTTTCGTAAAGAGGCATTACTGCAAAACGATGTCTCAGTAGTGAAGAAGTAACAACGTATTTGATCTAATTGTCGCCGTTGAAACAATAGTTTGCAAAGAAATATTTTAAGTGCAGAAAAATATTTGCTAATCATATGGAGTGAGTTCTGTGCTATGACATATGTGGTGTTCATTATGCACAGAGTCTGGAATATTGCCTATCGTACCAGTAACCTCTTTGTGACGAGCGTTGTGTGTACGTGATGTATAGGTGCATACAGTCCTATACAAATTTATATTAATTTTTACCTTATTTAATGACAGAATCCTTGCGATCAAATTAGACAAAGAGTTATATTTGGTATAATACTTGCGCTAAAAGATTAAAATTACGTACTGGACGTTCGTTAAAAAGAATAATAGTAAAATAAATAATAAAAGGAATGAACATTCATAACTCTGTTTACAATTCATCTGACAAATCTGACAGTTGATTTCAGTTACTGAGACAATCTTCACATTTAGAGACGGATCGCATGCATATGCGGCGGTCGACTCGATTTTTCTTGAACATTATCATTAGCCACAATTATACGTCTGTATTATTATCTTAATGACTTCTTACCAATGAGTCAACGAACTTCGTGAAAATGTGCACCCTGACGCTAGTAGTATTGTGGCGACTCTACTTGCATAAGGAGTTTACTTTGCAGATCCCCCAAACATAAATGATAAGCTTTTTGTCCTATTGTGTTTCTGAATTTTTTTTTCCAACGCAACCACTGACAGCTGAAATAACAATAAATAAGTAAATGAAATTTCACTTATGCCTCCAGGTGATGATCTAGCATATATTAGAAAGTTGTTCCACAGTGTGTAGTAAATAAGTTATTTTTAATAAAAAGGACACATACTTATAAGCTTAAGTAAAAATGTAATTCCTGACAGAAAATGGACGCGCAAAAAGAGAACGCATTTACTTCTTATTTTGTCCTTTTTTTTCTACCACCATTTCGTCAATCCTTTCGTGCTTATCTCCATATCTCGACCATTGGTGAACTCTCACACAAATGAGCATGATTTCATCTCAGATAAAGTCCTCTAAAAACTGGACAATAGATATATCCTTTTATGTGTTTTTTTTTTCTCTTTTATACAAATATCGCATTACCAGACCTAAGTTTACATATATCTCCGTTCTACTGTGAGATTTCCGTCCGATACAATGCGTAACGAAACTCCGAAAGTTTAATACGCCTTCAAATCTATCACTATAAAAAAAAGTATAAAAAAATGAAGGGTAGAAAAAAAAGAGAAAGAACTCAGCATGTATTAAACCCGAAGAAAACCTATTTCGATAATCGATTCCATCCTTTTTTCGTAATCGAAGCCCATTGCTAACTTCCTCCCCCCCCCTTCCAAACAGAAGCTCGTCTCTCGCTTATCGAATTGCCAGGCCAGACAGGCAGTCACCGAGCACATTGTCGTCACTCTAGACGCTGCATCCCATGTAAATGCTCCTCCAATAACGTGCATACATTATTCATGACGAGAGATGGGGGGGAGGCCAGCAAAAAAGGGGTGAAGAGCAAAACAGAACATTCAATTCCGACGGAAGGCCCTGCAGATTATCGCCTGTCATTTAATTCCACTAATTGAAGTAGTCTGACGTCAGCTAGATAGGACCTCCAGGGTATTAATTCTGGGCCACGGGCGTATGCTTGCATCACTTGGCGATGCCATCACTTGTCACCAGAAAAACTAACCGTGTGAGCATGTATCGAGAGACCACAGCTGGGCGTGGTCTATAAGCCACTATCGATGGTCATTTCATAAATCCATACAGGTTGTTGAATGAATGAGAACCTTTCACATCGACAGCATCATCTTTCACTTGTTATGGATGATTACTTTTGTAATAATGGGGTTTTTTATATACCTAATGCACGAGATATTACTTATGGATAATCATAATAAAAATATTAAGAAATGAAATGTATCTGGGGAAAAAAATGGATTCTGAATGTTACAGTTTATATGTAACATAGTTGTAATAATCTAATGAACGAATAGGTAAATCAATCGACTTTAATCATTTGAAGAGGAATATTTAGGTTTGGTCTCTTTTCGTAGATCTCTCTCTTGGTGCAAAACACTCATTCCCGTAATTTTCCAATAAGAGAGCGTAAATTGGAAATACTGCTTTTATTTCTCCAGAATTAAAGTTTTAGAGGTGTTACACTGGATGTATTTCAGGATTTTTAATAAATAGTTCCTAATTTTTAATTTCTAAATTACCACATCCCTAAATCAAAACTGTGTTCAAACAAACATCACACATTTACTAATCTAATAGATTGAATTTAAATTATCTATACCTGTAAAGGAGGTAAATTTCCTAGTTACCGTTTCATAACATTGACTGTTCCATGTGTATGTAAAACATATGCAGCTTAGTGGTGCATGCTTGAATTCTTAATCAGGTTAGAATTAGACGAAAACTATTTTCCTTTATTTCACATTGATTCATATAATTATTGATTGTTCTATTATTATATGCTACAGTTAGTTACAATTTTCATAGTTAGTTTCAATTTTCTTTTACTAGTTTTCAATTGCTTTCTTTTGTTGTTCTTTTTTTCTCTAAAAAATTATTTTAGTCAATATATAAGACGTTGAGAACTAGAGTGGACTATCCCACATTTCTGTGCAAAATAAGTTTGAAGAGTCAAGGCTTTATATATGTCATGCTATATATTGGCTGCATAATGGATTTTATTAATTTCGGAACTATTAAAGTGCTAGGGCATCTTTAACAGATGGTCCAAACTAACTTGGAAATCAAGTTGCCAGTGCAAGAATGGGTCAAGTGGCTTGGTCCATTCAGGTTGCCAACTTAATCACCATATGCTTTGCTAAAGAAGCTTGATCTCCTCTAGCACATGGTAGAACTAGAGTTTGACCAAAAAATGTACAAACTCTGGAAAGCATTTCTCTCGAAATCACAGTTGGCGAGGTTGGTCCACTTTGATTCTTAACACTTGATATATACAGTTGCTAATCAAAAGTTTGGTAAAATAAAAGTTGAGGCAATCTTGATTTGATAAATTGTTAAACAGAAAAATTCAATTTATTAGAGAAGCGTCTAATATTGAATTCTTTTTTTGCATCCAAACAACTCCAACATCTAAGAAACGAAATTACATCTTGATAACCTCTTCTAATGATAAATTCCAAAATGATTTTTTTATTTTTACCTGAGAATCGTAAAACGAGTTTTTATTTACAATGACGTCTTGCATAACTGACAGGATGCAGAACTAATTCCAACTCTTGTGCTTCATCAGAGTTTCCAAATTATTATTTTATTTATTTATTTATTTATTTTGGTCATGTATTATTTAATAAAAATAACTTTTATGTTATTTTCACTTTCGATGGACACGATCAGGGGTTACGACTTACCGTTATCACCAAAAAAAAAAATGTTGATTTTACAGAATAATACTGGCATCCCAGCTGCCAGTATTATACCGTAAAATTAACAGTAATAAACAGTAAAATAAGCAGTAATGCACTGCCGCGCACCTACTGTTATACACTGAAAAAAAAAACTGTTAATTTTACGGTATAATACTGGCAAGAGTGCCAGTATTATACTGTTTTTTTTTTTTTTTTTTTTTTTTTTTCCAGTGTAGGCACTCCTTAAGGCTGTTTGTTCTCAATTCAAAACTGACTACTTTATGATATAATTTTTTATTAATTTTTGTTTGCAAACGCGAAATTTGTAGGTGCTCTTATTCAGAAACTTTATAATCGAACTGTTCTATTTATTTATTTATTTATTTTCAGAAAATGTTTTCAAAGTTAGCGTTTTGAACCGAATTTACGGACGCGACAGCACGGGAAAGGAAAAAAAAAACTAATGTCGTGAAACAATTAATCATTTATAACTCAAGATGTGATTCATTTGTCTAAAAATAAACTGCTCGATTACAAATCACTTTAATATTTTTTTTTATTTTTTTTTTTTTTTTGCGAATTGCACCAGTTTTAGCATTGACTAAACTAATTCCATTTCATAGCCTTACTACGCAGTTTCATGAAGAGATTCTTTCCAGATCAAAATTATGGTTTAAAGATACTGAATGATAATTTTTCTCTTAAAATATCACCAATTGATAATAGGTATAATTTATTTTATTGCTATTTTAAACTTTAAAAATCCTAGGTATACGTATATAATATTTAATAAGATTTTTCTTTCAACCGCTATTTTAGCATTGCCTTATTTTATTTTATTTTTTGAATAAGGGTATATATTAAGCTGTTTCAATGCACAAACCATCACAACTAATTTTCATTTTTGCTTTATAATTTAAACCATCAAAATCTATGAATGGAGTTACCATAAGATTTTTTTTTTTTTTAAGTTTATACTTTATTCTTTCAAATATTCATGATAACCAGTTTAAATCAATAGCAATAAATACAATTTATATTATCTTTTAGCATAAATAAATAAATAAATAAAGATAAAAATAAATAAATAAAAATAAACATGTAAATAAGCAAAAATTGGAGCTAAAAGATTTTGAATTGTTTAGTAAAAAATAATTAACTTTTTCAATCAATTTAGAACTTTGATTTCAAGTTGTAATCAAATAATTTGTTTCATTAAGCTTTTTAATCAAGCAACGGAGAAAAACTTACCTTCTAATTAAAAAATTACTTAATTATGACTTTAATCAAGCTTTTAGAAAACTTTCTACTAAATTGGATTTTTTTTAGTTCCTTCATTTGAATTTCAGAATTACTTATCCTATTAAAGTTTGTTAATTAGATTTTCTGCGGTTAACAAATTTGCGTTTATCTAATATATATTTACGGTTATATAAAAACATATATACTTAAACACATATATATATATATATATATATATATATATATATATTCTGTTTCTATTATTCGACTTTGGCTAGCTTTTTGGACTCTACGAATGCTTAAAATTTGCTTTCAAAATACAGAAAAAAAAATTAGGATTTCATTTTTTTTGTTTTTACACGGTGTATCTTAATTGATGGTCAGAATTATAAGGAATAGCCAGAATTGTAAAGAGTCATAACATTTCACAGGCAGCAAATTTATTCTGTTGAAGATTTAGTTAAAGTATCTTAATTATTATATAGTTATAAACGAAAGTCCGGATTAGGTTTGGTAGGAGGCATCCTGTATTTTTGATTAAATAAAGGGATTACGACACTGATTTAGAGATCTGCACGGGCCGCAATTCTCAGAACCGGACCGACTCAATTTCTACAAAAATTCCTATTTTCTTAACACACAATTAAGATTATTTTAAAAAATACTGCGTACATATTTGTGCAAAAAGTTTACAGTATATTTTAGACTATGGAATACAGAAGCATTAAGGATCCCTTTAGAGTCTTAATTCAAATAAAGACTCATTAAAAAAATTAATGTAGTTTAGAATAAAAGAAAAAAAATGGTTAAAAAATCATAGTTTTTGAAGCAGTATAATAATAATAATAAAAATAAATTTTTGGATTTTTTTTTTTTTTTAATAATTTATTAAAGTATATTTCCAAAGATTCCGTAAACTAAAATTCATTATCACTATTATTTTTACTTTAAAAAAAAAAGAAAGAAAGAAAGAAAAAGAAAAAAAAGAAAAGAAACGAAAAAAATGCCTGCCCGACACATTTTGGTAACATTTAGTTCCAGGTTCGGCCCGACCCTAGTCTGCTGAAAAATTAAGCTCTGCCTCAGGCACGATGTAATTGTCTGGTGCAAATCTCTACGCTGGGCATACTAAATTTCTGTATTTATGTTGTCAAACTAGCATCGTCTTACTTATTCTGGGCCCAGCCAAGTCCATATTTTCTCGGCTTTTTCCGACCTCTTTAAATTTATTATATCAGCCCGACTATCATTTTTTTTTTTTCTGGTTTGTAGCCGGCCGTGCAGATCTGTCTCTACCCTGGTTTTCCATTCAAAAGTTGGTTGCATTGATATAAAATATCACCCCTTAGAGTTTTTGCCATCAGCTCAGATGTAATAATTCAGAGCAAAATATTGTCATCAAATTACTAGAAAAAGAGTAAAATAAAAGAGATATCCATTTGGAAGTCATCTTGCTGAATGTCACGAAATCTTTTGTTAAATGTCATTATCAATTAATTCAAAAATTTCCTCATTAAAATAATTACTCTTAGACTACTTACATTACCAGCCTCTTAGACTTGTCTAATCTAAATAATATAGCTGATGAAAAAAATGTACTATTAGATTCATGAATCCCATACACATTTTCTAAGTGGTTATATAACTTTTCCTACAAACATTCTAATTGAAGTTTCTATAGCAATTTAAAGAAAGGAAATGAATCTGAAATTTAATCAACCTAAGAATTCAAAACTATATTGTAACTGAGGAAACTGAATTCAAGAGCTTTACTCGCACACGCACGCAAGCATTTCTCTACCTTTTATTATGTTGCTTTTTTTTTTTTTTTTTTTTTTTTCCTGTTAAAGCTGCTTTTAGTTAGCTATCGTGAATGGTCAGAACGGCAAATACAAATGAATTTCAGAAAGCTTTTTTTTTCTTTGGAAAAATGCGTATTTATTTTATTTTTACTCATTAAATGATGGGGGGGGGGGGGGGAAGAAAAGTGTTTTTTTATAAAATAAATTTTACATAGTTGATTTTTTATTTAAAAATAACATTATCTTTTCAAATGACATTTAACCATTTTTTTAATTTTTATTAAAAAAACAATATCTTATATGCAATTTAAAAAATACAAAACATCAATCTAATCGATTCTACATCTTTGAGTAAACATCTAATTTTTTTTCCATTATGGAAGCATATAAATTTTTGCTGTAGTGTTAGCACATCGTGTTGTCATATAATGTGAACTACCATACTTTCACACATTAATTAATGAAAAACATCAGATATTTTGATTTTTGAAACACCAGATAAGTTGTTCTTTCTTGCAATTGTTAAATTTTAAAACAAAATTGATTCACAGCTGATAGTGCATGCATGAACGTCCTTACGCATAGGTGACAATAAAACTGAATCACTGTTAAGCTTATTCGTAAGAAATAAGGAGATATGTGCAATAGGCTATGAGTTTCTATCTGTTTTAAGAATATCGCATGTTAAAATACGTTAATAATGATTTAATTAATTTGTCCGAAACTTCACTAGTTTCCTTATTTAGTTTCTCAATATTTGTTTCACTAATGTAAAACGTCGATCTGGTTTTTATTTATTTATTTATTTATTTATTTATTTATTTTAAGTGTATTTTTCATCTATCAATAACAGTTCCTGATTACAAAACAATAACATGCATTTCTCATCTTTTCATTTAGTAATTAAACTGATATTGCAGATAAAAACAGAAATTAAACAGAATTGCAGTTATAGCTTACAATTTCCGCATGCTGTGTTTAAAACTGTGACTTATTAAAAGCGTTATGTAAAAGTTAAGCGGAAAGGAAATAATTGTATAGTTCTACTCCGGACTTTACAAATTTGATCAAATCTGTTAGACAGCAAAAAATTCTAGTCGCCAGAAAACAAATATATTAACCCTCCCCCCCCCTCCCCCTTGATCCTTATTAATTAATTATTCAAGAATAATTCTTAAAATCTTAATTAAGTTTATGGATTTTCTTCAAATGAATTACTTATAATCACTTATATGTTATTATTCCTTTAAATGAATGTGATAGATTAATCAGTTTTAATTCTGAACCCAAAAATCTGATTTGGGACTTACAAAAAAAACTTTTTTAGCATTATATCCAATTTTAGATACCACAGAGATTGGATTTACAGTATTTCTTACGGTTTTATTGAAACCTCCCCCTTCTCCACCACATTCTAACCTCCGTGTGCTATCTGCATGGTGCGAAAAAGAGAGGCGTTTTATGTGCATGATATAGAAAAGGCCTTTTAAACTTCGTTCATCCATTAAAAGTATGATGGAACAAGAATATTACTGCTTGCCGCGCACTTGTAGTGTTGGGGAAGAGAAAACAATTGTTTTGTGCCCCTTTCTTAGGTCAAGTTTTTTAAAAAAAGTTAGATTAAATAATTTAGTCACCAGATTTAAAATAAATAAATAAATAAATAAATAAAAATAAAACTTGGTCGCCAGCGGTGACTTGGTCACCGCATTTGTCCCAGCCGTGGTTCCAAGAAGTTACCGAACACCAACTTCTCAAATATAGATTGTGCAAATATTTAGTAACAAATGTTCGATACAAAATATATTTTCTTTTTTTTTTCCTCTAATGGATTTAATATTAAGGTAAGATACATTAAATAAACATATCACTATAAATTAAAAAAAAGGGAAAAACTAATTAAGACATGCCGAAACAGAATTATGAACTTATTATTCGTACACCCATTAACATACATGAAAACATAACTTTCTTTTATCTCTTTATTATTATTATTATTTTAAGTTTGAGACGCACTGCTGATTGTTTCTTAATGATAACAAATGTTGCATAATAATCTAAATATTTATTCTGTTTCGATTACGTTACCTTTGAAACTACAGAATCAAAAGAATGCGGGAATAAGTAAGAATACAGAGTATAACGTAGAATTATGATTGAAAGATGTATACACTAATTAATTTATTACGCTTGATTTTTCTTTTCCACTCAGCTTTATCCCGGAACATGAAAGAGATCTCAATCATGTTGTAATTATGATAGCTTTCAACATTCAATATATTTCAGTACGTTCAACTTGTCAGATCTAATATTTACCCGTTTTAAACTTTTTTCTTTCTTTTGTATCCCCTTTTCTTATTAAGTACAAACAAACACTTTAAATGCAGTTGAAATGGCGATATTTTCCGCATAGGACAAATCAACTACATATATTCTGCAACAAACCTGTTGCGAGCAAAGGCAATGAAAAGGGTTTTTTCTGCGAAACGCCGTCTTGAATACTTCTTCCAGTCAATATTGTATACTTATTGATGTTTGATCTGTCAATAGTTTTAGGAGAAGAGCCATTTAATGTATATAATTACATACTTTCTTTGTTTAGTTTCTTTTATTACGGGTTATTCATTTAAGATGGTGTTGCATGTCATATTTTAATTACTTATTCGTAAGTGTTTGAAAGCTTTATATGTATACACAGCTACAAAAAGTAAAATATTTTCACTTGATTTAAAGTTCTCCACTTCTTTATTCCATTCAGTTTTATTTTTAGATTCTCCCCTGATTTCTCAAATTCTAAAGCAGTTCTGAATTTTTTTTCATGAATGCTTAGGTCATGGGGTTTTATTCAATAATTAGCCATGGGAAACTTTTTGGAATAACGGTATGTATTCGGATTTGAAATATTAGTTACGACCTGGTGAAAATTTAAATCAAAATTTGTCCTCGCTCGTCCTTCTGCCCTTGCATCCTTTATATATATATAGTTATTATTTAAAAAGTTTACAGATTTTTTTCGTAAGATTTACAGATTTTCTCTGTAAAAACTCACAAAATATTTCAGTTAAAATAACAGTTTATCTCTGTAAATGCAACGGTACTTAATTGTTAAAAATACAGATCATTCTTTAAAACATTACAGATATTTTCTGTAAAATAAACGGTTTTCAACTGACGCCAGAATTGTGT
This sequence comes from Maratus michaelseni, assembly GCA_963931845.1. Lineage (NCBI taxonomy): Eukaryota > Metazoa > Arthropoda > Arachnida > Araneae > Salticidae > Maratus > Maratus michaelseni. The sequence continues at coordinate 258,510,805 of OZ007591.1, forward strand.
GTGTGTGCGTGTGTGTGTTACGGTCAATATGATTAATCCGGTTATTATTAATAATAATCAGACGTTATGTCCGGTCATTATTAATAATAACCGGTTATTATTAATAATGACCGGATTAATCATATTGACCGTAACATATATATACCGCTAACCAGGCCCCTACCTGCGGGCATGAGTGCCTTAGCTGGACAAGTTAGTGGACGCGGATGATATTCGCCTGATCACAGCATGGCTGTGATCCACCTGACAAGAGCCTTGTTGGCTTCGCTGCAGTGCTCTCTAGTGGTTTGCTACAGTTTTCTTTGTTTGCCTGTTCATGTTTTCTATTTAACTTTGTTGAATTGGCAGATTTAAAACCTTGATCTGCTAACGAGACCTTCACCTGACTAAGCACCTCCAGGGGTATAATTCATAGGGAACTTGAAGGACTTTGCACCCACGACGGATTTTATATTAGCGCACATGGCACATTCAATGTCCTTAAGATTTCTTAAAAATAATTTTAATTAGAAAAGTTTCATCTGAATGTATTGCTTAAATTTAGAAACATTTTAGAATTTTTTCAAAAAATTTAAATTTCTGAAACTTTTTTGAAAACTAGATTTTTTAAATAAATTAATTAATATACAATAAACTCTTGCTCTTTCCTCCTGATTGTTTTTTATTAGCAATTTTAAATTACTTAAGACGTGACAAGAATTTAAAAATTGTATGCTAATTATTTTATTATTTTATTATTAATAGTATTATTATTTTATTATTAATAGTATTATTATTTTAATTACGCACTGGCCAAAAATGTCGAAGACTGCGTTTTACTGTATTTATATAGAAAAATAAATATTAAAAGTTTCATTATCCTAAGCAAAGCGTATTAATTTCTAATCGAACATTTAAAGAAAAAAAAACAGTTTTTTACAACTACAGTTATTCTGTTTTTTAATTAAATTACACAAATGGCACATGTTTTAATTCACATCACGATACCTTCAAATGTGCTTGTAAACTCGGCAAATCTTGTGATATCAATTTTAGTGCGACACTGATTCCATTCAGGTAGCCTTGGGAAGGTACAATTTGTCTTATAAAGAAAACCGATAACTAATTCTGGAACGAATCGAAGGAGTTAGTAATTTTAGACCATTGGCAACCCGATAGCGCCGTAATGCAGCTAAAGTTCACATTCAGTTCATAAAAGGGGCTCTGTTATGCACACCCAATGCATATTCAATTGTCAGGTGAAAATGGATTGAAGAGACAGAGATTTTGGTGTTGGGCCAAAGTGGGAAATTACAAGGTCATAGATATTCCAGGAAGCTATTGTACGAGATCTTTTAAAAGGTATATCAAAGATCAGATGAGTTTTTTTTCCTTTTGATTAATTCGATCTGATACGAAGGGTCTTGTTCGACATTTGTTTGAAACGGCTTTACATCCTAATTCAGTGATGGATATAAGGAATACGACATAGTTTGTAACAAGCTTTTTACATTAGCGTGCTTCATGCCATCATTAATGTCAAATGTCCGAGCAATCCTGAATAATATGTGGTTAATAAATGGTTTTTATCTTTACGATTAAGGAAAAAAAGTTATATATATATATGTATTTTTTTTTCTAAGTTATATGGTGAACTCTAAATTTAACATGTTAATTTTTCCATTCAATCTTGTCTATTATTTTTAAAAAAAATCTATTTTTTTTTAATTAAAAAAAACTAAGTGAAGTAATTAAAAGAACAGATATTCTATTGCTTATGACTTGTTAGAAAAGCTACAACCGAGGTTTCCCACAATGTTTTAAATAATAATCAATCCACACACCCCTCCCCTCCTATTCTTTGAATTTGTGCAATATTTTATGTTAATAATTAAATCGGAAAAATCGTACCACATCAAACGAGTTCGTCTATATATTAGAAACATTTCAGAAACAATGGCGCTATAAAAATTGGGCCATTACCCCCTGATAAACTCAAAACACACTTTACCGACTTTAGAGAAACATTGGAAGATGTTACGACTTATTTAATGCCAGCGTTTAATAGTTTCTTCTTGCCGCGTTTAAAAGGATTGAGAAAATGTTTTGGAGCTCTCTTCCTTATGTATTTCTCTAATATATTATCCTAGTGAATTACGTTGAATTCTAAAGTTTTTGTGGTAGAAAAGCAATAAACATCAGCGTATATCACATCGTGATGTTTTTTTATAACTTATCATCGAAGAGGCGCGCCTGCGATAACTAATATTTGATTAGTATCCGAGTCCAAAGAGATAAATCGTGATTACACTGCTCCAGAATTCAGTCGAGTCCCATAATCGTGTCCCCGAAGGCAGAAAAACAATGCCATCAACACACCTCTTGATGCCTTAATCCTGAAGCAGTACAGAATGGACGCAAGATTGAATGGGGGTCCTGCCAGGGCGAAAGGCTATCAATATTCCAAGTCTAACGATGACCGAGAGACAGTGCGTGTTTGTTGTGGGTCCGGCGGATTTCCATTCTCGTGATTTCCCCCGGGATCCGCTGGACACGGAGACAGCCTTTTTACTACACCTAGGGGACGGTATCCGCTGACAAATACCTAACCCAGCAACAGGACTGGCATAGGTGATCTCTGCGGATAGAGCAACGAAATAAGATAGACTTGTAATTATATGTAAAGCGTTGGAGAGATGGTTCTAAAGTTAGATTGCAGTGAAGGGTTTGGTAGGCAGGTCACGTTTTTGTACTTATAGGAAATTTCGTTTCAGGTATTTGACAGGTGTACAATTAATGCATTTTGGTAGAGAATCGTCAACCTCTAATGAATCATTATTGAGGCTTAATCTATTATGAAAACCTAATTTGGTTGAAATTAGGTTTCCATAATAGGTTGCACCCCAAAGCTATTGATCCCTATTGTGCAAATTGTGAATGTTTGCGACATTATCTTAATGACTTGGTATCTTTTACATTCAATTTTATATTATTCTCTGATTATTTAGTGATTCAGATTTCATGATGATAAAATTTAGAAATTGTTTATTTTATTTATTTTCTTTTTAATATGTAGCATGTGAATTTTTAGATGCTTTCTTCGAAATTTTTGTTCACATTATTGTTAAATTTCAGTTTCTTGCATATTTGTCTAGAAAAGATATTCGTTACAGCGCGCTGTGCAAACTCTCCAGAAGAAAGTACTAATTCAAATTCAAACTTATTTTTGAACAGATGAATTAATTCTTGTTCAAATTCGCAGGTTAAATCCACTGAGTTCAAATTCGTTTTCAGAAAGAAATGAAAGTCTCCAAAAAAAAAAAAGCTCATTTTCTATTGAAACTTGTGATAGCATTGTACTCAAGTTTAAAATATTTATCGATAATTCACACAGTTCAAATAATATTTAAAACGGTGAAGAAAATTGTATCATTTTAAATTCGTTTTTAAATTAATATTTAAGCAATAAATCATGTAAGAAAGTTTTTAACGCTTAAGAGATTTTATAATTTAAAAAAAGGATTGAAAGAAAAATCTTACTCATGCCGTTACATAACGGTTCCCGAAAACATTAACAATATAGTCAGAAGTTCCAAGAAACATTTTAGAATTTTTTCAAAAAATTTAAATTTCTGAAAATTTTTTGAAAACTAGATTTTTTAAATAAACTTATTAATATACAATAAACTCTTGCTCTTTCCTCCTGATTGTTTTTTATTAACAATTTTATATCACTTAAGACGTGACAAGAATTTAAAAATTATGACAATGTGAAAACAATGTGAAAAATTACTGCTAAATTTAAGTAGATGTTTTATTTCTACCCTCTTAATACTTAGAAATATACATGCAGACAAAAGAGGTAAAATAATAATAATAATTCAAATGCAGGTCAAAACTCACACACATATTATAATGAAACAAACGCATGGAAATCAATACTGTATATGCATCTCTGTGTGTGTGTGTGTTTTACTTTTCCACTGTTTCTTCCTCTTTATACCGTATATATATATATATATATATTTCCCTTTGATTTTCACACATATGATTTCATTTTAATTATATATTATATACATATGTCTAAATAAAGTTTTCTATCATTATTGTTACTATAAAAAGATTATCGTTTTCAGAGTTCTAGATTTGAAAGATAATTTTATTTTATTTATTTTTTCTTTGCGATATCTAAACATTCTGACATTTAGACATAATATATTTATGTACACGAATCAAACAAAGTGCTGATTGACATTAATTTTTCATTTCACCGACAAAATAAAGCTAAATTGAAACCAAAAGCTTTGATTTCTGTCATGATAACACTGCAATGATTTGAGAAAGATCCCACGAAAGTTTTGCAGTGTTTTATCGGGAAAATCTCCTTTTTCTTTATAGATAAACGTCAACTTCATCTCTTGAAACAGAAACATTTCTTTCGGTACATTTGTAGATATAGGTTAGACGAGTTCATTATGCTTTCCAATGCATGCCAAAACTATCCATTAAATTTTGCTTGTTCCTTTTCTTGTTACTTTAGCATCTGTTCTATGTTACTTATTTTATACATTTTTGCTTAAAAAAATGTTAATTAAAAATTAGTTTAACCTATGAATTTGCTTTGTTTCACTGATATTTTACCGACAAAGTAACGGTATTGCTAAATTTAAATAGGCGTTTTGATTTTATCTACTATTGAATGTTAATACTAAAAGATAAATTCAAATACCTCACAATTGTTTAGTGGTATTTTTCTTGATAAGTTTTCCTTTTTCTGCATTGAAAAATGTTAATTTTATCTCTTAAAACAAACCTTAGTTCTTTAGAAATAAGAGATCTGTTTAAGTAGCCGTTCATAATATTTTCTAAATGTGTACCAAGTTATACTTTAAATTACATTTATTCAATTTTGCCATTTTTGCTTACTGAAACATCTATGGTAAATAATTCGTTTGCACATTTTTTCCAACTTTTTTTTAACCCTTCAACCGTCTGGTCCGTGTTCTTCCGTTCCCAGAAATCATATGAAAATAGCTGTATAGACAAAAATATTTGTAACAGAATTATGTTTTGAAAAGTATATTGAATGAACAGATATGAAAAACATTATAGCATCAAACTAGCACCGATTTAAATATATATATATATATATATATATATATATATATATATATATATATATATATATATATATATTGGGATTTACAAGCATTCTTATGAAAATACAGAAAAATCCCCTAACAGTCATAGGGAAACATTGTTTTAAAAATTAGTTTTATCTTTTAAACTCGACTTCTTTGATTCTTAATCAAAAAATCTTCTGTCAAATTGCATTCATTCACTGTTAAAAAAGAGGAGAAAAACATAGGACGTCAGTAAAAAACTGTTTATTTTACGGAAATAATCTGTATTTACTACGAGCTTTATATTTTTTAAACAGAATTTGCTTATAAGTTCATAATAATTACATTTTTTTTTTCGTAAAATAAACAGTTTTTTACTGGCGTCCTGGCCGACAATTTTTTTCTGTAAAATTAGAAGATTTTTTTTTTTTTTTTTTTTTTTTTTACAGTGTTATAGAAACTTTAACATTTTATTAGTAGAAATAATGTGAAAAATTATAATAAAAATACATTTATGCTAAATTTAAGTAGATGTTTTATTTCTACCCTCTTAATACTTTGATATCTTTAAATCCCACAATAGTCCTGCAGTATTGTCCCTGATAAATTTTCCTTTTCTGCATTATAAAATGTTATTGAGTTGATACAATAGTTTATTGAATTGTCCGGAAAAGACTATTTTAGTTACATTGATCATTTTTAGTTGGGAATTTTGATATCCTACTAGAGTCCAAGAAATAGCCTTTTCGGGAAAAAACAGAAAGAGGGAAAACAGAATCGTTTTTTAGAAGAAGACAGAGAAGTTTTTTACAGAAAATACTGTCAGCCAGGATGCCAGTAAAAAACTGTCTATTTTACGGAAATAATTTGTATTTATTACGAGCTTACGGACAAAATCTTTTAAAATATAACACAAAGTTCGTAGTAAATACAGATTATTTCCGTAAAATAGACAGTTTTTTACGAGCGTCCTGGCTGCCAGTTTTTTATGTAAAATCAACAGATTTTTTTTACAGTGCAGCAGAGTAAAGCTAATATCGATAAATCCGATTGCTGCGATTTCAAAACTTATAATATTTGACGCCTTCAAAAATTCCACAATAGTTTTGCAGCATTTTGTCGTACAAATATTACCTATGCGGTTAATTCAAAATGATTACTAGCGTTTCTGAGTTACCTATGATTCGGAAAAGCGTTTTTTATCATTAGAAACCTCAATGTATTTTCGAGATTTAAAGAATCATTCATACAAACAAAGTTTCTTTTGCTGCTATTGATTTTTGGAAACGTTACCGAGTAGTTTTTATAGTGTACTAATCAGCTTTCTCAAATCGGAATATCGGTTTAGGATGTTATTAATTTCTCAATTAAGCATTTTCAGCTGCATAATTGAATTTATTACATGCAAGAGTAACAAAATAATATTAATTTAGATGTTAAGGTTAATGCTGTTAATTTATCATGCTTGTCTGCAAAACATGTTTGTAGAACATGAAAATTTTTACTTAAGAATTGGTACACTAAAAAAAAAAAAAATTGTTGATGCGCGGCAATGTATTACTGCTTATTTTACTATTTATTACTGTTAATTTTACGGCATAATACTGGCATCTGGGGTGCCAGTATTATACTGTAAAATGAACATTTTTTTTTGCTATGTATAGCATCCGAAAACCCTATATTCCGGGTTGCAAAAACTGATTAGTACACTATAAAAACTACTTAAACATTTTCAAAAATCAGTGGAAGAAAAAGAAACTTTGTTTGTTTTTTTATATGCTTCTTTAAATCTCGAAAATATTAGTTTCTGGAGTTTCTAAACATAAAAACGGTTTTTAAATTTGAAACCGTTACTAACCCGGAAGAGGTTATTGTGTATTTTCGTGCGTGGTTATATTATATATTATTCCTAGATTAAGAAACATCTGCCTTTGTTTACAGTGCAATATGATATACTGAAGTTTTATAAAAATTTACAAAAGTATAACACTGTTTAAAGTACTCGTAAGTTACTGGTAATGCTTTCCAATTATTTAAAACATTAATTTCATTTCTTGAAACCAAACCTTCTCCTTAGGAACAGGAACAAGCGATATATTTAGGTATAGCTGAGTTCATTATACTTCCCAATGAGTGCCAAATTTATCCGTTAAATTTTGTTTGTTTAATCTTGTGACATTTCTTGTTAATTAGACATCGATGCTGACTTTACTCATTTTACACATTTTTGCTAGAACTTTTTTTAAATAGAAATTTATTTCACCCTATAATTTGGCTCCTTTGATTGATCTATTCCGAGAAAAGGTTAGTGTTCTTAATTGCTTTGCATTCCCGGTATTGACGGCGATGGATTTAGCTGTTATTGAATTTGAATTGGCGGTACTGAATGTAGCTGGAGTCTAAACGTCAAGACAAATGAGACGTAACCCCTCGTCTAGCCAACAGAGAGGTGAAAAAAAAGAAAAAAAAAAAAAAAATGACGGAACACTTGGTGACCTGCCAGAAACGGCTTTTCTTTCTATTTTCACTTCTTGTTACTAAAATATTTAAAAACATTAACATTGTCTAAAGTTTATTTTGTACTGCTTGCATGAGACGCATCACAGTATTATTAATAAGACTAAATGACTAAAGTTTATTATAGTTCTTTCTTTTTTTTTCTTTTTTTTTGGTAGTTAAATTTACGTTTTATAATAGAAAATCCAGAAGGTATATAACAAGCGGACTGCTACAATGTTTATTTGAATGTATATGTAGTCACTAAAATTTGGCGACTAATAAATAAATTGGTATGTTAAGTGCTTATGTAAGATTGTTCTCGAAATCTTAAATTTTCTATTTGTTGTCAGATGAGATGTGAATTATTTCAGTGAAATGTAACTTATTACTTATAATGTATTTTGTGATACACATTAAATCAGAAAAGTGTAGATTGAAAAATATTCGATCGGCTGTATTTGATGGACTGAAATAAATTTATTAATAATGGAAAATATAAGTCTCTCTATTGTCGAATTTTTCCCTCATCATTTTATTGCAGATTGGAAAGCGAAAGTTAAATATATTGGGTTGTCCGGAAAATTCTTTCCGTTTGCGAAAATTAATTCCATTTAATTATTAGACATTAATTCTGATAGCTAATTTCTAATAATTAAAGGGCCCGATTTCCGAGTACAAATTAATTTTCCTAAATGTAACGAATTTTTCGGACAAACCAATACAATGACAAATATATTTTTTCACTTTTTCTAAAGATAATCATGACCTTATTTTTTCAAAATTGTTGCTCTTCATTTTCGTTTGAATTTCATATAGAATGTTACATATTCGAAAGCATAATCTTAGATAACTAGTAAATCTGCAGATCAGGAGCCTCAACGTCAGCTCAAGTCACTGTTTTTTAATCTCACTTTTCATATTATTTAGCATCTTACAATCCGCAATTTAATTTTTTTCTATTGCATGCATATTTATAGTCATATACAATTCTTCGGAGGTTTCAGAAATTAGAAACGTTAAATTAAACACGGTTTATGCAATGCTATTCTGAAATTCTTATGAACTTCTTATTCATGCAACTTTTCAGATTAAAAAAAAAAAAAAAAAAAAAAAACTTGTATTAAAATAAATTCTTCATTTATGTCAATAGAATACAAAAAATAATTTATTTTGTTAATAAATTATTGGAATAAAATAGTACGAGTTACTTTTATTATTTTTATCTTCTTTGAAATATCATTGCTAGGCAACTGATAAATTAAAGAGCAAAGTAAAAAGAAATGCATTTTAAAATTTGTAAAAAACATGAAAATAAAAGTTTTATATTTCCGGAACAGATGCAAAGAAATTTCCAATCATTTAAACAATTAATATCTCAATTCTAATAAATGTATCGGCAATTTTTCAAAATTATTCGATATATTTAAAACCTCCATATCGAAAATCAACATCCATAATTTTACGTTGAAATCCATTATTCAAATATGCGATTTCCATTTCAGTTGAAAATGAAATTTGAAAATCGTCTGCAGTCCCATAGGAAAGCATTATGACCTAAAAAGAAATGTTCTATATTTTTCGAACGAATGAACCAAATGTAACTAAAAACTATGCAGCTAATTCCGGGTACCTCACCAACATACCTGCCGAAAATCAACCTAATCGGATCATTTTTACGGCAGTTATCGCGGAACAGACAGACAAACAGACAAACAAACAGACGGAAACCAAAAACTTTTCGGGTCTCAACAGTAAGCCTTCACTGACGTTTCGGCAATAAACGCACAGGTTTTCGCCCCCCCCCCCCCCCCCCCACAAAAAAAAAAAAGCGTTTTTTTCAGCATGTATTTCAGAAACAGGAAGCACAAAAGTTGCACCACGAAAATAAAGTGAGGCGCTAAACACACGTGGAGACTCCAAAAGTCAGTCTTTAAAGTTGAAAGCAATTAGCTAGCAAGAATTCCCTGCTTGTGAATAAAACCAATTGCTGGCATTCAAAACACTATCTCATGCTTCACAGGCAACTAGTATTTATTTCTCATAATTCAACTAATTTCAGTGTTATATGCAATATTACGTTTGTTTATCCATTCTATCGGGGACAAAGTGTGGTCACGTCTTCTCAAGTTTCGAATTTTCCACATTACTGTTTGTTTGGCTCTAAATTTTGTTTCAGAAGTAGCCAATTTGTTAGAAAAGTCGTTACATTCGTCGTTAAGGTTGTCCTCAATACCGGCTGCCATTATTCAACATTGCCTGTAAAGGTAACTTTTCAACAACAACTGGGTATACGCCGAAAAGCTATGTTTGACATTTTGGAGTAATATAAATCATTAATATAATTAATATATATATATATATATATAAGTAGTAAGATAGTGGGGGTTCACCGGCAGAAGGCGCAGCCCGCAGCTGAGCAACCGAGCAACCGATAGTGCATTGTTCAGAATCAACCCTCTTTTTCTCACTGTAATCTTTTCATCTCATTTTGTTGGTACATCTGATATTTTGTAGAAAGTTTTGTGTGTGTAAGAGTATGTTTTAAAAAGCATGTATGTCTTATAGTTATTATAAATAGTTCTATGTGTGTATGTATGTGTGGGTGCGACAAATAGTTCTCTTTGTGTGTGTGTGTGTGTGTGTGTGTGTGTGTGTGTGTGTGTGTGTGTGTGTATGTGTGTGTGTATGTATGCGGGACAAATAGTTCTCTTTGTGTGTGTGTGACTATCTGCTTGTTTATCAAAGTTTTAGAAATATTTTTCATATTTTTATAACGAAAAAAAAAATATGCGTTAGTTAGTTAAAAAGTTTCACAAATTTAAAAAAAATTCTTTTAGAAAAAAATTCACATTACTTAAAAAATTAAAAAAAAGTACTCAATAATAAAATCAACAATTTTTATTATAACAAAATAATTTACAGAAAGGTATTTACAGATCAAAATATACATCGCGATTTTGCGTTAGCAATACAAATCAACATTATCTTCTTTATTACAAACGGTATTAATGTCATAATGGCCATATGCTAAACTGCTTATTCCATCATCCAATAAGTAACGCTTGTCGTCAAAGGGACTTAAGCTAATTTTATTTTGAGTTAATGTATATAGGCGATGGTCATCTTGGGCAATCCTTACCTGTTTCTCCATACTTGTTTTTTGTTGTTGAAGGCACTCCAAGTAGTCTTCATGTTTAATTTTCTGCCGAACAATCTGTGTAGATACGCCTTTTGCACGCTTCTTTTCGTCTTTAACAGATTTTAGAGAATACATTTTTGATTTCAGTCCGACAAACTCAAGGGCTAATTCGCCATTAAGTTCATCCTTAAACTTTCCGAGCGTCTTCTTATTATCCTCAGAGTATAGACGATGAGATTTCGGGTATTCAGAAAAGTCAAACAACTCACGATGCTGCTCCAGATCCTTATAAATATTATTGGTTTGAATATGATACGTTAGGGAATCTGTATCCGTAAAGAGTAAAACTGCACGATCTTTGTATGTTTTCTTTATAAAATTGTAATGGAAATCATACATACAAAGTTTAGATAGTTCGAGTATAGAAAACCCAACATAGATGGGTCGGTTCATATGTATACTAGTTTTTAATCTCTCCACAGCAGTCAAGTCTTCATCATAAGTTTTAAACGATTTAAAAGTAGGCGATGCTACTAATTTTTTGGCTCTTTTTTCACCGTTACAAAGCACAATATTTCTTCTTTTTCGTAGATTTTCCATGGTTTTACCAAAAACAGAATTGTTCATTAACTTAAAAAAGTCTTTCTCAAAAGAAGATTTTGCTTCTTTCCTTTTTTCGGTGTTGAAATTAATATATTTCTGTAACCATGGTCCCTGTTTAAATTTTAAAGCTTTGTGCACGGCTGTAATTTTTAAACCAAGTTCTAAATAAAATTTAAGATTACGATAATGGGTTATATAATTTCGTTTGTTATTTAAATTTGGTATAAGTTTAGGAGTTCCGACGAATTTTCTATTGTTGAGTAAGCTTCTTGCATGAGAAGATAGCATCTGATCGTCTACAGTTACTCTCTCAGGGGCGACAGGGTATTCATTATGCAAAGGATGTAAATGTTTTGGGTATTCCATATCTACCTCGAAAAGATACCCAATTTCGGAGCTATCAGATAGAGATAGAATCCACTCTTCTGTGATATGACTTGTTTCACACCATTCAAAACCACCGTAGGGTAAAAATTGGCTCATAGCCCACCCGTATAAGTTATTGGCATCCCAATACATGATGTAGCTGGGTGCCTCATTTTTCTTATAATCGGACGTACCAGGGATATTTGCTCGGGCATATCTTTTACTTATCATGCTAATGCCGCCTCGTATTCCATTTTCAACCATAAGCAACATATCTATATCACTGAGTAACTCTAAAGGTGTATCAGACATCTTCAAACAAGCCTGCCATGCTAGCCCAGGTGCTGTAAACAGGTGAGCAGGGTCAATTTCATAATACTGCTGACATAATTTCCTAAAGTTTTGAAACACGTCAGCAAGTAGTAGAACATCTGTCTTCACATAAAGGTTGTGATAATCACCAAGAATCTTGATATCAAATGTTTTCCATACATTCTGGGCGTGTTGGTATTCCTTTTCACCTATAGGCTCATTGGTTAAACTATTAAAAAAGGCAGAAGGCGGAGGAAGCTGCTTCTCAGTAAATTTTTCAAAGCAAGTAAAATAATCATAGGGGTAAACCCCTTTCCGTATAAGTAAAGATAAATTATTATTTCGGGGGAAATTTTCTTCAAGTATAGTGAATTGATCAGGTTGAAGGTTTTTAACAAGTTTTTCCAATGACGTAGGCAAAAATTGGAAAGAGTCTATAAACACCATCTGAATATAAGATGTAGGCTTTCTGATTTTAAAGGTGATATAGTTTTCCATAGAAGTAGCAATAACATCGATTTCATGATCTTTGAATTTTCCAAGCTTTGTCATAATATGATGACCATCATAGTTTTTCAAGTTATGGAATATAACAGGAATTGTTTTACACTGCTTATAGTTCAAGTTGCATTCCACATGTGCAGCCCCTCTGTATGCACCTGACAGGTGATCATGGTCACGTGTACGTTTCTCATCTAAAGTTTTCTTACAAATATGACAAAACTCTGCTTCTCGAAATGCCTTTTCTTCCTTGGGAGAAAGCTTCATAGGTTTAACATTTAGTAACTTTTGACCTAAAATTTCCTTCTCTTGCATCATTCGGTTTAAAAAATGCTCAACACAGTTTCTACCACGATATACCTGTTCTTTCTTCACACACGTTCCATCGGGTCCAATAACCACATAGGCATAGCCACATGGCAAGTGATAGGTTGTTTTCTCGGTATAAGAGGCTTTAGAAGAGGGAGGGGCTGATGAAATAGGTATAAGGAGACTCTCAAAATCCGCATAAATCGTATAGGCAACAGGATGTTGTAAATGAATACCTGTAAACTTTAATATATTATCATTTTCATTAGGCATCTTTATAGCTTGCGCAACATGTTGAGAACAATATTCATTATGCTTATCCAAAAGATCTTGTCTTGAAAATCGATGCAAACATCGATAACAATAATAGCCCGCGGCTCTATGCTTAGTAAGATCACCTAAAAGTCTTGAAAAACTTCTTATCAAACAATAGTGTTGCTTTTCACCGTCACCAACCAATAACAAATTAATCACATCTTGATCTTTCTTTTCAGATATATACAGGGGGCAAACTTCGTCCTCTTCATAACCAAACACATTAACCCGTAAATTGTTGAGTTGTTCAATAACAGGTATCTTCTGAAGGGGTACAGGGCATTCTACACTACCTAATTTAATATCATGTTCATAAGGTCGATAATGCGAAACACGTTCAGGTTTTTTTGTATAATCTAAGTTCAGTTTAAAAGCCAAAAGACACCATACTAAACATTTGTTATCTTCGTTTTTTATATTCAGCACTGCTTTTTTATCATCGAGTTTTTTAGACAGAGGAATATAGGAACTCGCAGCGAGGGGATGATATTTAGCAATCTTGAGTTCTAAATGAAGAATTTTTCTAAGTTTCCAGCCAGAACCTCTTTGTACAAATTCTTCAAAGGATTTAATAATCTTCGAAAATCCTTCCTCAATATGTTGTGAGATAGTATCTTCTATAAGTTCGGTCATACACGAACATCGAAAATAACATTGAATTTCTTCAAACTCCTCATTATCAGTTAGACGTTCAAGTGCTATTTTTTCTACCATATACCATTTAATTGCACCTTTTTCATGAATTTCACTTATTAAACGTTCTTGTATTTCAGTTTGTATATGTCTATGAAATACCTCTAAATCTTTTTCCCCACGTTCATCAGGATGCAAAATCACTGTTTTAAACACATTAAGTGCATCAGAATACTTTATGTTTTTCGACTTTGCATTAGATGAGCTCATTTTGCGTTTTACACTCACAAGAGGTGTGCGGGAGTGTTGAGTGCGAACATGTTGTCTCAGGTCAAATTTTCTTCCAAACACTTTATCGCATTCACGGCAAGGAAATGTTGAATTCCGATGCGACTGTAAATGCTGCTTCAGATTATCCCTCCGGGTAAAAACTTGATCACATTCATCACACTTAAATGTAGACTATCCACCAGTATTATGGGTTTCTGAATGTCTTAACAAGTCCGATTTCCTTCTAAAACACTTTCCACAAGTTTCACAGATAAACGACTTTTCATTAAGATGAATCTTAACATGCTGATTTAAATTAGAATATGTTGCAAAGACTTTGTCACAGGTGGGGCAAACATGCTTCTTTTCCACATTTGTAGGGGCCACAGTCTTTAAAGAAATATCCTCTTCAACTTGTTGATTAAAATTGAAAGAACTTTGAGACATAGTATCTTTTTCTGGAAAAATTTCAGAGAATCCCTCATGCTGTATCAGTCCAACGCTATCATGTGTTTTTAAATGTCTTTGTAGGTTTGATCTTCGATAAAAAGACTTCCGGCAGATATTGCAAGTATATAATTTCTCGCCAGAATGAATTTTCATATGTCGGTTCAGATTAGAAATGCTCGAAAAATCTTTACCGCAGGTAAAACAGCTAAACATCTTCTTAGCAGATACAGAATCTCCCATAATCGGGGTTTCATCAATAGGCATATCAACATCCATAATATAAAATCAATAAAAAAAAACTTTAACTCTTAATAGCAAACAACAGCGATTCACACTGATAAAAAGCGGGAGCAATTTAAAACACGTTTAACCACTAGCGATAGGAATCCTCAAATGATGAAAATCCTAATTTTCCCCCGTCTATTTATACCGACCCGAAGGTAAAGTTGAGTTGTAGTATTGCGTGATATGAATGTTATCAAAATGCGTCATACGATTTCGGGGGCCTATAAGTTTATTTCCCCTCTTTATAATATAGCATAATTAAACAGATAAACCCGAATGTATACAAATTTAAATTCGTAAATTATAATATATCACAAAATATAAAAAATCTACAGAATACAAATAGAATTTAGCACTTACCCCAAAAACACGTCCACTTTGGGTGTTAGTCTTCACTTAACTAATCTTTCTTCCTTATCTTTAGTAGGGGGCGCTGCAATCGCCGCGAGAGGCACTGCCCGTCTTCCGGTGTGTGACGTAGTTTCCGGTTTGCGATAAGAATAAACCTTAAATACGCGCGCTTAGTCATTCTTCCCTCGATCTTACTCGCTAGTAGTTGTCAGTTTCTTGTTTAGACATGTTGGGTGACATCATTACGTGTTTGCGATAAGAACAAGATTATCCCCTTATCAACAGGTAAAAAGCTGCGCTTCAGTGACGTCACAAGTCATATGACATAGCTGATAACGGTACGATTAGCTGATAAGAATTTGTACTAATCATCTATTCCCCTTCAAGTCATTGCATGAGACGGTTGAGCTCCAACAGCTGTATATAAGGTAAGAGTAATTTATATATTATAATAGGATTTTAAATTAATTTAGCAGATGTTACAATTTGATATTTAAAAATTTTCATGCTAAACGATGTGATTATATGTTGTTCATCATACTAAATCCACAAATTTTAATTCGAAAGAAATATTATTAAACTTATAATCTAAAATAAATTAGCGAAAATGCATAACAAATCTCAACAAAAAGAAGCTAATTATAAAAGGAAATGTACAAAGTTTATAAATTTGCACATGTGTTAAACGCGTTTACAAACCTTATCATAGGCAAAAGTCTAATTCGACTAGCCTATTTGTTATAAGTTTAACTATAAGTCAACATGTAAGATATTTCTAAAAAGGAATCTTATGATTTTTAATTTTCCAAGTTCAGTTTCAATCATATTGTATTAGGTTAATTCAAACTTTGAGATGATTTATAGTAAAATACTTAAATTAAAATGTATTTTTGATAGTTTAAGAATTATAAACTACAACTTTGACTACTTTTTAAAATGTTTGCCTGATAGAAAACTGTGATAACATGTCTATGTTTGAATTTTTCTGATAACATGCCAATGCCTGAATTTTTCTGACAACTTGTCTGTGTTCGAATTTTTCTGCTAACATGTCTGTGTTTAAATTTTTCTTATAACATGTCTATGTTTAATTTTTCTCTTCTTTTGAAATGTATAAACTTTTACTAAACGTGTCTTTCGATTTCATTGAAGAAAAAAGTGATCGATCAACTTTATCAAACCATTTTAATGTTAATATTTTTAAACGAACGCGATTATCAGATAAAAATATATGTAGTTAATTCATATTATTCCACTAAACATTGCATAACAAAAGAATCTTACAAAAATTTCATACTTCAACATTCAAAAATTGACAATATTCACATCTTAATACTAAAAAACAATCCTTATCTTGCAGTATTTCCTGTAACAAAATCTAAAAATTTCATATCAACAAGACCCAAGTCAGAAACTTTACCTAGGAACTTAATACCAATCTTTAATCATAAAGTGATAAAACTGATAATTTTTTAAAAAGTTACTTCTAAATCATCTCATAGATGGCGCTGTTGAAAAAAATTAATTCAAAACTTGTTTAAAAGACTTTAAAAAATTAAATCTAACTTTAAACTAACAAAAACCTGTAGAACAATCACTTTCAGTTAGAAATATTTTAAAAATAATTGTTAATTCTAAAACCGCTCACAGAGGGCGTTGCTGAAAAAAATAAACTCAAAGTTGTTTAAAATATATTAAAAAATAAATCTAACTTTAAACTATCATCAAACTCCAGAAAAATTACTTTCAATTAGAAATATTTTAAAATAATTAAAACTTCTAAAACCGTTCATAGGGGGTGCTGCTGTGAAAAAATCATTTCGAAACTTGTAAAAAATTAATCCAAAACTTATTTAAAACACTTTTACAAAAAAATTGACCAAAATACCGATAAACATCAAGTAGATAATAAATAAGGTGCGTCGCAAGTGGAATGAAGGTTATAGGAAGTGGCAGGTGTGGACATCGGATGTAGCAGGTAGGGATAACAGACATGCTGGAAAAGGAAGTGGGGCATGTTTAGACAGGAGTGATCCCGGAAGTAAGACCGGAAATACGACAGGAAGTCGAAGCTGGAACTTCCGGCTTCCACTTCCATCGCGTTTCCGGTCTTACTTCCGGAATCACTTCCTGTCTAAACATGCCCCACTTCCTGTTCCAACATGTCTGTTATCCCCACCTGCTACATCCGGTGTCCACACCTGCCACTTCCAGTGACCTTCCTTCGACCTTGAGGTCAACTGCGCGAACTGCGCTGATGCAGAACCCCCAATTATTATCTACTTGATGTTTATCGGTATTTTGGTCAATTTTTTTGTAAAAGTGTTTTAAATAAGTTTTGGATTAATTTTTTACAAGTTTCGAAATGATTTTTTCACAGCAGCACCCCCTATGAACGGTTTTAGAAGTTTTAATTATTTTAAAATATTTCTAATTGAAAGTAATTTTTCTGGAGTTTGATGATAGTTTAAAGTTAGATTTATTTTTTAATATATTTTAAACAACTTTGAGTTTATTTTTTTCAGCAACGCCCTCTGTGAGCGGTTTTAGAATTAACAATTATTTTTAAAATATTTCTAACTGAAAGTGATTGTTCTACAGGTTTTTGTTAGTTTAAAGTTAGATTTAATTTTTTAAAGTCTTTTAAACAAGTTTTGAATTAATTTTTTTCAACAGCGCCATCTATGAGATGATTTAGAAGTAACTTTTTAAAAAATTATCAGTTTTATCACTTTATGATTAAAGATTGGTATTAAGTTCCTAGGTAAAGTTTCTGACTTGGGTCTTGTTGATATGAAATTTTTAGATTTTGTTACAGGAAATACTGCAAGATAAGGATTGTTTTTTAGTATTAAGATGTGAATATTGTCAATTTTTGAATGTTGAAGTATGAAATTTTTGTAAGATTCTTTTGTTATGCAATGTTTAGTGGAATAATATGAATTAACTACATATATTTTTATCTGATAATCGCGTTCGTTTAAAAATATTAACATTAAAATGGTTTGATAAAGTTGATCGATCACTTTTTTCTTCAATGAAATCGAAAGACACGTTTAGTAAAAGTTTATACATTTCAAAAGAAGAGAAAAATTAAACATAGACATGTTATAAGAAAAATTTAAACACAGACATGTTAGCAGAAAAATTCAAACACAGACAAGTTGTCAGAAAAATTCAGGCATTGGCATGTTATCAGAAAAATTCAAACATAGACATGTTATCACAGTTTTCTATCAGGCAAACATTTTAAAAAGTAGTCAAAGTTGTAGTTTATAATTCTTAAACTATCAAAAATACATTTTAATTTAAGTATTTTACTATAAATCATCTCAAAGTTTGAATTAACCTAATACAATATGATTGAAACTGAACTTGGAAAATTAAAAATCATAAGATTCCTTTTTAGAAATATCTTACATGTTGACTTATAGTTAAACTTATAACAAATAGGCTAGTCGAATTAGACTTTTGCCTATGATAAGGTTTGTAAACGCGTTTAACACATGTGCAAATTTATAAACTTTGTACATTTCCTTTTATAATTAGCTTCTTTTTGTTGAGATTTGTTATGCATTTTCGCTAATTTATTTTAGATTATAAGTTTAATAATATTTCTTTCGAATTAAAATTTGTGGATTTAGTATGATGAACAACATATAATCACATCGTTTAGCATGAAAATTTTTAAATATCAAATTGTAACATCTGCTAAATTAATTTAAAATCCTATTATAATATATAAATTACTCTTACCTTATATACAGCTGTTGGAGCTCAACCGTCTCATGCAATGACTTGAAGGGGAATAGATGATTAGTACAAATTCTTATCAGCTAATCGTACCGTTATCAGCTATGTCATATGACTTGTGACGTCACTGAAGCGCAGCTTTTTACCTGTTGATAAGGGGATAATCTTGTTCTTATCGCAAACACGTAATGATGTCACCCAACATGTCTAAACAAGAAACTGACAACTACTAGCGAGTAAGACCGAGGGAAGAATGACTAAGCGCGCGTATTTAAGGTTTATTCTTATCGCAAACCGGAAACTACGTCACACACCGGAAGACGGGCAGTGCCTCTCGCGGCGATTGCAGCGCCCCCTACTAAAGATAAGGAAGAAAGATTAGTTAAGTGAAGACTAACACCCAAAGTGGACGTGTTTTTGGGGTAAGTGCTAAATTCTATTTGTATTCTGTAGATTTTTTTATATTTTGTGATATATTATAATTTACGAATTTAAATTTGTATACATTCGGGTTTATCTGTTTAATTATGCTATATTATAAAGAGGGGAAATAAACTTATAGGCCCCCGAAATCGTATGACGCATTTTGATAACATTCATATCACGCAATACTACAACTCAACTTTACCTTCGGGTCGGTATAAATAGACGGGGGAAAATTAGGATTTTCATCATTTGAGGATTCCTATCGCTAGTGGTTAAACGTGTTTTAAATTGCTCCCGCTTTTTATCAGTGTGAATCGCTGTTGTTTGCTATTAAGAGTTAAAGTTTTTTTTTATTGATTTTATATTATGGATGTTGATATGCCTATTGATGAAACCCCGATTATGGGAGATTCTGTATCTGCTAAGAAGATGTTTAGCTGTTTTACCTGCGGTAAAGATTTTTCGAGCATTTCTAATCTGAACCGACATATGAAAATTCATTCTGGCGAGAAATTATATACTTGCAATATCTGCCGGAAGTCTTTTTATCGAAGATCAAACCTACAAAGACATTTAAAAACACATGATAGCGTTGGACTGATACAGCATGAGGGATTCTCTGAAATTTTTCCAGAAAAAGATACTATGTCTCAAAGTTCTTTCAATTTTAATCAACAAGTTGAAGAGGATATTTCTTTAAAGACTGTGGCCCCTACAAATGTGGAAAAGAAGCATGTTTGCCCCACCTGTGACAAAGTCTTTGCAACATATTCTAATTTAAATCAGCATGTTAAGATTCATCTTAATGAAAAGTCGTTTATCTGTGAAACTTGTGGAAAGTGTTTTAGAAGGAAATCGGACTTGTTAAGACATTCAGAAACCCATAATACTGGTGGACAGTCTACATTTAAGTGTGATGAATGTGATCAAGTTTTTACCCGGAGGGATAATCTGAAGCAGCATTTACAGTCGCATCGGAATTCAACATTTCCTTGCCGTGAATGCGATAAAGTGTTTGGAAGAAAATTTGACCTGAGACAACATGTTCGCACTCAACACTCCCGCACACCTCTTGTGAGTGTAAAACGCAAAATGAGCTCATCTAATGCAAAGTCGAAAAACATAAAGTATTCTGATGCACTTAATGTGTTTAAAACAGTGATTTTGCATCCTGATGAACGTGGGGAAAAAGATTTAGAGGTATTTCATAGACATATACAAACTGAAATACAAGAACGTTTAATAAGTGAAATTCATGAAAAAGGTGCAATTAAATGGTATATGGTAGAAAAAATAGCACTTGAACGTCTAACTGATAATGAGGAGTTTGAAGAAATTCAATGTTATTTTCGATGTTCGTGTATGACCGAACTTATAGAAGATACTATCTCACAACATATTGAGGAAGGATTTTCGAAGATTATTAAATCCTTTGAAGAATTTGTACAAAGAGGTTCTGGCTGGAAACTTAGAAAAATTCTTCATTTAGAACTCAAGATTGCTAAATATCATCCCCTCGCTGCGAGTTCCTATATTCCTCTGTCTAAAAAACTCGATGATAAAAAAGCAGTGCTGAATATAAAAAACGAAGATAACAAATGTTTAGTATGGTGTCTTTTGGCTTTTAAACTGAACTTAGATTATACAAAAAAACCTGAACGTGTTTCGCATTATCGACCTTATGAACATGATATTAAATTAGGTAGTGTAGAATGCCCTGTACCCCTTCAGAAGATACCTGTTATTGAACAACTCAACAATTTACGGGTTAATGTGTTTGGTTATGAAGAGGACGAAGTTTGCCCCCTGTATATATCTGAAAAGAAAGATCAAGATGTGATTAATTTGTTATTGGTTGGTGACGGTGAAAAGCAACACTATTGTTTGATAAGAAGTTTTTCAAGACTTTTAGGTGATCTTACTAAGCATAGAGCCGCGGGCTATTATTGTTATCGATGTTTGCATCGATTTTCAAGACAAGATCTTTTGGATAAGCATAATGAATATTGTTCTCAACATGTTGCGCAAGCTATAAAGATGCCTAATGAAAATGATAATATATTAAAGTTTACAGGTATTCATTTACAACATCCTGTTGCCTATACGATTTATGCGGATTTTGAGAGTCTCCTTATACCTATTTCATCAGCCCCTCCCTCTTCTAAAGCCTCTTATACCGAGAAAACAACCTATCACTTGCCATGTGGCTATGCCTATGTGGTTATTGGACCCGATGGAACGTGTGTGAAGAAAGCACAGGTATATCGTGGTAGAAACTGTGTTGAGCATTTTTTAAACCGAATGATGCAAGAGAAGGAAATTTTAGGTCAAAAGTTACTAAATGTTAAACCTATGAAGCTTTCTCCCAAGGAAGAAAAGGCATTTCGAGAAGCAGAGTTTTGTCATATTTGTAAGAAAACTTTAGATGAGAAACGTACACGTGACCATGATCACCTGTCAGGTGCATACAGAGGGGCTGCACATGTGGAATGCAACTTGAACTATAAGCAGTGTAAAACAATTCCTGTTATATTCCATAACTTGAAAAACTATGATGGTCATCATATTATGACAAAGCTTGGAAAATTCAAAGATCATGAAATCGATGTTATTGCTACTTCTATGGAAAACTATATCACCTTTAAAATCAGAAAGCCTACATCTTATATTCAGATGGTGTTTATAGACTCTTTCCAATTTTTGCCTACGTCATTGGAAAAACTTGTTAAAAACCTTCAACCTGATCAATTCACTATACTTGAAGAAAATTTCCCCCGAAATAATAATTTATCTTTACTTATACGGAAAGGGGTTTACCCCTATGATTATTTTACTTGCTTTGAAAAATTTACTGAGAAGCAGCTTCCTCCGCCTTCTGCCTTTTTTAATAGTTTAACCAATGAGCCTATAGGTGAAAAGGAATACCAACACGCCCAGAATGTATGGAAAACATTTGATATCAAGACTCTTGGTGATTATCACAACCTTTATGTGAAGACAGATGTTCTACTACTTGCTGACGTGTTTCAAAACTTTAGGAAATTATGTCAGCAGTATTATGAAATTGACCCTGCTCACCTGTTTACAGCACCTGGGCTAGCATGGCAGGCTTGTTTGAAGATGTCTGATACACCTTTAGAGTTACTCAGTGATATAGATATGTTGCTTATGGTTGAAAATGGAATACGAGGCGGCATTAGCATGATAAGTAAAAGATATGCCCGAGCAAATATCCCTGGTACGTCCGATTATAAGAAAAATGAGGCACCCAGCTACATCATGTATTGGGATGCCAATAACTTATACGGGTGGGCTATGAGCCAATTTTTACCCTACGGTGGTTTTGAATGGTGTGAAACAAGTCATATCACAGAAGAGTGGATTCTATCTCTATCTGATAGCTCCGAAATTGGGTATCGTTTCGAGGTAGATATGGAATACCCAAAACATTTACATCCTTTGCATAATGAATACCCTGTCGCCCCTGAGAGAGTAACTGTAGACGATCAGATGCTATCTTCTCATGCAAGAAGCTTACTCAACAATAGAAAATTCGTCGGAACTCCTAAACTTATACCAAATTTAAATAACAAACGAAATTATATAACCCATTATCGTAATCTTAAATTTTATTTAGAACTTGGTTTAAAAATTACAGCCGTGCACAAAGCTTTAAAATTTAAACAGGGACCATGGTTACAGAAATATATTAATTTCAACACCGAAAAAAGGAAAGAAGCAAAATCTTCTTTTGAGAAAGACTTTTTTAAGTTAATGAACAATTCTGTTTTTGGTAAAACCATGGAAAATCTACGAAAAAGAAGAAATATTGTGCTTTGTAACGGTGAAAAAAGAGCCAAAAAATTAGTAGCATCGCCTACTTTTAAATCGTTTAAAACTTATGATGAAGACTTGACTGCTGTGGAGAGATTAAAAACTAGTATACATATGAACCGACCCATCTATGTTGGGTTTTCTATACTCGAACTATCTAAACTTTGTATGTATGATTTCCATTACAATTTTATAAAGAAAACATACAAAGATCGTGCAGTTTTACTCTTTACGGATACAGATTCCCTAACGTATCATATTCAAACCAATAATATTTATAAGGATCTGGAGCAGCATCGTGAGTTGTTTGACTTTTCTGAATACCCGAAATCTCATCGTCTATACTCTGAGGATAATAAGAAGACGCTCGGAAAGTTTAAGGATGAACTTAATGGCGAATTAGCCCTTGAGTTTGTCGGACTGAAATCAAAAATGTATTCTCTAAAATCTGTTAAAGACGAAAAGAAGCGTGCAAAAGGCGTATCTACACAGATTGTTCGACAGAAAATTAAACATGAAGACTACTTGGAGTGCCTCCAACAACAAAAAACAAGTATGGAGAAACAGGTAAGGATTGCCCAAGATGACCATCGCCTATATACATTAACTCAAAATAAAATTAGCTTAAGTCCCTTTGACGACAAGCGTTACTTATTGGATGATGGAATAAGCAGTTTAGCATATGGCCATTATGACATTAATACCGTTTGTAATAAAGAAGATAATGTTGATTTGTATTGCTAACGCAAAATCGCGATGTATATTTTGATCTGTAAATACCTTTCTGTAAATTATTTTGTTATAATAAAAATTGCTGATTTTATTATTGAGTACTTTTTTTTAATTTTTTAAGTAATGTGAATTTTTTTCTAAAAGAATTTTTTTTAAATTTGTGAAACTTTTTAACTAACTAACGCATATTTTTTTTTTCGTTATAAAAATATGAAAAATATTTCTAAAACTTTGATAAACAAGCAGATAGTCACACACACACAAAGAGAACTATTTGTCCCGCATACATACACACACACATACATACACACACACACACACACACACACACACACACACACACAAAGAGAACTATTTGTCGCACCCACACATACATACACACATAGAACTATTTATAATAACTATAAGACATACATGCTTTTTAAAACATACTCTTACACACACAAAACTTTCTACAAAATATCAGATGTACCAACAAAATGAGATGAAAAGATTACAGTGAGAAAAAGAGGGTTGATTCTGAACAATGCACTATCGGTTGCTCGGTTGCTCAGCTGCGGGCTGCGCCTTCTGCCGGTGAACCCCCACTATCTTACTACTTATATATATTATTTTTTTTTTTATTATCCTTTTATGTTATCTTTAAATGGCCGTTACTTTTTCTAAAAGATTAGTTTTAGATTGCCATTCTATTATATAACGGTAAAGTTTTCAACACCCATTCACATTATTGGAGGGAGGGGGGGGGGATTTAAAAAATGATTTCAAAGAATTTTTTTCTTTTTTTCTTTCAAAATTAGGTCAAACAGTTTTTCTCATTTCACTATTTTCTTCTGTCAGTTTGTAAGCTGTTAAAATAAAGAACGAAATAAACTTAATATTTGCAATTATAATACATCTAATAAAGAACAATGGAAATAATGAAAAAATTAAAGAACACGTGTGTGATTTTTGCCCAATAGCGAATTTCGCGCCTAACAAAATATTAAACAAAATAACAACAACTATATATTTATATACAGTAATTAAATTTTGGATATAGCATATTACTCAATAATAATAATAGTTTAATTCATTCTTCTTCATGGCTGAATCCATGCCACAATTTTCATTTTGTACTGAACCTTGATCTATGTGGAATTTTCATTTTGTGTTGAACCTTGATCTATGTGAAATTTTCATTTTGTGCTGAACCATACACAAGAAATTAACTTTTAAAAGTTTACTAGCAGTTAAAAGTAACATAATTACACATATTTGCGAAGTTACTTGCGCATGAAGTCATACCAAAAGCTTACACTATTTGGTTCACGAAAACTTTTCTATTTGTCGTCGGCTGACCTATTGAATGACCAAAATGTATCAGCTCGGTTTGGTTACAAAACATACAGTTGGAAACCATTTTCCAGCTTGTGATTTTAAAAGCTATCCCCACTCGCCATCAGTTTCAACTTAGTGATGGGGGAATAGAATTTGTAAAAAAAAAAAAGTCACAAGTCTCGAACGGTCGGGTTGCATTTTTATCTCCCCTTGCGTAGGCGCCTGTGAAACGACAGATAACGCCCCTCACCCGCAAGATCTTGTCTTCTCGAATCAATGGGGCACCACGACATTACGCCCGTGATGGACAGAGGCAATATTTGCAGCCGCCTGTCTCTCTGCGACCACAGAAAAGCTCTCTACATCCCCACAGAACATCGACAAAAGCCCCCTCAACGAGTGTAAGAAGGGGCTGCGTATAAATTGTTGAATGTGCATCACTGAATGTTTGGCTGACTTGAAACTGAAACCCAAACGATCTTCTTCAATATCTCTTGGGAATTATTACTTTTCTTCTATGCTGCTATGAGTTAGAAGAAGAGATAACTTAAAGATATTAGTCGCAATCTCACAGTATCAATGACTTTCTGCACTTTAAAATGTTTTACTAACTAGACAAATATTTTTCAATGCAGTGTTGTAATAAAAACTAACTAATGAAAAAGAAAGTTCTGCGATTAAATTTTTTCTTCAAAACTAAGAGTGCTTCTTACATATGTATATTATGCTGATTTCGGGGAAAATATTCAAAAAATTCTATTATGTACACAAATTGAAAAGGTCTCTCTGGTTGGTAAATTATGAATTTAGTCATAAAGAAACCAGAAGTTTCAATTTATAAATTAAGACATAAAGTCACCAAACAACAATAGGTATCGATATGATAGCAGATTATAATAGCTTAGTTGCTGCACAGAAAGACACCGTAGAGGGGAAGTGCAAAAGAGGTAAAATGCGTTAAACGAGCGAGAAGAAAAAACTTATAATGATTTTTGTCTTTGTGCCTTTTTATGTAAATAAATATGAATTCTGTAACTGTTGTGTAATTCATGATGGTGCAATTGGAATGTGATTTAGTTAATACATATCATTCATTTATTTTATTTTATCAGCTTTTTTTTTTTTTTTTTTTTTTTTTGAGCAATTTTAGAGTTAGAAGTTTTATGTTGCTTATATTTTCTAGTATTTTAATATCTTTTTAAGAGTTGTTAACTGAAAGTTAGAATTTGGGAACGTTGGAAATGCCTAAACAAACTTATATTTAAAATACAATAAACTGGTCAATTAGACAAGAGATGTCGGAAACAAAAATGGCTGAATTTGGGATACTTTCATGTAGTTAAAGCTTTTCGGCTTTTATATATCTTTTAAGCGATTTAAATAAAATACTTTTAATGTAAATAAAATTCGCATGGAAAAATACTAATAGTTTTAAATAAAAATATATTTGTCTATCATACTTTTATATATATATATATATTGCTCCTTTCCTCTTGATACCTTCATCTTGAACTTATATATGGTTAAAAAAATCAGTTCTGCTCGATTAGTTAATTATTATTATTATTATTAAATTTCCATAAAAATAAACTACATCAGTATTGTTTTAAAGGTTAAAGTATGTAACGCTTTCCAAACTACTAAAAGTTAGAGATTTTCCTCTCTGTTTCCCCTTTTTTTAATCTTCCCCAAAACTTGAGCCTCGACTCAATCGTCTTCTGGCTGTAAACAAAACAGTTTTCTCCTCTTTCTTTTGACACTTCCAAGAGATAATTTATCAGTTTTATCTGTGATCTTCCGGATGTATGTTTTGCAGACTATAATGTTACGTCTGAGCAGTAGTGCACACAAGGATTCTGTTCCCTTGAAAGAAATATTAAGGATTTAGATTGAATAATAATTTATAGAATTTAAAACCTTGAATTCTAAACATTTTAAATTTCTATCCCACATTTTAAGATATTCTTAACTTATTAAAGAACGTCACAAAACAATTATATATATGTCGTGTTTCCAAGTTCAAATCCGGGAAAAAGGCAGTCGTGCTCGTGATAAATAGGGTTAGCGATGTTATTGGTTTCCCTTTTAGTTCGCATCAGGCGGCCGGGTGGTATCATCAACAACAAGAAATGTCAGTCCATATTTTTGTCGAAGAACCTTTTATTTCCAGTTTAAGACATCTCTTCAGGGAAAATGCTCATTAGCCAACGCTAAACGAAAAAAAATACAACGTTACATTATTTTCTAGAATCCGTCCCGATTCTTTTAGCAAACACCAGCGTCAAAAAATCCTCTCCGAATCAGGATGATCGTGTTTTTAAACTAGCTTGCGTAATAATACAGAATACGTCACGTGACCCACTTCTATCGAATCAAAAGGTCTCTTTTGGAACTTTATCAATATTTCCGGTGGATTTATTTTGTTGTAAAATGCAAAAACTTTCTACGCCCATCCAGAATATTCCATAATCTCGTACCAGATGCCTGTCATATCAACAAACCAGCTTATCTGTTTTTGAGGCTGTAGCTAAACTTCGAATTTAATACGTAATAAAAATAATAAGAAGAAAAGAAAATGAATCTTTATAAAAGGGAAAAAAAAAAGAAAGAATTAAAGTTTTTCGGAAATATTTTAATAGACATTTGATATTTAATAATAGGATAACTTTATGAAATAAGGTTTTTTGAGCGGAATATTTTAAGAGATACGATATTTTAGCATTTAAATAAAGAAGTTATAGCAATTTGACCACACGGGAATAATACTAATGAATTTTAATAATGGATTAAAATAAAGATGTTCTATTTAAAGAATAAATTAAAAAAGCTATCGCCATTTTTAGAATAACTACATTCGAATAAATATTATTAAGTGGATTAGGAATAATTGGCTTTACATATGGATAGTAAAAGGCTATTTTAAGAATGAGAATTATTTTAATAAGCTGGGTTATATACCGAATATTATTGAATGGACAAATTTTATAGAATAATTGCGGAAAAAATTTAAATTTTGTAATATATATATATATATATATATAATCTAAATTAAAATTAGAAAACAATAGCTTTTGTGCGATAAGTGCTACGGCCGCCATTAACTACACAAATTATACATAGACATTTTTCACAATATGCAAGCATTTTTACCAGAACCACACTGCAAAAAAATAACTGTTGATTTTACAGTATAAAACTGGCACCCCAGCTGCCAGTATTATACCGTAAAATTAACAGTATTAAACAGTCAAATAAGCAGTAATACGCTGCCGTAAATAAGCAGTAATACGCTACCGCGCATGCGCGGTAGCGTATTACTGCTTGCGCGGCAGCGTATTACTGCTTTTTTTACTGTTTAATACTGTTAATTTTACGGTATAATACTGGCAGCTGGGTGCCAGTTTTATACTGTAAAATCAACAGTTATTTTTTGCAGTGTAAAAGGACACGACAGCCCCCCCAAAAAAAGGATCAAAATTTTGAACATTATATGTAATAAAACTTTCAAAACTGCATATGTGCTGTAATTTATGACACATATTTAGTAATAGAAATAGCTTGTAATAGAAATCAAATCCAGGAGAATATAAAGTTATTTTGTTTTTAGTTGTTTGTAGTTGTAAATAAACAAAATTGACGGCTTTTTCTTTTTTCATAAAGTTACTTCGTTTGCGTTCATTTGAAAAATTTCAATGTGTAAATTTTTAAATAGAACTACTTCGTTTCTTTTTTCTTTTTCTTTTCTTTTCTTTTTTTTTCAGACATTTATGTTCAAAATATCTTAAGACTTAAAAAGGATTAAAAAAAAAAAAAAAGAATTATGTGATATTTGAAATACATTCGTTTTGTGCATCAAATTAATTCTAGCATGCATAGCTATTTAATTTTTTATGTCAAATCATTTAATATGTGTTTAAGTATTTGGTTTTGGTCGTTGATGTCAGAGTTGCTATATACATTTGCTTTACTAAATATATGTGCTAGTTATATCATTTAAGTTGACATGTATGCAATATTGTAGACATTAGTCGGCATTAAAATGCCATTAACCTAAACTGCGATATCAGAAAGGGTGTTTATTGTGTACCATTATGCCACAAACGGAATTATGCGTATGAGATAAACCACGATTTCATATATCTGACTAGCTTTGATTAAGTGAAACTGTTTGTTAAACTGAAAGGGTTGCAATGAACATGCCTAACGTTTAAAATTATTCTCTCCTTTTGAATTTCATCAAATTAAAATTTTTATTGGTACATGACGGAAAAATGTTTCGATTTCTCTTGAAAACATACTGATATTTTTTTCCAAAGAGACACAATAATTTTGAAACTCAAAATTTATACTAATTTATCGAAATTTATAGAAGATGTAAGGTATACATTGTATACTTTACTTCATCACGCTCCAACTTGGCCCGTGGTATATTTCAGGACAGTAATCTCTCAAGGATAATGCCAATTTAATCCTAATTTAATCGCAGAATTTCAACGATTAAATAAGACGAAGTTTACTATTCAGAAAAAAGTTGTATCTCGCTGGCCGCAGTTTGACCATGATTTTACTTCATATTAATCATTTGCTACAAATACAATAGCAGATTTTTTTTACCATTCATTCACAGATTTTAAAAGAGTTTTCCCGCCTCTAAATAGAACAAGTTTTTGTAAGCTATAATCATTACTAAATGAATGAAATAAACTTTCATTCTAAAGTAGTGAATGATCGCATAGCGTAAAAATATAAAAATACATCTGTTGCAAAATAAAATTACATTACGTTTTTCTCTGTCACTATTTTTGACTTAAAGAAAATTTTGTATTTCTATCTTTCACGTACCAAATAAAACTATAAAAATTCAAAATAGATGATTGACGACGGCACTATAATATTATTTAACAGATAGTCAGAGTGTAACGTTATGAAATATCAAACATATCCGTAGAAAAGGGTGATGGGCAAAAGTAAGTATTTGGGAACGGAGGAAGACGAGATGGGCGCATCTCCACACAAACGATAAATGTGTCGGAGTCTGTATATAATAAGTTGCAAAAATCATATTGCTGGGGAGAGAAACGAAGACTTTCTGGCGTCGGCAGTAAACGGCAGTATTCGAGAGAAAGTCCATAAAATAAAGGCTGTGTATCTGGCTGCCTTTGCATGCTCTTCGGCCATCGAGTGATGGCCATGTGGTCTGTTTGGCGGACCTTGTATCGAAGGATGTTGTTAATACGAATGTCGTTCTCGACAGTGTCACGTGATTGAGCTTAATGTGGCGGAAATATGCAGTTGCCCATTTTCTAGGACCTCTTGATGAGGGGCGCGCGCAATTGAATTAAGCTTGCTCTATTTATCATCCTGGCTCGGAATGCTACTCTATGGTCTTCTCCCCTTCGCAATTATCTCGTTATTATAATTAGAAGGAATGGAAGTTTTTGTTTGTTGTACGTGATAGAGTGCAAGTGTCGTAGGAGGCTCTTCATCATAAAGGAGGGAGCTGAATAGACAGGATTCGTTCCGCAACATTTAGGCAGTTCTGGTCAGGGCTGGTCACGTGCAGTTCGTACCTGCAATAATGTTTAGTGCGGAATATCTGCTTCTGGCAATGGAGCTAATAAAATACCATTACGGATATAAAGATGATATGTATCCATCATAAACGCATTCGAGACGCGTTTTATTGCTGGTTACTTAGCGTCAACTTGTTTATTTAGATATACTTCACCAACTAATTAGGAAATTTATGAGTCTGTTAGGTTTAAAAAAGAATGTATGTAACAAATGTAATGGGAAACAAGTCATCTCAAATGAATTGTTTCTGTTCTAAGTATATCGAATATACAAGTTAAAATAAACAAGCTTTTGTCATATATCAAATAAATTTCGTAAAAAAAAAAAAAAAAAAAAAAAAAAAAAATCATATAAGGTATTCTAAGGATACGATTTATTTCACAGTTTTACTTGTTTTTCAATTTGCATGTAGTGTTAAATCATTATATTTTCAATACATTTTACAAAATTGTTTATTTTTTATTCAAAAACTTACTAACAATAAGCACAGCCAAACTATAAACGCATTTAGTCTGAATTAGGGATTATCATACCGAGATTCGAAATCTATTATCAAAACTAATATATATATTCATCTAACTGTATAATGCTTGAAGTAACTAAAATTATTTCTTCAGGTCTTCCTAATTAAGGAACTAATAAAGTAGCTTTCAGTGCATGCTTTTCTGTAGCACAAACAGTTAGGGGAAAGCAAAGAAAGGGGGGGATGATGACGATTAATAAATTAGATCTATCTATAAAACTTTATGATGTGGGTATTAGTGAAAGACTTTTCTTATTTCATATACAATTTCAGTAGAAATTTTCACATATTTTTGCATTCTAGTATCGTTTATATGCATCTAATTAACAATTCCCGGTTTTTTTTCCCCTTGAAAATGCTTTAAATTATTTATTTATTATCTAATTTAGTTTCAGAAGTAAGGAATATGATCTTATGTTATATTTCCTAGAAAAAATCATTTTGCTTTCTTAAAGATAAAATAAGAAAATTGGGAAAAAGAAGGAACTAAAAAAAAAAATTACACACACATGTTTCAACATTCGGACTTATTTAATGCTAAAGATTTGAAAAAAATATATTAATAACTTATGAAAATTCTCTTTTTTTCACTCATTTTTAAAAATTAGCGCCGCTTGTTTTAGCATTTGTGATGAAAAGGAATTCTCTACAACTTCAATATTTTTTTTTTATTTTTTTTTTGTTTTATTTTTATTTTTTTTATTAACTAATTTCAATTTTATATAACATGATCTCTTTCTTATTTTCATACGATAATAATCTTAAAAAAATATTCTTCCGTAACATTTATATTTCTTGTCAAATACGCAAGAAATCACATTTAAAAAAATGCTTATTCCTTTCATTATTTATAGGAAAATAATAGTCTGTCAAGCGAAAAACCACCATTATTTCTTAAATGACAGAAGCGTAAAGATTCCTTTCTTAAAAACATCAAGAAACTCGAATTCTTGGGCATTCTTTACAAAAAACATATTGCCTTAGTAATCACTGCAAAGTAAAATTAACCCTCTTCCGAGCAAAAACCGATTCGTGCGGTTTTCAGTAATCGAATACGGACGTCGCCCTGATCTGATAAATGATGCCAACATGCGATGCAAAAAAAAATAAATAAAAATAAAAAAAGAACTGTTCAATGAAATGAAAATAAAAGTTCCCAATGATACAATTTTTTAAAATGAAAGGGCACGAACTACAATTTCGTACAAGTTTTTAATACTCTATATTTACTTGGAATCGATTATGTTTCGCAGTATCTTTTTATACTTTTTTTTTAAACCAATTTTTATGCTCTTTTTTTTTTCGAATTAAAAAAAAAAGGGGGAATGGGAATTTATAGTTTCCTTTTATTTTATTTTAAACACATTAAAGGGTGTCAGAAATAATCATTTATAAGAGGAATTACCGAAAAAATCTGCCACGTTCAAATATCTCTAACGATCAGTTACTCCGGATGAGCTTGAACAAAATAAATGAAAATAAAGAACGATTTCTTTTGCTTTTTTCTTTTATTTTCCCCCGTTTTCTTTTGAAACCACCAATTTCGTGACAGTTCGGTTCGATTCTCTGAACCGCTTATTTACACGGAATCAGACCAGTGCAAATGGAAAACAACCGGTTCAAATTTTAGCTTTATTTGTTTAAGTTTTTATTTTCTCGGTTCTTCGCCCAATTTTCGTTTGCGAACGCATATCGTATCATATTGTTTTGTTTTCCAACTCCTTGACAAGATGATCATTATTGTGAAGAATCTTCTCGCCTGTTCAACTTAAATATAGAGTTTTAAGTGAGAAGGTAAAAAAAAGGGGAAGATTTTTTTAGGGCAATTTACTATAACAAGAGAGAATAATGATAAGCAGCCAGATAAATACACTATAGAATCTGAAAACTACATTTAAAAATAACACGTACAGGATTTCATTTATTTTATTTTATTTTATTTTTTGAAGTATAGTTTTCATGATTAATTTCTAGAGATAATTGATTAAAATTGCAAAATCCTTTTTGTACATCTACCGCGAACTTTTATCCAAAGGCTGTTTTCGAAGCATAATGATAAATTTATATTTCTTTTGCCTACCATTATAAAATATATCTCATTTTCTAGCATCTCGTATTTTGAAGAATAATAAAGGTATTTTTATCTTCTCACTTTTCTTTTTATTTCCTTACTTTTTTTTTTTTCCTTTTGTGTATCTTTAACTCTTATAGGTGTGCTTTTGAAAATCAAAAGTTTTTTTTAAAGTTGGAATCTTCATGTTTGTTAATAACAATGATGCTTGTTAAAAGCTGTATTCCAATTCTTACATATATAATGGAACTAATGACGATCGAACTCTTGAAATATAAGGAGTTCAGAATCAAAGTCCATTTTTTCGTTCATCCGAATTGGAGATGAATTGTTGTTCTACAAACAAATAATTTTTTCTGAGTTTTCCTTAAAGCGGTTCTCAAAAAAATATTTTCCCCCGCTTAACAACACGAAACTTTCTGACACATTTTCTGTCTCATTTTTAAACAGTGACATTTACGCATTGCAACTTGCAAGCATGATTTTTGAAGTGATTTATAATCGAACAGTTTTTCTTTCATTTTCCGATAAAGGAATTGCATCTTGAGTTATAAGCGATTATTGTCTCAAGACGTTTTTTGTTTTGTTTTGTTTTTTACTGCATTGTCGCGTCCGAAAATTCGGTTCAAAACGACAACTTTGCCCGCATTTTTTGAAAAATCTTCTGCCTTTACCAAAAAAACGGAACAAACAATTCCACTACGCAGTTTCTGAATAAGTACACATGCCAATCTGATATATTAGCGAACAAAAAAGAATTTTAAAAAATGTGTCAAAAAGTAGCCAGTTTGGATTTGAGAGCAGCCTTAACAAACCAATTCCTTGATTGAAAATGTGAGCAACAAATGGCGTTAATCTCCTATGAAATGTACAATAGCCTACTAACGTTCCAAGTACCTCCAAATAGATCTGGATATTTTTAAAGGACTTCATCTACTTTGATTTTGAACGTCTCATATATTAACTAATCTTTGCCATCCATTATGCTGTAAGTCAAAATAGGCAAAATAAAATTATATAATTTTTTCGAAAATCTATAACATAAAAAATATCAGACTTATTTTTAGATTTTGACGTATTAAAAAAAAGAAAAAGTAAATAAGGTAAAAATCTGCTGGCTGAATCTTGGCGAAGTGCATAACATTAAATTTATTTTTTCCAAATCCATCAAATAAATTTCACATGATAATTCTTTCGAAAAATCTTCCGACTGTTAAATAATGTTTTTTAACTCTGAAAAAAAATGCGCAGTAGCGTATTACTGCTTTACTGTTTATTACTGTTAATTTTACGGCATAATACTGGTACTTGGAATGTCAGTTATTATCCCGTAAAATCAACATTTTTTTTTTCAGTGTATATCGTTCAGTTGATTTCGCATTTACAATTTGATATTTTATTTTATTTCTATTTTTTAAAGCATTACCAACTGATCAATCATCTCAATGTTAATCAGTTTCACACTTAGTTTCATATCGTTATAAATATTTATCTCATTCGATCGCAAAAGTTTGTTTTTCTGAAGTTTAAAAAGCACCAATCACAATTTCTGCGGTTATTTTCACTACATATTTTTATCGATTGCTTGCACACAATTTCCTCATAGCATCAAGTTTTGGAGCAAGATGAGAAAAAAAAACACATACTATAATCGCAATAATAATAGTATTTGACTAAGCTATCTTATAATAGAAATAATTTGAAAATTAAACTGCGTTTCGTGCATATTTCTTGGAAAACAAGATTTATTTGTTATTCGACGATAAAGCCTTGACATTCTATCTATTGCGTACTACCTACGCCTCATAGTATAAGCAGCCAAATGACAATTAAGAATTTTTTGATTTTCATAAAAATAAAATTCAAGATGCTAGAAGTGATCCCCCACCACATAAAAGGAATGGGTAAAAATAAAGAAGAAAAAAATTCTAATTCAAAATTACATTCTAAATACTAGCTTGTAAACCATATGCAGAGTTAAAATATTAGATAAGCCTGGTTGTTAAATTAAAAGAAAAAAAAAAAGGTTTTCATTTATTTTTCTATTTCATACATTGAAATTTCTATTTCATACTTCCGTTCAGAGGTTCAGACGTTGCGAAAGGCACAGCTAAATTCAAGCTAATGCCTAGACTTGTTGTCAAAATCACAATGTCTTTAGTTTTTTTTTTTTTTTTTTTTTTTTTTTTTTTAATGAAATGTATCCCTAACATTGCCTGTAGAGACAGAGTTTTGTACTTTCTAATTGCATTAAATTTCAAATATTTTTCATCACGGTTTTTATTGTTATTCAAGAGTGATTTTATGGATTATTATCTCATTCTCCTTTGCTTATCTATATCGTAATTCATTAATTTATTGTTAATTATTCCTTGTCTTTAATTATATGAAATATAATTTGCTACGTTAATTGTATTATGCATATGTACGTTGTGATATTTTCATTGACAGTCTATTTTCGTACGTTTTCTGTGCTAAAAAAATAGAAAAAGGCTAAAAAAAGGGGGGAAAGAAAAAAAAACTTTAAATGTGTCAAACTTTAGCTGTATTTTTATGGTCAGTTTATGTTTATGCGTATTTTACACTTTGACTTATGTTGTATGAGAAAATTTAAAAAATGCTTTCAAAGTGTTTTTTTTTTCTTATTTCCATTAATTGTGAAAAATGTTTTGTCTTTCTTTTTTTTTTTTTTAAATGGAAGGCTAGTAGGCTATCGAGCAGACAGAATTTTTAAAACTAATTTTGTATTTAAAAAAGCAAAAAAAACCTTTTGCAAATTAATTTTCAGATTTTGCAAATTAATTTTTTAATGTATAGTTTTCTTCATAACATTATATAAAAAATCCTTAATATTATTAAATACTATATTTTTCAATTCTTGAAAATGAATAAACAGATTAGGAATGGTGGACTTTCAAAGGTTGGATAAAAAGTTTTGGCCTGTTTTTATTTTTCTTCTGTAAGCGTAATGAGTTGCTTGTGATTAGTATGTAATTTTCCCTTTTCTTTTCATTATTTTGTTTTTGTACATTTTTAAAGATTTTTTTAAAAGCATAATAATATTTTTAAAGAAATTTTTTAACATCGTCAACTTTTAATAGGAATATATATATATATATATATATATATATATATATATATTTAACAAAAAAAAAATCTTTTGGATAAAGACGAGAAATTACATACTATTTCCAAGAAAAACAGATCTTTAACCTATTAAATGAAAAAAAAAAAAAATCATTTTAAAATCAACTGCTAACTTTAAGTGTAATTTTATTTTAAATTCGACGATAATGTAAAAAATTCGAAGAAACGAATGACTCGTAAGGGTTAATTTTACATCATATGTTTCATTTTTCTTGGTGAAAATTATTTGTACTTATTTTTTAACTTATTTTTCATTCATTTTTATTGATTTTATTAATTCCTTTTTTTCTCTCTTTTAGGTATGTTTTGAAGTTTTTATGCAGTGCTTCTTTTACGCAAAGTTTATTGTAAGTCATTATTTTGTTTAACTGAATTAAGCGTGTATTGATTTATTTATAACAACATTTTATCATTTATATTAATGTTTCAAAACAAATTTGAAGTTCATGTTCTTCATAAATTATCCATATTACTGTGAGAACACACGCTGCTTATCACATATTGCTTTGGGGGAAATTTTATGAAATATCTCAAACTATTATTTTTTAAATGTCATTTGAATCGATATACATAATTAATATTTGGTTAACTTTTGCCTAGCCTTAAATCTAATGTTTATATATTTCTTTTTCTAAATTTTACTTGTCACTCGCAAAAATTTTAAATTAAAAAATAAATAAAAGCACGATCTCCATTCAGAGTGAAAGCTACATTTTCTCTTTTCATAAATCATCATCATCATCATCATCATCAACCGTTTTCAATCCACTGCTGGATGTAGGTCTCCCCCAGATTTTTCCATTGTTGCCTGTCTAGTGCTTTAGTCATCCAATTAACACCGGCCACTTTTCTGATTTCGTCACTCCATCTTACTTGAGGTCGTCTTCTTGGTCGTTTTACATCTCTGGGAGACCACTGTAGGGTGTTTGTGCTCCATCTATTGTCTTGTCTTCTTGCAATGTGCCCAGCCCATTTCCATTTTAGCCATTTAATTCTCTCGATAATGTCAAAAACTTTCGTCTGACTTCTTATCCACGTTATTCTCTTTCGGTCTCTTCTGGTTATGCCTAGCATACATCTTTCCATACTTCGCTGTGTTGTTTGTAATCTTTGTACCATCCGTTTTGTTAGTGTCCAAGTTTCTGCTCCATAAGTTAGTGCAGGCAAAACACATTGGTTAAACACCTTTCTTTTCAAACAAAGAGGCATGTTACTTTTCAGAATAATATTGTTCTTCCCAAAAGCACTCCATCCATTTCTTATTCTTCTATTGATTTCATTCATGATACTGTTGTCTGAAGATATTTCTTGTCCAAGGTACACATAACTTTCAACATCTTTAATCTCAGTGTTGTTGTAGACGATTTTCTTTTTTGATGCAAATGAATTGAACATCACCTTAGTCTTTTCCAAATTTATTTTTAATCCCACATTAATGCTAGCTTCTGCCAAATCTTTTAGCATATTTTGCAATTCTTCAGGGCTATTACTGAAAATTAAAATGTCATCAGCAAACCGGAGATGGCTTAAATATTCCCCATTTATTCTAATCCCTTTGTTTTCCCAATCCAGCTTCTTGAAAATACTCTCTAAGACAGCAGTAAAAAGCTTAGGCGAAATGGTGTCTCCTTGTCTTACTCCTCTTTCAAGCTTGATCTTCGCTTTTCCTTTGTCCAAACGGATGGTGGCTGTTGCTTTCTTGTAGATCTTCTTTATGATATTGATATAAGGTTTGTCTATACCAATGTTCTCCAGAGAAGTAATTACTGCAGATGTGTAGACCGAATCAAATGCTTTTTCATAATCAATAAAGGCAAGACAGAGAGGTAAATTATATTCTTTATGTTTTCCTATAACTTCCCTTACTGTTTGAATATGATCCATTGTGCTAAATCCACTTCGAAATCCTGCTTGTTCTCTAGGTTGAGCTGAGTCCAGAGCTGATTCAAGTCTTGTCGTTAAAACTTTGATGAAAATTTTATAAATCACTGACAGTAAGCTGATTGGACGGTAGTTTTTAATGTTTTCCTTTTCTCCTTTCTTATAAAGTAACACCATCACAGCATTATTCCAATCTTCTGGTACATCTGATTTCT
Organism: Maratus michaelseni; assembly: GCA_963931845.1. Lineage (NCBI taxonomy): Eukaryota > Metazoa > Arthropoda > Arachnida > Araneae > Salticidae > Maratus > Maratus michaelseni. Next base: position 258,549,416 of record OZ007591.1, read on the forward strand.
CGAGACATTTGGAAAACAGTAAGGCTAGCATTTTTGCAAATTCTTCTCCTGCTTCTTTGATAAGATCAATTGTAATTCCATCTTCGCCAGGGCATTTACCTTTTTTCATGCCTCTAATGGCTTGTACAACTTCATCTGTCATCACTGGGATTATCTCTTCAGTTTCTGTTATGTTTACTAGTGGATCACGTAGGTTGATTTCCCTTTGATCTTCACATTTATATAGATCGTTATAGAATTTTTCGACAATGTGTACTATTTCATTATTGATTTTGGTGATTGTTCCATCTGCTGTCTTCAGTGCAAAAATACCTTTTCTTCCAACACACAGTTTGCGCTTAGCTGATTTTAAACTTTTGTTATCTTCTAGAACTTTTTTGACAAGATCACAGTTAAATTTTCTGATATCTTCTGTAACACATTTTCTTACCGTTTTACATAATTCTGCATATTCAACTCTTGATTTAGGATAGTTTTTCTTCATTTTAAATTCTCTGCGTTTCTTCATCAGTCTTCTTGTTTCTTCTGTTATTTTCTTTGTTTGCTTTACTTGTGCTTCACCAGCTATCGTCCTTGCAATTTCTTGTAGAGTATTTGTTATTTTCTTGTTCACTACTGTAACATCTTGTTCTTCTTCTAAGATTGATTGAAGTACTTGAAAACGATTTTTAAGTTCTAAATTAAATTCTTCTTTATGTTTCTGGAGATTTATAATATCGACTGATTTCTTTGAGCATTGCAAAAGCTTCATTCTTTCCACTTTAGTATTTAAAAGCAGTTTGCATCTAACTAACCTGTGATCGCTTCCTGTATTGAAGTTATTGAGAACGCTGCAATCCTGAATAAGATGCTTTTTGTTTGTCAAGATGTAGTCGATTTCACTTGTTGAGCCATTTGCACTACGCCATGTCCATTTTCTTTGTGGCTTTTTCTTGAAAAATGAATTCATGATATACATCTGTTCACATTCTGCAAATTCAATCAATCTGTTTCCTCTTTCATTACGCACCCCATATCCATGAATTCCTACTGAGAACTCGCCTTTCTTTTTTTCCCCAATTCTAGCATTCCAGTCTCCCATTATTAATTTTATGTAGCATTTTCCTTTTTGATGCATTGAAGCTACTTCTTCATAGAAATCCTCAATTTCTTCATCAGTATAGCTAATTGTTGGTGCATAAACTTGGGTAATTTGCAGTTTGTATCTTTTTGACACTTGTATAACTAACCTTGCAACTCTATCTGATGCGCTATCATATTCTACGATGTGATTCTTCCACCTTTTATGAATCAGAAATCCTACACCACTTGTTTTTCCATCTTCTGTACCTCTGTAGTACAATACATGTCCACTGGCAAGATGAATCTTCTCTTCACCTTTTCTTCTTATTTCGCATAATCCTAGGATGTCCCAGTTGATTCTTTCTAATTCTTCTTCAAGTTCCTGTAAACGACTTTCAGAAGATAAGGATCGTCCATTATACGTAGCCAAGGTCATCAACTTATGGCAGCCAAACCGAGCCCGGTGATTCTTAGCACCCTCTGTCTTCATGTCTTTCTGATCGCTGCCGTAATCAGGAACATGCAGACTGCCGGGAATTGAGGGCCGTGATTTGTTTTGTGAATTCATGGTAAAATAAGGGGGGAGGTGGCCAAATTCCTCCACGCTGGCCAAGCGGGTTGGAGGAAGCCCATCCGCGTTCGTTCCCCATGCACTAGGCAAGGGTACTAACAGGCTGCACCGATGGAAGGTGCGGATTGGACATCAAGTCCCTGCTCCCAGTCGATTCCTTTAAGTCCTCCTCTGAGGCATTTAAAGGGTCTTCTCCTAGTTAACAAGCAGAGGCTATTAAACAGCCCCTTTTCATAAATATTGTATTTTATATAAAAATACACTGAAAAAAATCCATAGATATCAGTAACAATTTCCGTATTTTTAAAAAAATATTTTCATCCGATGAAATGATTTCGTGAATGTGTCAGAAAGTAGCGAATATGGATTCGAGAATATCCTTTGGCAGATAATAGTGCTAAAAGTCTATTATTTGTTGTTTTCGTTAAGGATTTGTGATTTTTAATATTTTTACTCTCTAAAAATAATTTCCGTATTTTTACGGGGGGGGGGGGGGGAGGGGGTTTCTTTTTTTAGTGTAACCAGCTGGAAAGACCGAGCTACTCTCGGTTAGAATCAGATTTATGTTCAACAAAGTCTTGTGTTCAATGTAACAATAAATTCAGTGCAAACTGCTTTGAACTACCAGTAACTTTTTGTTGTATTGTGAATTATTGGTTGAATCATCTATCTAGGCTCCTATTGGGAATTTCTTAAAATTTCCTTCAGTCCTGAAAAACAATTTTTTCACCAAAAGTGTTGGCCAAAATAGGCGAGATTATTTCATTTGGCGCCAAGCATATGCTTTGGCATTGGTAATCTTGAAAGTCAACTTTCCCGCCAAACGTCGCCAATGTTGCGAACATTTCGCCAAATTTAGCGAAATGTTGTCAATTTTACGACTTCGGTTACAGTCAACTGTTCAACAACTTAACTTTTTCAACCTTCATTCACATTGGAATGCAGTAACACGTAGTGACCCAAAAATGACCCAGTAATCAAAATTTCTCGAACATGTGACCTAGCCAAATGGTTTTCTCGTAATCCAAAATGGTAAGATACAAAAATTCGTAAATATCGTTTCGCCTTTTTTTACATAAAATTAGCTTGACCCTGACCCATAGTGACTCGAAATGACCCACTAATCGAATTTTCACGGACATGTGACCTAGCCCAATGGTCTTCTCATGCTCGAAAACGGTAGAATAAAAAATTTAGTCAAAATCGTTTCAACCGTTTTGAGCATAAAATTCGCTTGACCCTGACCCATAGTGACCCTAAATGACTCATTAATCGAATTTTCTCGATCATGTCCTTCATCGATCATGGCCTTCTCGTGCCCGAAAACGATAAGATACAAAATTTAGTCAAAATCGTTAGAGTCGTTGTTTTAGATGAAATTAGCTTGACCCGTAGTGACCCCAAATTGACACGCTAATCGAATTTTCCCGAACATGTGACCCCGCCCAATGGTCTTGTCGTGCCTGAAAACAAGATACAAAATTTGGTTAAAATCGTTTGAGTCGTTTTTTAGATAAAATTAGCTTGACCAGCGGTGACCAAAAATGACCCACTTATCGAATTTTCTCGAACATGTGACCTATCCCAATGATCTTCTCGGGCCCGAAAACGGTAGAATTCAAAATTTAGTCAAAATCATTTGAGTAATTTTATAAATATAATCAGCTGACCCTGACCCATAGTGACCCAAAATGAGCGACTAAGCAGGTTTTCTTGAACTGGGGTCTTCTCGTGCCCAAAAACGGTAGAATACAAAATTTCGTCAAAATCGTTAGAGACGTTTTTAAAATAAAATTTGCATATATATATATATTTTAATATTGTATTTTATTTTTCATTTTATCACTGGTTTACTTCAATGTTTATGAGATGTAGTCCCAAAATCATATTTTTTAGCAATGTATGGCTAATATGATGATGAAACATCTCATTTCATTTTATTTGTGGTATTTAGGCATTTGGGACTTGATAATTCTATGTAAGTTCCACAAATTTCATTTCATTTCATTCATTTAATTCCATTTTTATTTAACTTCTTATTCTTTTAATATGTTTTTGTTTCCATATTAAGTGTGTTGGAGAATCTTTCATTGTCAACTAATTATTTCATACTTAATTATTATTTCATTGTTTAAGTTGGTGTTATGATAATGTTTCCTTTATGGTTATATATATATATATATATATATATATATATATAATTATAATATCTATGAATTTCAAAAAACATATCAAGTTCTATTATCATTCGACTTAAATCTCCAAAGAGATAATTAATGATATTGTGTATACAGAATACCACATAGCTAATAATTAACATGTGCAAACATAATATTACCATAGCTTGTGCTTCAATGGTAATTGGCCAAATTTTACTCATACCTAAAGAATATTGAAAAAAGAAAAAAGAAATAGAGAGAAAGGGAAAAATATATATATATATATATAAATTGGAGTTGCAATTAAGTAAATACAAATGGATTAATAAATTAAATATGAACCATATACAATGGAAAATTGGACCACATGAGAATTAAATATGAATTGGATATGAAAAAACACATGCACATGTACTCATCAGCCTGGATGCACCCACATGTGTTTTAAATAATAATTCAGTGTTGCATAATTCTACTGGCATAATGCTAAGATCAGTAGAATCATCCAGGTACACTGAATTATTACCAGACAACAATTGGAAATATTAAAATTTGGAAATATTTAAATAGGAAATAAAAAACCATTAAGAATATACAATATATTTCACACACATCGATTATCCCAAAAACTGTATTTAACACCTCACGAAATTACCACGAGATAACAGTTTTGAAATAATGAAATTGGAAATATGAACGCGTAAAGTGTAGATAAAATATTTTACTCACAATAATTATACAGAATCCTTAAAATGTCACAACTTCTGCATAATATTCACATCCACGTGGCAATGCATTATATATATATATATATATACACAGAGAGAGAGAGATTTTCTCGTATTATAATATAGTGTAATAATAAAAATAAACCCTTACAGATTTTTAAAAAGGGGAATTTATCATTATCTGTCAAGGATACGCTCAAATCCATTTTCTGAATACTTTTTGACCCATTTAAGAAGTTACTTTAATAATAATAAAAAAAAAAAAAACGTAAATATACAAAAATTGTTTTGGCAATCAATGAAAAAAAAAATTACAGTGTAATTAACTACTCATCTGTATTCTGATATTTATAATTTCATTTACAATTTTTTTCCCCTAAAAAGATTACCGTTTATTTATTTATTTTTCCTATTACACAACAATGATTAATAAACAAATTTATTTTGTGCCCCCTTTTTTGGTAGTTTTATACATTTAAAAAAAAAAAAAAATCCAGAACAAATTTATAACAGATAATTTATACGACATGGTCTAATATCTTAACTTGACAATACCAGATCATGAACACATTGTTTTGAAATTCATTTCTACACTTATTTGTAAGTTTCCCTTTCCATTATTAATTTTTCTGCTTGCAGCTTTTTAGTATTTTGTTTTTATATTAAATTCTATGAATCTGGATTTTCATGCTTTTTTCTAATTATTAAAAAAGTACATAAAAAAATAATACTATTTTTAATTTGTGTAAAGAAAAATACATATATTTTATTCTCAAGTTAAAATACTAACTAAGAAATATTGGTTATAGGGTTAAACATTCCGAAATAATATTAAATGTTTAAATTTTTTGCATGCTTATAGCTTAAAAAATAATATTGTATTTTGGCAACATAATAAAGGTTTTCTCAACAACAGCTATTATTTTATTTAACTACTTTTTAATGATTTCTAACTTAAAAAAACAGCATTCTCTTTTAAATGTCTATTGCTCAGTATTTAAAGATAGAAAAAACGTTTTCTTCCTCTATTTCTCACGTTTCCTTTGCGTTTCCTTGCGTTCATGTACTTAGATCTATAACTTTTGAATCACAAAAAGATAGCTTTCAGTAATAACTTATGTAGTTTGTAAATGTTATAACTTTAAATGAAGGATCTGTTGATGTTTTGAGAGAGTGTGTCGATGATACATTGTTTTGGGAAGAAATTTTTTTTAAGCACCTTCATGTTCACCTTCACCTTTAAAATTGTTCCGAAAATTCACCTTCGTTTTCAAAATTGCTTAGAAAGTTCACCTTCGACTTCAAAAATTGCAAAGCCAATAATATCCCTTTTTGAAATAATGAATTATTCTGACAATCTGTATTTTCTGTAAATATGACATCCATTTTTTATCGTTGAATTCATTATTATTATTATTATTCAATACAGCATTACTTATCGCAATTAGTATTAATTTAAATAAATATAAGTTGAAATATCAGCTATTAGAATACATTCAACAGACTTTAAAAAGGATTTTTGTTGTTGTTTTTTTATCTATGCAATCTTCCTTACATAATCGAATTAGAGTGGAACTTCAATTATCCGGACATAACCGGTGTTTTGGCCATAATCCGGATACATAGAAATTTGGATTATTAGAGCAATCATCAAAAAAGATTATGTTGCAAAATAAATTTTTTCCTGAAATCCTTCTATTTCATGTAGAAGGTTTAATGTACATTCAAATTACATTAGGCCTACCATTTAATAAGATCACTTTTACTAAAGGAAAAGAAAAGTACTTATATACATTTAGATGAGTTAGGCGAACAATTGAAACAAAGTTAATTACAGAATTTGAGTTATCTAAACATAAACTTTGGCAATTCCATGTAAATGTACATTTTAATTAAAATAAAATGAAATACATATACTGAGTGAACCAAAAGTTCGTTAAAACTTTAAAAATTCATAAAAAAGAAAGAAATTATGATAAAGAAGTGCGGTTTGCAAGAAAGGGCTCACAAGGTAGTCGGATTTTTTTTTTATCAGAAAAAAAAAATTAATTAAAAATGTCTCTGGTAGAAGGCGCTGACGACCCGAAACACAATGAACAGGACAACAAGACGCTCCATCCATTTATTCTTGCAATAACGCAATTGTTCAACCTACCTGATCTCCAAAACATTGTACGACACAACTAAGGCGACTCACAACGCCCGTTACAGCTGAATGCAACATGTTGGAATGAATTGTAGAAATCTCACGACAGATAGAATCTTTGAGTTGGGCCAATGTTGAAGGTAATGAACGGTACACAAGTGATTTCAAATAGCCCCACAACCAGAAGTCGACCGGAGTGAGGTCGGGTGATCTTGGAGGCACTTTCTTCAGTCCTTTTGCCGTGCGAAATTTTCGCAACGCAACAGTTGCTGACTCTCCCTTCAAATAGAACGACTTCACCAACAACGCTCGATCGGGTAATGATAACATTCGGAAAGCGAATGAGAAATCGTCGTGTATTCCGTCTTTTATTGCAGGATTAATTTGCATAATTTTTCTGAATCTCGCATGTTAGCGCCATCTACAGGTGACTTTTTTAACTAAAATTTTTTTTGCTGCTAAAAAAAAAAACCACTACCTTGTGAGCCCTTTCTTGCAAACCGCACTTCTTTATCATAATTTCTTCCTTTTTTATGAATTTTTAAATTGGTTCACCTGGTATATGCCAAAAGTGATGACAGTAAATAGAAAGGCTTAAAAAACTTTTTTATAAACAAACTGACTAAATTGGTATACTCAATAACGATGCCATTCTGAAAGTCTGTATAATATGTATAATAATAAACACTTTTCGTATAAAATTTGAACTGTGTACCTTGTTAATATATATATTACGAGATAGCAGGTAATCTCGTGATATTTGTTTATCAAGTTCATACTTATTCAAACTTTATGCGAAAATAATTTATTTTTCATTACAGACCGTGTGCGTCAGAGAATGTCACCGTTATTGAGCGTACGAAACTAGTCGATTTGTTTATTAAAAGGTTTTTTAAGCTTTTATGTCTACTCTAATTACTTTTATATTACGTATTTTATTTTAATGATGATAAGTGGTTTTTCTGATATAATTCTATGTTACATTTTATGTTTTTGCGAACGAATTTGCGTTTGAATAATGTGTTTTTATGAATCTTAAATGCATTTTTTTAATTTCTTGTTATGGATCCGGGATAAAGGATCAATAATACACTGCAAATATTTATACACTTTTCAGAACACTTTTTAGAACACTTACTTTGTCCCCTTGTTTAGCACACTTTTTGGAACAGTTTTTAGAACACTTCTGAGACTTTCTAGCACACTTTTTGAACACGTTTGAGAACACTTTTCGGAACACATTTTTGTCCCCTTTTTCAGCACACTTTTTAGCGCACTTTTTGGAACACTTTTCAGAACACTTTTGAGAACACTTAATTTGTTCAGCACACATTTTGAACACTTTTAGGAACACATTTGAGAACACTTTTCGGAACACATTTTGTCCCCTTTTTCAGCACACTTTGTAGCGCACTTTTTGGAACACTTTTCAGAACACTTTTGAGAACACTTAATTTGTTCAGCACACATTTTGAACACTTTTGGGAACACATTTGAGCACACTTTTCGGAACACATCTTTCGTATTTTACAGAAATTTTTATGTCGTTAAAATAAAATTTATAGGACCAAAAAAGAAAAATTAGGTCCTTCGCGAGGACAACCTTATAAGGGACAGATACATTTAGGCATCTTTTTTTTCATTTCGGAGTGAGTTTATACAATTTACCCAAACCTACCTCCAATCGGAATCGAACCCATGAAGTCCCGTGTACTAACCCGATGACCTAGACCCCGACGCTATGACCCGTCGCGCTTTTCGCCCAAATGCAGTAACTTATTTGAATCGCTTTTTATACTGCAAAAACTTGAGATTTCATTTGTAGATGCATTTTTCTAATGTTTTTAATATTTTCTTTTCATAATTTTCCATAATTTACTGTATTATTTGGTAACAGATAAATTTTAATTTATTATATATTATATGCATAAAAAATTGTATTAAGAGTACTAATTGCTTCTTTTTGTAACAGAACTAACTAGTGTTGAATTCAGACATTTTTCTCCGGGAGGGATTTCTGCTCTGGGAGGGGGGGGATCGCACTTTTTGATAATTAAAAGTATAAAATCTTAAATCTTCTGGGGGGAGGATATTTTAATTTTCCCAGAGATAATGTCCCCTCCGGGCCACCCCCTGAATTCAACAGTGGTACCAACATTTTCTTTTTCGGAACATATACGTTTTTTAAATTATTTGCCTGATTATCTATTAATCAATTCCAATAAAAACATCAATTATCTTAATCAGACTTGTTTATTACATGCTATTGAAATAATTTTTTTTATCTCTTATTTAAAAAAACTTACGCAAATAAACGATTTTATAATAAATTAAATTATTATATTTCAGCAATGCTGAGAGCTTTTGCGCACGGTTCTGTTAAACATTATATTTTTAACATTACATTTAAAAAAAAAAATAAAAAAAATAATTAATGACTTTGGGATAGGTAAGTTTAAATATGGACTAACTGATTTAATTTAAATTAAATTAGTTTAATTTATAAAAATATGAACTAACGAAATAAAATTAGAAACTTGATTTTTATAAAAGTAAAGAAAAAACATCAACTAATTTTATAAATTTAAGGAAAAAATTGTAAACTTTGTAAAATTATAATTTATAAAATAATAAATTTTTGCGTAATTCATAAATTTGTAAGCCAAAACAGTTTAGTTTAATACCAATTTGCATAGCTATAATTTGCAGAGATATTATGTTATGAAACCTTTAAATAACACAATATTGCCTCATATTAATTAAAAAAGATAAATTAAAAAAATAGTGAAAAAAAAAATCATAAATTTGAAGTACTATCAAGAAAAAAATAAGTAAATTTAAAAAATAAATAAATTAGATTTTTTTTTTTTTTGTAATTTATAAAAATAAAATAAATTTCAAAATATTTCATTAAAAATTATAAATATTACTATTCTTTTAACAATAAATTGACATGGCCTCGGTTAGAATGAGCCAGCTGGTCGAGCCGGGCCAGGCCTGTATCCTAGAAGAACTCTAGTAAATATAACAATCTAAATTCGCATTTAAAAAAAAGCGATTTCTGTACTCAACCTTTAAACGTCATTTACGGAAATTGCACTGTTTTGCAAGAAATACGGACATTGTACTGTTTTGAAAGAAATACGGAAAAAATCCATTAAATTTACGGAAAACTTTCTACATATTTACGTATGTGAAGTCTCTTTAACGGAACTAATGTCATTTACTGAAATTGTACTGAAATTTTGGAAAAAGGAAACTTCGTAAAATTTTACGGAAAATCTCTTGTATTTTCACGGATTTTTTTAGAGTGTATATCGTTCAAACGACAATCACTATAACGGTTTAATTGGTTGGTTGGTTATTTGTTACGGCAAATTATCAGCGCCAAGAACGGCGGGAGGAGGGGGGTGCCCTCCATGACGGACCTTTCTAAGGGATCCTAACCCGTATTTACGCAAGTTTCGAAGAAAACCACGGGAAACTCCGAACGGTTAGGTCGACGGGCGCGATAGTGGTTTGAACCCAGCACCTCCCGTTTACCAGCTTTGAAAGCAGAACTTTTCAGCCACTGGTGGAGCCACTATAATAGGACCCTTAATATAACGAGCTCATGTCCGCTGTAAATTAAATTTTCAAGTTTAACTTACCCAAGTAATAAAAATAATGATCTTGAAATCCGCATTGATTGCGATCAAGGCTTCTTAGTAACAAAGTAGGTTGTAACAAAGCGTCGTTGTAACAAAGAAAGCGATGATTTAACAAGTGCGTCCAAATGTGTTCCAAATCTGTTCTCAAATGTGTTCCCAAATGTGTTCCAAATCTGTTTTCAAATGTGTTCCCAAATGTGTTCCAAATCTGTTCTCAAATGTGTTCCCAATCTGTTCTCAAATGTGTTCCCAATCTGTTCTCAAATGTGTTCCCAATCTGTTCTCAAAAGTGTTCCGAGTTTAGATTTAACAAATATCCTGAGCAGAACACTTTCGGTACACTTTTCGGAACACTTTCTTTATAGCGGAACACATTTCAGTACACATTGAGGTAACTGGAACACATTTTTTGAATCAAAGTGTTCCAAATGTGTTCCCAATGTGTGCTGGGAATTTGCAGTGTAACAGAATTTCGCACAATTGAATATTTACTGTAATATATTAAAAATTAATTTACCAGTTGTACTTTAATATTTATTAAGATAAAAATAAATGACAAAAACGCAGATAAAAAGTAATTTTGTAATTTTTATTTTGTTTTACATTTACAATTTACGGATTCACGCGTATTTTTATATGCCAATGTGTTATATGTATTCCAACAGTTATAAGCATTTCTCAATGTATGAGTTATAAAATTAATTTTGTTGTTTTCCATGAAACCATTATAAGAAATATGAGGAGAAAAAAAATCTAAATTTATCTTGAAAACGACAGATTAAATAAACGTTCTGGAACATCCGCTTCCTTCTCAAATTATTGACCGAAAAAAAAAACGTCTTAAAATAAAAATAATTAAAATAATATGGCGGTTTCTTTTATCTTCGATCAACAATGTTTAATCGACCTGAATTCAAGTTCAAAAGTTTGAGAAATTATTCAGGATTTTTTAATGGAGTTTTTTTTCTTCTTTTGTAGTTTTGAAATTCTAAATTCGTTTATATACATCGATGAATATAAGTTTTTTAAAAAAAATGTATTTTTTTAAACAGAATATACAAAAGGATTTTTTTTTCATTATATATAATGAAATATTATATATAATAAATTAATATAATATTTATAAATATTAAATGAATTTACAGTTACAAACAAGTTAAAGTTAATTACAGTTTTTAAAGATTGAATTTTGTATATTATTGAACTTACTTTTTATATACTCTGCACTTTGTAATTTTATATTATTTTAGAATACTGCGAAGTAATATCGCTAAAAACTCTTTTAAATGTATCATCCATCATGTTATCCATTTCAAACTATTACATTTTTTTCTATATTTTCTGGTAAATACGTGTTATTTTAGTTAGGTTGGTTTAAGAAGCCAGATCTTTTTCTTGCAGAAACTTTATTCCTTTTTTCGAAATTTTAACAATAATTTTAATAATATTATATTTTTAACAATATTATAATTTTAACTATAATGTTAACAATATTTGTAAACAATATTATAATTTTAACTGTAATGTTAACAATATTTTTAAACAATATTATAATTTTAACTATAATGTTAACAATATTTTTAAAAAATATTATAATTTTATCAATAATTTTACTGAAACAACGTATGAGTATTTTTTTTATATTTTAAAGTATGTTCTAAAGAAATTTTTCATGCTGATGTCACCATAGGGCATTATGGGTAATTTAAAACATATAAAAATTTAGTAACATCAGTATAACTAGGAATTTAATTTATTTTTATTATTTATCATGGGTTCTCGTAAAACAAAATCAAGGCAGGGACAAAATTTTGGAACACATGTATTTGTAAGTCAACTGCAAAAGCCAAATTCAATTTCCTTTCTTCTTCTTCTTTTTTTTTTTTTTTTTAAATGGAGATTATAAACATAAAATAAACTAAGATTTTTTTTTTTTTTTTTTGTCAGGAAATCCATATTTTAAAAATATCATCATACAAAAAAACAAAAAAAACAATGCAATTATATAACAATGTATGTACAAAATGAAACAGTTTATGATTTTCTTTTTCTCCTACAGCCAGCTGTTTAATATACTTTTTTAAAACATGAACGCAAAAAGAAAAACATAATTAAAAATTGTCTTTCACGGGGGTTAAAGAAAATGGAGCTTCCCTGACGAAAAATCCTTCGTTCCCTTTTCCCTTAGTATTTAATTATTATTTATGAATTTGAAAAAAATAAATTATACTTATTTTGTTTTTCCAAAATCATGAGAGAGGAAAGGGAAATTTAGATGATAATAAATTGAAAAATATATATATATATATAAATAAGGCGTTTGAAAAAAAAAAAAAAATCTATTTTTAGAGAAAAAGATTATATACACATCCTTATGTAGGTAGTTTTCAAATTTGTTTCCTGTATTCTTTTAAGAAGAGACGTTTACAAAACACACGCACAAATAAATAAATAAATTAATTAATTAATCGGTGATGTCACAGTATTATAAAAAGGAGGGAAATTCGAGGGAAGGGAACTTTTCCGTTGATAAATTTCAATTTAGAGCTAAAGTGCCGTATTTTAAGGTTAATCTGATCTTATGGTTAATCTTCCGTAAAAGATACCATAGCCAGATGGCGTATTTTATTTAGCAAAACATTTTTGCGACAAATGTGATTTTTCGCTAAAGTGTTTTTTAAAAACTTTAGTAGCATTCACACCCACATTAAAGGACAATGTATAGCCATGATAGCAACGCTTGGAAATGGACCCAATTATGAAAGATTATTGAAAAAAAAAATGCTTTTTAATTAATTTGCTCTGGGTAATCGATTGCGAATTGTGGCAACTCTCTCTCTCACTAGCTACTTTGCATTAGTGTAGCAAAGAGAGTAGTGTGAGTACAATGTTAAAATAGTTTTTTTTTTTTTTTTTTTTTTTTTTTAATCATGCTTGAAAATTATTTAAAAGCCTTGAAACAATCACTCTGAGCTATAGTTTTTAAAACAAATTTCATTCGTAAATACATTTTCTTCTCTATTCGCTGATGCAAAAATTGAAATTATACGATGTTTAGAAGTGTTGTAAGAGCATAATAAAAGGCGCAAGCCAATGTATAATGATACATTTCTAAAAACAGCTACTGGTTTTTGTGAGTCGTCTAAAACTGCACTACGATTTTTTGGAGACGACAGAAATGGCCGAAGTGAAAGAAATAGGAATTTGTCGCTAATTAAATTTGAAAATCCAGGGATGAGCAATTGCCCTCTCCTCCACTCCCTCCTTGCGGACACCTATGTTATTTACTTATCTGATGAAAAAACACTATAAAACCAATTCGAGGTTTTCTTAATAATCATTGCCTTATTCCTAAAGCTTTTTTCTTCTTTCTAAGCATCCCAGAAACCTATCTCCCGATTGCAAGTGATGAAAACAAATTACTTCTCAGCGGACAGAAATCTGCGGTTGGTGAAAGTGTGGTCATTACCTCTTAGTCTCCCCATAAAGCCCCTGCCATTTATGCCCCGCACTATAGCTCCCCAGGCATCCATACTTATACACTGGGGAAGTTCTTTACTGCCAGAGAATATGAAATGTCCGGCTACCATTGATCAAAACTGACCGGATGATTGGTCAGTTAAGTGCCAATATTCTGAGTGCAGAGTGGTCATCGTCCAGCCTGTAATCTCAGCCACAGCTATCGTAAAAGGCTTATGTTGTATATAGAAAATGACGCTGCCGTGGCTATGAAACTCATTCTTCAGTACGTTGTTTCAATATGCGAAGCGGTATCAGTCATTTAGAGCCGTGATAAAAGAGCAATGATAGATTTGTCTTAATCAGTGCTAGCCTGGTAAATAATGTCATAAATCGGTTTTACAAGACTACTCCCCCTTCTTTCTTCTTCATTGTTTAGGTAATGTGGTATCTAATATATACATATATATAATATAAATATTTCTAATTTATTTGTCTAAATTAATGTTTACTAGAAAAAACGGGTTGTCCAAATTATTTTATTACGTTAAATTTAACTAGAATAAAAATTATGCAGAATTTCTAGTGTTTCAAATTTTGATTATTAGTGTGTTCGACGACGAAGATAAAAATTCTACAATGCTAGACGACGATACTGACAATTCTGCCCTAACCAACGATGAGCGTTACTCAAAAATGCTGAACTTTTCTTTCGAAAATTTAATAGAATCGACGTTTCAGACATTTTTTCTTTTTCATATAACAAGATTATGTAACAGCACACACAACACGCAGAAATATTTTTATATTGCGTACCGTTCTGATCAACGTTCAATTTCGAGAAATAATGATTAACTACCAAAATCATACGATTTTATACGTTGGACTGTTTTCTTTAATTTATCTTTGAATCTATCTTAATTTACGTTGAACATGTCAATAATCAAAACAGAAATCCGTGAGAAATCCTTTTTTTTTTTTTTTTTTTTTTTTTTTTCAAATTTAACATTGCAAAGGAATTTTTTTGATAACTCTCTATTTATTACAAAATACTTACACCTTTGATTATTATACAGAAAATTGCACTCTTTAAGCATTCTACACTTCAATAATATATTACTCCTTTATTCCGTACACTGCAGAATTGCCCTTAAGGCTGCTCGTCAGTAAACTTCCCGATTGCCCTCGCTAATGTTATTCCTATGGACGTAGGATGTATTCGTATTTTTAAACAATCTCCCCAGGAAATTAATATTTTTAACTTCTGTTTTCAGTATACTGTTCTTAAAGAATGTCTCTTTTTTTCTTAGTTATCAAAATATTTCTAAACTATGTGCTTAATTTATATTTTTATGTGTTAAAATCTTAGAGAAACTGAATAAGATTTTAACATTTCATATAAAATTCAGTATATATTTTAGAAAAAAATTGACAACTAAGAAAAAAAGAGACATTCATTAAGAACAGTACAAAGAAAACAGAAGTTTAAAATATTCATTTTTCGAGGAGATATTTTAAAAATACGAATGCATCCTACGTCCATAGGAATAACATTAGCGCGGGGAATCGGGAAGTTTACTGACGAGCAGCCTATGGAATTTTTTTTAGCTTAGCTGCAACTGCAAATGCAGGTTTTTCGAACGATTTCCGCCATGGCAATATTTTTATTTTAATATCTTCAATATAATTTTATTATTTTATTTCTAGAGTACAAATAATTTTAAAATTAGATTCAATTTTCTATGTTTTGTTCTTATGCAGTTATATACACTGCAAAAAAAAAAAGTTGATTTTACGGTATAATACTAGCATTCCAGCTGCCAGTATTATACCGTAAAATCAACATTTTTTTTTTTTTTTCAGTGTAGTTTGATTCCATCTTTATTTGTTGCAAAAATTCAGCATTAATTGATTGAGACAGCAACAGTCTCAAAAGGTAAAATAAGTAAAAACAACTGGGAATTTTTTACAGTGAAATCGCACTCCTTACACTGTACAATTTAATGCCATTATTTACTATGTACTTTTGTGTCACCAAACCACTCCAAAAGAATATGTTTTATTATATTTTAAACTTTATGTCATAATGTTTGATCAATTATATTTCGCCTCAAACAACTTTATTTTCCTTTCTAATCTGTTAGATTTCAACTAAATAGAGAATGAACAACAGCAATCCAATATTTTATTAAATTTCTGAATCTTAGTTGATGAAGAAATATTATTCCATTACAAGACTTTGTTACACCATTCATTGCTATGCAATGTCTCATAAACCTTACCCATTTATGTTTTGTGCATGACTCCCCAAAGCTTGGTATACTGACCGTAAGACTATATGCACTGGGGAATTTCTTTTCGCCTAGAAAAATGTGAAATAACCGAGTGCTATTGATCAAGACTGACCGGATGATTGGCCAGTTAAGTGCCAATATTCAGAGTGGCAGTGATCATCATCATATCCGGTTCGGGGGAACAAATGCCATAAAAAGGGGAGGAACAAGAAAATATTTTTTCGTAATAAGGAAAGAAAATCCATCTCCGGCTATTATTTGCTCATTCCTTCTTATTGAGATTTGCGTACATAAAAAAAAAAAGAGATTAGTTTATAAGAACTCGCCAATAATCAATAAAGTTTTGACATGTTACTTTCTATTTTTAGTAAAAATAATGTGCATGTAATATAAATTTAATAAGCCATAAAATGAAATAACTAACGTCTTATAAAATTTGAAAGCATATATATATTTATAAAAACTGTGTAACAGACTTCAACTATGCATTTTTTAGCTGCGCTTTACTCCAGATTTTATTACGACAATCATATCTAACTTATGCTATCTACAATGGTATTATGATAGACAGTTTACAATTTTAACTACTATGCACATAACGCAAAAATATAATCGTCATACATGACACACTGCAAAAAATAACTGTTGATTTTACAGTATAAAACTGGCACCCCAGCTGCCAGTATTATACCGTAAAATTAACAGTATTAAATAGTAAAATAAGCAGTAATACGCTGCCGCGCAAGCAGTAATACGCTACCGCGCTGCGCGGTAGCGTATTACTTGCTTGCGCGGCAGCGTATTACTGCTTATTTTACTATTTAATACTGTTAATTTTACGGTATAATACTGGCAGCTGGGGTGCCAGTTTTATACTGTAAAATCAACAGTTATTTTTTGCAGTGCAGTAATATTAAAATTTTTTGTTGCGATCTTGTAAAAATAGCTACATTGGTGGCCAATAGCTAAGGGTGGAGGACACTATCAACGATAACAGTCACAAGATGGAAAGTAGCAGCATGTGTGAATTGGCGTAAGTGCGGGATATAATTTTATGACTTTAATGTCTGCATCTGCATGTTCATTATAATTTTTTTTTTTTTTTTTTACTGTATGGCTATATGTCAGTTGTAAAAAAATATAGCTATAAGCGTTATAGGCTGGCAGCTTCACTCGACCTAAGACGGATTCTGTTTTATTTGAACTTGGTAATTTACTTACAAGCATATAATAGCATACGAAATAGAAATAAAATATTGAAACACCACATCACAATAATCATGTTTATTTTAATATCCCAGTTTTGATTGCTGTAACATTTTCCAGCTATTAATCAACGTTTATTTATTAGTATCGGCACACACCAGACATTCCCAATAAATGATACGAGTTGACAGTTTAAACTAATTAAAAAAATGTCAAAATTAGGTGCCGAACCCAGGACCTTTCGCTTATCTTACAAATGCTTTGCCAACTGAGCTTCCTGGACAACTCTAGCTGACACAATTCACTAAGATAATCTTTTTGACAGTGAAATCTGGCCTATCATGCGGGATAGCTTAATATAATGAACCACGGGCAAAGGAACTCCAAAGAATGAGGGATACGCAGATTATACTTTATTATTTTTATGTCAATCAAAATGATTGATATACGAGTTCCAAACCGAGGGGAAAAGTTCAGCTAGTTTAGATATTTTAAACTTGTATGATTATTTTTATCACTCAGTTTGATTGAGGTAAAAATAATAAAGTGAAATAAAAGTTTTTGGAAAGCTTTGTAATTGGAATAACAGTTTAATATGCGTATGCCACTGCTTTAAATAAAGATGAAATATATGCTTCGTAAAAACTTTTGAATTGTAATAACGGTTTAATTTTTGACTTGCATCAGTTTAGTCTGCCTGCCTTTTGTGTTCGAGGTTGCACATTAACTGTCTTTAATACCATATTCAGCAGCTCGCATTTATTGAGACATTTATCATGAAACTGTTGCGGCTGACGATACCAAATTTTACCAGAATTTAATGATGATTTTACCTGAACTAATGATTATTACCTATCCTTGAAAGGCAAATGTACAACAAACCCATTTTGAGAGAGAGAAACAGTTAACGGTTCACTAGTGTCCCTTGTTCGGAAATATCCGTTAGCGGTCGAATCGTTTTTTGGCAATTTCTGAGGAAATAAACCCGTTTACACCCCCCCCCCCCCAATGCACCTGTTATTCGTGGCTATTGTCAGCATCGGTGTGTCTCTGCTGCTGAAAAGAGAATACGGCACTTGCCACGCTCAGGCAATCGCCCATTGTAATTACCGTGCTTCCTGTGTTTCTCCGACCGACTTCCGATTCTAATTAAGCGGAGCTGTGAGGCGGACACCGCACCAATCAACCGTCACAACGCTATGGAAGATGGCGTTTGGCCATAGATCGAACCTAAAACAAATTCAGTCAACCGATTGTTGCGTCACCCATAGGCAAATAACGAAACAGGATTTCCCATGTAACTCTAACTAAACATTTTTATTAGGATTTTATGCATAGATTATTAGTAGTAAACAGAACAGCTATTATCTTCATTTGTTTAAAAAGCATTCTTACCAAAAATTATAGGACACTCTGATAGGTTCTCAATTGGAAGATTTTTCATTGATGACAGAACTAGCCTCATTTGTTGAAAAAAGTTATATTTCATTTTTTGCAATATTGTTTGTATTGCAAGATGTATTTAATGTAGTAAGTCATAGTATGTTGTAAGTTGCACGCATAAATTGTTTTATGTATGAAGAAAATGTATGTTGTTTATATTGTAAGATGGATGTATTGTAAGACGAATGATTTAAAATGTATATGCATGTAAGATAGATGTGTGTAAATATGTAAGTAAGAGTGTTACGTAAGTTTCGCAACAATACATTAAGTATAGAATATTAAGTATTGAGATTTAAAAAAAAAAGTTGAAGTGTTGATATACAAAATTAGTTGATTGCTATTCAAAAATTGTTTGACTTGACGCGTATTATCACGCTTTAAAGTTGTGTATATCTTTCCCGTTACACCCTATATATTGAATGTCAATATACCCATCGTAAATATTGTAGTCATTCATTTGTTTCCCCTATGACCTTGTTGATCCTAGCATTTTTGTGTAAAAGCTTTCCAAGAACCCAAGTGAACTCTTCAGAAACTGAGCCCCCTTTTCCTCTCTTTACTTAAAACAATAGGAATTGTGTCCCTCCAAATCCCATACCATTTGTTTTACGAGCTAACCTTGAAAACTTGAGCAAATTGCTGTCCATCATGCAGACAGATCCGTTCAATATTTCTTTTTCTTTGCCTAGCCTTCAGCGATTGTTTGTGGAGAGAAAAAAGAAAAAGAAGAAAACCGCACCCCACAAAAGAGGCGATATATTTGCATTGTACTCGATCAATCCAATCACCGAAATCTTAGAATCAGTATGACAGCGTGGTGTTAAAAATATGATGCAACTTTATTATTATTGTTATTAAGAGTATCTACCACTTAATTGAGATCACCTGCCGTTTAAAAGAAGGTCTGACGGATAAGTGATTATATGGGTGACGTTAAAAATGTGTACAAGGTCTTCGGATGTATAGTTCATTTATTATTTTATTTATTTATTTACTTTTATTTATTTGTTTAGATTACTAACTGACAGAAAGTATCTTTACGACTGTCATTTTCTAATATCCATCCGATACATTACTTTCTTTCTTTTTTCGGGAAATGGTAGGGTACAGAGGTCCCTGTAAATTAGACCGTATCTGAGCAGCTAACGTTGGACTACTGTTGGGCTTTTGAGGGGGGCAACTTTGAAATCTTAAATGATAACCCCTATTTTTTATTGCGCATTCGGATTCTATGGAGGAAAATGTGAAACTTTTTAATTTTATTTTTTATGATTATCGTAATCGAGCAAAAAGCGACGTTAAACAAGAACCCCGAATCGTGAGGGGCTATAGTACGAGAACTGGTGTGGCCATTCGCCAAAATTTGGGAAGAACTTCGGTTTGGTACTAGAAATGAAGATCCGATGAATCCCTCCAAAAAAGGTTGCTTTACCTCCTTTTTTTTTGGGGGGGGGGGCAAAAGTGAGGCATTTAACTCATGGGGAGTGAAAAACTCAACTTTTCTTAAGTGGGTCAAGTGGGGTATCGTTTATTATGTATTTTTAATTTTGAATCGAATGACACCATCTGCGAGTCGATACGATGATTTGTTACAAAGTTACGGCAGGTTTTCTGAATAAAATTTTTAACATTCTACTTTATTACATGTAAATTTAGTACATGATTATTGCTATTTTGAGGACATTTAATAAGTTTAAAATTATTCAATATGGTATAAAAAACATGTTTTGAACGTAAAATAAGTGTAATAAAGGTGGGTTCTCTCATAAAATATAATTTTGGACTTTTTATTCATAAAACTCGCCGTATCTTTGCAACAATTGATTGTATCGACTTGCAAATGGTGTCATTCGATTCAGAATTAAAAATACATAGTAAACGATACCCCGCTTTGCCTACTTCAGAAAAGTTGAGTTTCTCGCCCCCCCCCCCCCCCTTCATAAGTTAAATGCCGCACTTTTACCACCACCACTTCCAAAAAAAAAATGGTAAAACAACTTTATTATTTGTAACTCATCGGATCTTCATGTCTAGTGCCAAAACGAAGTTCTTCTTAAATTTTGGTGAATGGCCACCATTTCTCGCACTATTTGCCTTCGAACTCTTACCAGAAAATTCGAATTTGTTAATAATTATACAGATAATTTTTTTTTTTTTTTTTTTTTTTTTGCAATAAATAAAATTTTGTTTAATGCGTACAGACTATCACAAATAATACACTTTTGCATTAATTAACACCTTAGAAAATTTTCTTTTTGTATCCCTTTTGCTATTTCTATTTTTTTTTATGCTATTAATCGTTTTCGACCTATAACTAAACATATAACATGACCAGTGGACCCAATTTCGCTATGCATTTTACAAAAAACAACAAACTATCAACCAGTCATAAAGCATTCTCAATCAAACGGACAATAGGGAAAAATCTCATTAATACATTATTAATACTTTTCTTTATGCAACTTGGATTATTATATAAGTTGGATGTTACATAAATGATTTGTTAAAATTACTGAAATAAAAATTTGTACTGTTTCTCTTCCTTATTACAGTACGAACCACTTAAATGAATCATACGTATTTCCGAATGAAAATTTTCATAAATTAATAGCTGATTCCAATAACAGAAACATAGTGTTTTGATTATTGTTTGAAATAAAGCTTGTTTGTTGTAAAATGCTAAAAAAAAGCGATTGATTCTATTAAGCAGTTCTTCATATAAGCTGCATATGCTACAGTATATTCATATGTAACAAATTGGCACAAATTCACAAGTAATATCTATCAATATTGCAATTACAAACTGATTGATATTGTTTGTGAATTTTTCGCACTGACATGTGTGAAAGGCTTTGCCATTTCTGTTCTAGGATGTAATTTTTTTTTTTTTTAATTTCTCTTTCTCTTAGTGTTTAATTATTCAATGTCAGTCGCAAAAAAAAATAAATTTTGTTACTTTTTTTTTCTTTTTTTTTTTTTTTTTTTCAAACTTATCAGAGATAAGAAAATCTAGGTAATGACATTTCAAAATCCAGGGAGAGACACTGACTCTGTCCTGCCTGGCCCCTTGCCGGCGCCTATGAAACATCCTTATAGGCCTCTCATAAAGTTCTATAACCATTCAATAGCATTACGTAAATCACCAAAGAAGCAATATATTGTCCATCGCATTGCATAACCAAAACCACTTCCTTTCTAAGCACTTCTCCTTGTTCGACCCCCTCGCCTGATATAAAAAAATCTCGAATTTCTTTTCTTCCTTTCCTCCCTCTAATTCAGGCTTTTGTGACAAAATCGTATCACACTTGATTCGCAGAGCGTAGACGACAAATGAACATTCTATCGGCGATTCCCTGCCCGATGTGGTAACCCCGCTTGATGCACTGTTCACTAGTGAAGCGTGGGCAGTTCATCCGATGTTTTGTTGCTGGCTGGACAGTGCAAAGCAATAGTAAAAACAAAAAGAGACAAGGCTGTCGCGCGGGAGGGGGGAGGGGGAGGGGGAGTAAGGAGGGGCTGGCAATATGTCGCGTGCTCTCTTCGGATCTTAACTCCAGCCCATTATTGTAGTGATCTCTCCTTCAGTTAAAGACATGATTATCATACCATAACCGCCAGACTTGACAGTACTTCCGGGGGTTGCCTCTCAATTTTTTTCTTTGCCTTTTTTCTTTTTTTTAAAAAATATTTATTATTATTATCATTATTTACGTAATATTTCTTGTTCCTTTTCGTTTGGGAAAAAGTTTCCACAATTTCTTTTCAAAGATTCATTGAAATTTTATTAAAGATTCTATAACAACCTAATATTTATTGTTTATTTATTTATTGTCATTTGTGTAAGATAAAGTTAAGAAAAAATATATATCGATGTAAATAGTGAAGTATTACCAAACGACAAATAATTTCGAAAACCGCTTATTCTCATAATGTCTTCTTCAACAATTTTCCGTATACTATTGTCTCCTTACGTAAAATAACTTTCGATTAACCTTGATTTTTACTAGTAAAAAAAAAAAAAAAAAAAAAAGTTACTAATAGCTTTTTTTTTTTTTTTTTTACTGTTAAATATTATTTTGAAATGAAAACTTTATTGCTCATTTCATTAATTATTCAACTCGAATTTTAATAACTATGGCTTCGAAATTACATTTATTACTTTATATTCGTGAAATTTAAATTTATAAACAAAGGCTAAAAGAATTTGTGGCGATCGTTTCTTCAGTAAAAAACATGATTATCATACCATAACCACCAGATCTGATAGTACTTCCAGGATTTGCTTTCTTTCTTTATTTCTTGTGGGGGGAGGGGGGGGGATAATATTTTCTTTTACATAATGTTCCTTGTCTCTTCTGACTTAGGATTCCTAAAATTTCTTTAAAAACTTTTCATTGATATTATTTTTCATAGAGATTCTGCAAGATCCTAATAAATATATATATATTTTTTTTTCATTTGCATAACATAACTTTAATAATAATAATAATAATACCAAATGACAGAGAATTTCTCAAAATATCATTCTCATTATGGCTTGTCCAAGAATTTTTCTTTTTATATTATTTTTAATTCCGAATAAATTTCGCATAACTTGATTTTCAGTACTAAAAGAATGGTGATTTACTGTTTTCTTTTGGCTTTTAAATATTATTTTAGAATGAAAATCTTTTTACTAATTTCATCAATTATTCATGAAAATTTGACAATTATGGTTTCTTCTATTTCTCAAATTAAAATATTTAAACAAAGGCTAAAATAACTTGTGGTGATTTCACCTTCAGCTCAGTTCTTCCCCAAGGCAGTTTCAGGGGGATGCTGCACCCTGCCTGCCCTTTGGTTTAAGAAGTATAGAAGTATCCTTCTTGCCCCTCATTCAAAAAATGGCAACCTTTTTCCCCCATCAGTCCAAAAAAAAAAAAAAACTTTACTGTTTTTTGTACTAAAAAATGTCTTAATAAAAACTGATCCAATGTTGTGTCTTGAAAAGAGTGTCCTAACTTTTAAATATTAAAAGTGCTTTTAAAAATCTACAAAGTGCCTGTAAGGATTTGAAAAGAGCCTGCAAGCACATAAAAAGTATCCTACAAAATCTTATAAGTGCCCTTCAGAATATAAAAAGTGATTTGTTTACATCAGAAGCAACCTTACCCTTTTTCGAATTTGAGGGAAACTCTGTCAGCTAATGTCATTATATTCATACCATAACCTCCAGAATTCACAGCACATCCGGTGTTTACCTTAGATTTTTCCCCTTTGTTTTTTAATGTGTTTTAATTACCTAATTACCCACTGTTTCTTCTCATTTGGAAAAAGTTTTTAAATTTTCTTAATAAACTGACTACTATTCATTGAAATTTTATGGATGATTTTATGAAAGCTTAATAAAGGATTTCTTTTTCATTTGTGTAAGATAAATTTACATTTAAATTAACAAAAACTGACATATGTAAGCTGCATACCAACCAAACAGTAGAAAATTCCGAGTAACAATTCTGGTTTATACTTGTCATGGCTTATCATGGCTTGTCAGCAGTATTTCTTACCAGTGTTCACAAAAATTTGATTTTTAATAATGGATAATGACAAATGAGCAACCCCACTGGAGAGATAAGTTAAGCTTTATAGTTTTAGTGCAAGCCGAGGAGTTGCTTGATTTTTAATATAAAACGAAAGGCTAATTACAGTTTTATTTTAACTTTTAAATACAAGTTTAAAATGAAAACTTTATTTTTGATTTTATCGGTTCCGTGACAATCTAATGTTTTCTACATTTCTATTAGTTGTTTTAACGCAGTAAAATTGATGAATAAAAAAAGTAATATTTTTCTTTAAAGGCTAATTTTTCTATTTGTAAACATTTGTTTCACTTGAAAATCTTCACTTCCATCAATTTTACTTTACCGCACGAATCAACATCTAAAGGAAAAGCTAAAAATACTTAATACAGTTTTAGAAAATAAGCGAATTTTACATTTTTTTTTTTTTTTTTTTTTTTTGTGTGTGTACCCCATTTCGATATTTAATGATTTACTAAGGTTGTTAGTATCAATTTAGATACTTTGTAATTTTTTTTAATTTAAATTTGTTCACTTTTAACTTTTAGATATACTATTCAATTTCACTTTTAGATACACTATTCAGTTTCAGTTTTATATAGTATACTTTTCAGTTTCAGTTTTTGATACACTATTAAATTAGTTTCATGTGTATAAATTTTTTATATGGGATATTACGGGGTAAATCGAAACACAAGGCTCATTTAATAAATAGCTAGAAAATTGAATAAAATCTAAAATACGATGATAAACATAATTTTTTCTATGAATAAAATTAATAGTTAAATATATATATATATATATATATATATAATATTTTTTTATACAATACTTCCGGTTATTGTCGATTTATCGTGATCCTTAAATATGGAATTTTTGAAAGTTGAATCAAAACTTTTTTTTTTTTTTTTAAGATTTGCGTGTATTGCTTTAATTTTTACTCTATCATTATATTTAACAGGAGAAAAAAAGACAAAGAAATTTTTGCCAGGAAATGGATTAATGTATTAAGGGCGCACACGTAATAACAAAGTTTCTAGTTTCCTATACTATTTTTAGGGAAAATTTAATTCCTTGATTATCCGCTGATCAGTGTTTGAGAATAATAAATTTAATCAATAACGTTCACATTTTAAAATAATTAACTTACGGTTGAGAATTTTTCTTCGTTTTTTACGTGGAACACACTTTGTTTTAACTTTCAAACCATAAACATTTGTTCTCCTTTAAAAAGGAACTGAAGGGGGAAAAAAAGCATGATAAACCTTGTTACGATATTTTTTTCTACCATGTTTCTTCTACGTTACGAACAATGACTGCGTTTTCTTCTCTGCGCTGAAACCATTATAAAGGGAAAAACACATTTACAGTTAATTGCTACAAAAGCACGTGCGTAACTGTCATACACGAGATTATCTTACGGTGGCTCAAAATGAAATGTGGTAGTTGTTGCGTTTTCATAGTACAGAAAAAAGTGAAATGTTAGTTTCGTAAAAAAAATAATAAGTTAAAAAAGAAAAGAAAAAAAGAAGAAATATTTTTCTAGGCGATTAAATCCATTCAAACGAACAATTATATTTTATCGACAACATTATCGACATATTTTAAGTAAATTTAATCATATGTGAAACTGAGTTAGTTAAAGTCAGAAGTGGTAGTTTTCTGTATGGAATGTTACTAATCTTACCTAATCAGCAAATTAATTTTCAAGGGGCTTATAATAAAATTAGTTAGCATTGATGTATTTTCGTTTAGAAATAACAGAATGAAAATAAATATGTATTGAGTATGCTGACCATTTCTAAAAAGTAAAAAATATTATTTCCTTGATATAATAGTTAACGTTCTCAGAAATTTTAAAAAAATTACAAAAGTTAAAACACGAATGGGTGAGTAGGGATAAATAAACAGGCATATAAGCATATAATCATTATAAAACTAACATGAAACCACCAGAATACCACAGCTTAAAATAAAACAAAATAAACAACATTTCACCCTTTGGAAAGTTTTATATGTGAGCATAGACAATATGTGAACGATTGAACGAGAACCTCCTTAGTGAAATCCTAACTTAATGCATTACTGCTTTTCTTTTCTTTTTATGCGTATTAAATTTATTTAAACTATTTTGTAAAATTAATATTTTTTAATAACATAACAGATGACTTGATCTTTCAAGCTTTTAAAAATTTTTGTGTTATTTATAATTTAATTATGTTTTCTTTACACATTGTGTTATAATTTTATATAAGTAAAAATCTTATGCATAAAAAACAATAGATAAGAGTAAACGTATCCTTTGAAATTCTAAAATAACACTTTAAAAATATATTTAATGCAGCTACAAAATACACTTTTCTTAACCCTTAAATGCATATTGTTGCCAATTGTCTACATTCCAGTAACTTTTAATAAATAAATCAAGCTCTGCGCTACCACTTATATTTATATAGAAATATTAAACCTTTGTAAAAATGGCATAAAATATGCTACTAAACAAAGTTAAAAATCTATATTAAGATTTCTGGTGTCTAATCCTTAATATAAGTATAAAAAAACACAATTTTAAAAGAAAATTTCATGCATTTAAGGGTTAAAATATTAATAGTGTATTATTATTACTTATTACTATTATTAAATGCATTTTATGTCGCATTAAAATCGCCACTTTTGAAATATAGTTTGGAAGTGCTTATTAATATATTCGCGAATAAACTGACAGGATTGAACAGATTGAAAAGCTAGGTAACAGTAATATTAAAATCCCTCATTTATTCACCTTTTTATTGAGGAGAATCAAAGTATTGAAAGAAAGGGTTCCGTATACAGTTAAAATCGTTAACGTGATCACGTTTAGCATGAATTATTTTTTGAATTAATCACTCTCAAAATACTTGTCAAAATAATACCAAGATTTAGTTACTGATAGCATGAAATAATAATGATATTAAAATATTTTTAATTCCTTTGAGATTTGCATTATTGATATATATATATACGTCATACACCTCTTACATATATGTCATATTATATACATCATATAATATGTGATAAATATAATATGTAATAAACTATAATTTTATCATGTACATCATAATATGTCATTATGTGACTACAACGTCAGGTCATATACGTCATATATAACTTGGTGATATATCCCGGTCGCTTGGCGATTCATTCTATGACGTATATATGGCGTATAATATCATAGTTATATGATATTGGCGACGACAGTGACATAGTTGTAATGTAACTATAACAAAGAAGTTCCAATTATTTATTTTACTTTATATTATTTTATTTTATGTTATTATATTATATTATATTATATTATATTATATTATATTTTTTATTTACTTATTTATTTATTTATTTGTTAAATTATACAGCCAAAATAATTGGATGAAAACAAATAATGATTTGTACAAAATGGGATATTATCTTTTTTGAGAACATTTTAAATTAAAATCAAC
The DNA here is from genome assembly GCA_963931845.1 of Maratus michaelseni. Lineage (NCBI taxonomy): Eukaryota > Metazoa > Arthropoda > Arachnida > Araneae > Salticidae > Maratus > Maratus michaelseni. The sequence continues at coordinate 258,577,171 of OZ007591.1, forward strand.
TCTAGAGATACGACTACCAGATGAACCAAATTTTATCACTCACTTGAATCATCATTGGGAGAATCATTCAATTGTGAGAATCATTGTGATAACTAATCAGTATTAAGTGATTTTTCATCTCACTCATTTATTTATTTCATATAGATAATCTCTAATGGGAACATTTTTAATTAAGACCAAATCTGTTAATCCAAATGCACGATGAACCGAATTTTTTGAGAATTTTTCAATTTATAGCGAATGTTCATTATTTGTTTGTTATTATTTTTTAATTCAGTAATTTGTTTATTTATTTATTTATTTCCCAAGTAAAAAATCGCCTGTTAGAAAAGAGATTAAGCTAAAAATCAACTCCTTAAACACGAACACCTGATGAACGAAACTTTGAGAGAGTCATTCAATTTATAGTGATTTTTTTCCTTTTATATATTTAGTCATTTATTTTCTACTTTCATTCTTTATTTTCCAATGGTATAGTTATTGCCGATTTTAGTAGTGAAACTGTGGATTGTCACAGTTGGCTGAGCGTAACACATGATTTAGGCCATTTATTTTACAATAGTTATCATCATCCGGTCTGCTATGATGTCTCTTTCACATTATGCGTGACGTGATAGATTAAAATTTCACTTGTAAATTTGTACGGCAGAATTTAACAACAACAAAATAAAAGTTGTAGAAATTTTTTTGTAAAGAGGGCCATTAATTTTACAATCTTAACTTTTCATAGTTTAAAAATTATATGTGAATTGACAGCCTTGTCATTACTGACTCTCACATTTTCAATCACTGATTTTTCACCAAATAAAATGCTTGTAGTTATCTAATATGCTGTGATATGAGCAAAATTCTATCGTGTAACCCTTAAAGCACCATAAAAGTGGCTCTATATACTTAAAATATTCAGTTTAAGGTCGTTCTTGAAATATTTTTTCGAATTGCAACTTTTGTATCTTATGCACTGTTAACGTAAATTTTCAAATCTCTTTAATTATTATGTATTAGTGTCCAGTTGTTTTGAATTACCTCGTACTATCAAGAGGAAATTTAGGGTCCCTATGCCCACTTCGGGGGGTACCCTTATATACAGTTTGTTTTACAAAATCTGTCAATTTGTTGATACGATATCTTAAAGTAATAAATTTAGATATAACCAGAAAAGCATTATTTGGGACATTCCAAGAAACTAGCCTTGTAGGACTAGGCGAAAGTCACGCCCTTCTCTCTGTGAGAAAAATGCTCGACTCTCTTGGTAATGTAAGTCTTCTTATTTTTAAGCTTTCTGTGAATGACATTTTGCACCATTTTGTAATTTTCTTATGTTATTACTCAACCAGGAGTGGCATTTCGATATTTCATTTGGGTGTACAAGATTTCTATGATGTAGAGAAGAGGTGGCAAGAATGGAATCTATATTATTATAAAACAAAAGTATGTCCGTGAGTGTAACGCTAATGTCATATTTATGGTGGCAACGACTTGACCAATAAATTTTCCTTTTACTGCATTTTTTTTTTCACAAAATTGAGACTGTAGTAAGTAAAGATAAATGCACTACCCAAACAATTAATATTTTTAGTTAAACTTCTACTAAAGAGCAAGTATAATAGGTTATAAATTACAAGCTTAAAATTCTTTCACTTCATTAATTGAGTAGGTTGGACTGACAGCGCTATCTATCGCCTTATATCTAGAGGAATCACCTATACAATAAAGCAATTCATCAAGTTTTCAATGGCTAACTAATTTAAAAGCAGCTAATTAAAAATGTAAACATTTTTCTAATGAAACTTTCAAATTCTTTGCCATCAAATCTTAACATGTACTATCTAGTTTGGTGTATAAACAAAAATAGTGTTTAGTTTAAGGAAAGTTAGTGTTGTCTTTCTCCTCCCACTTTTCCTTTCCTGGCACTTCTGCCGTAGGAAAATCCACAATAAATGCAATATTTGTTCAATGAATGGGTATGGGGAGTTTTAGACCGAATTCTTAAAATATGATAAACAGTTTCAACACAAATTTAGATAAAGAAATTTAAATTTAAAAAAAAGAGAAAACAGAAAAGTGCTGTAGTACAAAATTTGAGGGATGCCGTCACACTCTTTCGCATACCCTTTTTACCCATACAACTTTTTTAACTGTAAATGTATTTCATATTAAATATATATATTTTTTTTTTCCTTTTAAATGTTTTTTGATCTTCAAGTGATGAAATATAATGGAAAATATTTCTTATAATTTCCTCCTAGTAAATCTTGTAAATTTTAAATCTTATATATTTAATTAAATATATCTGTATATTTCTTTCAACAGTAATTATCTGAAAAAGAGAATATGGTGCAGCTATCATATTCCATTATGATTTTAAATAAGTATTTTTCGGCTGCCATGTAAAATGTAGCTCTGCGAGCAGCTTTGAGTAAAGATCATAAATCATTTCAATATGACCCGCAAATTTACGACCAACTGTAATTTCCGTGCAAACTTCTTTCGGCGTCGTTTTAAAATGCTTTGATATCTTGCACGTCTTAAATAATACAACTCGACTATCGTCATGCGTCGGCCTGCCTTTTGTAACTTCCGCAATTAAGTTTTGAGCCGTAATTCTTGGTGTTCAGTTTGTGGGTTCTGGGAGTGCAGCCAGATAATGTATATTTTTATTGATCTTTTAAGCTTATTTGTGACAAGATGTAGCATTTGCTGTATAGGATGATATCCTATTAAAATGAGAAAAAGGGGGAAGAAAACTCCTTTTAAGTGTATGCTTTTTAATTAATTTTTTTTTCAAGGTTCTTGTTTCGATGTTAGTTTTTCGAGATTAAATATTAGGATGTGATATTCGCATCTTCTCCCGGATGTAGTTGTTTCTGATACTTTCATAATTAATTTAAGTCGTAGGTCAAGCAGTAACAAAACACTTGTGAAAAAATAAAGTGGCTAATTAACTAAAATAAATCAAAGAAGACAGCTTTCTCTCCAGTTTCATGGAACTAAAAACAAAACAAAGAGAGGGAGAAAAACAGAGCAGGAGTGCTTGAATATTTATTTCCGTTCGTACCAGAAGGATGGTAAGGAGCATTGGGACCAAGGGAGGACGGAGAGTTATCAAAATTTTCTTGTTTTTGTTTGATTGAAATAGCTTTGTATATAGACTGGCATATACGGAGAAAATAAAATGTACACAATGAGAAGATGAATTATTTTGGTCTCTTGTGTCGATGCTAAATTTATACGTTGAGATAAATCAGTGGTGTGCCTTTAGACTTTCTTCTATTCTTTCATAGGTGAAAATAACTTATTTGGCTTGAAAATTTAATAAATAATATTATACCTCGTGTAGCATTTTTAATAAATGCTACATGTTACTATATGCTAATAATAATAATAATAATAATAATAATAATAATAATAATAATAATAACTGGTTTCAGAAATGAATACATTGCAGATTTTTTTCCACTGTAAAATTACTCTGAGTTGAAGTATATTAATATATATTTTATTTAGTTTATTTTCCTCTTGAAAATTTTAAATTAATACCAGGACTCTGTAAAAAAGATGCTAATCTAAAACTTTTGGACAAATGCTATTTAACTTAGGTTTAAAATCTTGTTCTTGGATTCCATTTGAATTGCAAAACGAAATAAGATTTGATGATGAAACTAACCGTTCGTTATCATACTACAACTTGATGAAACAAAAAACTAAAATGAAGAAACAAAAAACTAGATGAATCACTGCAAATAAAATTTCCATGTTAATTAAACAGTGAAATTGCTTTTCTGCCGTGGAAAATCGGTTACACTTGGCAAACAAAACTTGTAGAAGATACGAAGCTAGGGTGAAGAAAAAAAAAAATCCGTAATCAAAACACCGTCATCAACATTACGGTACATTTCCGTAAACACATTTATCCGTGAATAGAAGAAGGTGAAATTAACCGGCATCCTCAGAGTCTTGAATTATGAAAGGTGCTTTTCAAGACGCAGTTTTAATGATGCCAGCATCCAAGTCCCTCTCTATTTCTCCAAGTCCACCCCTTTCGAAAGTCGGCGGTAGGTGGAAAGGGGAGCGAACCAACCACAAAAGACCCCTTTTCCAAAAGCACCGTTGCGGTCGGCTGCACGCGCAATTTCATTAAGGCTGCATCTCGAAGAATCCCCCTTTCGTGTTAAATCGTCCATGTTCCTAACTAGAAAATTGTTAAAAAGGAAATTTTTTCTATTTTTTTTTTTCTCTCGCACTCCCCTGCTCCTTCCCATCGCCACTCAGAATTAAAAATCATTCCAGACGATGCAAGATGGCGGAAAGAAAAATGCAATATATCCCTTGACAATAGATCCCGGAGAAGGATGGAGCAGAAACTATCTCTGAGTAGGCAAAGGGTTTTTGAATTACTTGATTTGAAATGATGTCTTTACGTTTAAGGAGGATGTGAGGGTTGTATATGAGCGTAGATCATATTTTTAAAAAAAATGTCAAGGTGGTTTCGGAAAATTGAACTATTACTCCACTCCAATCGCAAATTGAAGAAGAAAGTCATTAGTATCTGTCTGTACGTTCTTATAATTAAATCCTAGTTTAAAACGAAGTCGAACAGAAGTGGTTAAACTAAAAAGTCATTTAGTGGACATAGTGTATTTTATTTTGTTACAGAATTTTCTTTCAACGGTTACGTATAGAAAAGCAACACTTTCTTTGGAGCTACCACTAATTGCTTTGTTTTAAACATTTATCGGTTTATTGAAATTGTTGCAACTTATTACAAAAAAGAATACAATATAAAAACTTCCGTTGGATAGTTGAAATATGTATTATATATATATATATTTTCCCTTGAAGACAGAGAGAGACACAGATAGCGTAATTTTAATCAGAATAAACGCAGATAGTATGGTTTTAATTTATTATTAAAGAAGTCTAAGCATTTGCAAATATTTATTTGGATCTTTAGTAAGTTTTAAATTTCGAAAATAGTCCAATTAGAAATTTAAACATTTATTATTAAGACATCGAGCATTTCAATGACAATATTCGTTCGTTTAATGTATGCTTTATTTTATTTATTATATGGATCCAAAAAGTTAACAAGTCAGAAACACTTATGACATACTAGAAGTATATGAACATTGAAAAAACCATTTAATCATTGTTTTGTCCTGTTGGAAATGTTTATAACTTTCAAAAACTTCACCAGTCAGGTAGTAACAATGTTTTTCATACAAATAAAAAAATTCATTGTTATTGTGTTTATAATAAAATTAATTATAGGATCTTTGTCGAGTCTCATTGATTCCTTTCTACAGAAAATATATGTAAATCCCATTAACAAAAGAAGTTGGTTGAATATCAGGTGTATTCGGATTCATTTAAAATTATCGTACTGGTAATTGTTAAATGTCGGCAGGGTGTGATTTGCTATTTGTTAAATAGGAAACATTTAGTACCAAACTCAAGAATTGGTAAATGTTTTAAATTTAAGAAAAAAAAAGATAACATTTATAAAATACTTATATTTTTTCTAATTGTGTATCATGCATAATAAATGTAAATTACTTCTTCGAAAAATGGTCGTTGTTTGTGATATTTAAAAAAAAGAACTGTCACCATTAATTGGTTAACTTTTACCCATTTTCTTTTCATGAAGTCAGTTTTACTATAATGTTGTCAAAACCGCATCGTCATGAACGACAAAGATGCCGAAATGTTTGCAACGCCAGTAAACCACGTTTTGGGGAGCGGCAAGGGGAGGAGGGGCGTTGCTGGATTAATATTTAAAATTTTCTCTGTATTTTAAAAATCACTAGCTGCTGAATAGAATTTCATTATGTATTTTATTGTTTATTTTCTAAAGTATTAGATTTCCCTTCTATTTCCAAATATATATAATGTTAATAATAAAATAATACAACTTGTTTTATGCTTACCACAATCAATTTTTTTTTTCACTTTCTGTCAGTTTGATAAATTATTTATTACTGAACCGTTTACACTTTTGTTTTGTTTTCTTGTTTAGGTTTATTTTTTCCATTTTTATTTATTACTTTTTCCACGGCATTCTGATTTATTGAATTTTTGTCTCTAATTATGTTCTCTTAGAGAAAAAAAAGAAGGAAAAAATAAACATGAGTCTACATTTTAAAACTTTATTTGGCATCGAAAACTTTTAATATTACTTCCAATATTTGCATATATTTCTTCTAATAAAGTAGTTTGTGCTGTCCCTTATCAGTATAGATATCATATGCTTTTACTTGGCAAAGACATCAATTTGGTTAGCAGTTCAGCGAGCAATGGTGAATTAATGCAAAACCGTGACAAAATTAAAACGGAACCCAATAAAAAGTTATGCCTATTTATCTTCTTTTATTGCTGCCATGAAGATTTTCATTTTGTTTTTCCGTTTTCCATTTTAGTTTAATGTTTCTCAAACCTTAATGGCACTAGTTCAAAAAATGTTTGTATGCCCATGGCAAACGACGGAAAAAAAAAACTGCAAATGCAAAACCTCGTTAAAAATCAGGGGGTGGATGGGAAAAAGCATTCAATATCAGAGATGACGGTAAACCGACTTCAGGCGAAAAAAAAAGTCTAAAATGATAATAATAAGGCCGAATTTGGAAACAAAGAAAAACAGTTTTAGAGACAATAGTTCGTTGCTGAAAAACGTCTCTAGAAAAGGAATAATTAATTGTCACAAATTTAACTCTGCGCTCTATTTCACTCTGGAGTTGGGGCCATTTCACGCTTTAGGGAGTTTTATAATTTTTCGTTGGGTGCTCGCCGGCCCCCATTCCTGTTTTCCTCCCCATCTTCCCCTCTCAGAAAGATCGTCTTTCTCCTTTTCATTTATATTAGTGTTATTATTTTATCTGGTATTCTCTTTGTCTCAGTTTTCTTAATTGAGGACCAGTCGTAATCACGTCAGAAAAGGGAAGTTTTCAAAAGAACTTCTGCTTTCACTTGGTAGAAAAAAATTTCCTCTCCAGAAAAAAAAGAGTAAATTTTCGGGGATCTCTTCTCTATCTCATTTTTCCTTTTGTTCCATCGGCTTTTCTATTCTCCCTGATTTTAAAAGTCGCGATGTCGCATTTTCGAGTCTATTCCACTTGGCTGGTGGATAACGATTAAGAACTGCTGGGTTGTGGGTCAATGCGTTTTGTAATAAAAGATGGGAGCTAATAAGTGGATGAATATGATAGGAGCTTAAAGAACTTAACAACACATTTTTCGGTGCTTTAAAGTGTTTTCATCCATGGCAACAGTCCGGCTTTTCTTCTTGTGCGCTTTTTCTCTATTTCAAAAGGGAAAAATGTTTCAAATCCATTCTCAGTTCCGAATATCTGTTTTTATTAAAGATGAAACTCATCTAAATGGTGTGCTGTCTGTGCATCAATGTACGTTTAAGGTGGTAGTTCTGTGGTGCTAAATCAACGATAATTTTATTTTCGATGACACAAAGGTACACTAAAGCTTTCTAGATTATTTGAGGAATTTGTACAGGTGCAATTTTTATTAACATTTAACCTTTTTTTATACAAAATATTTTGTTATTATTTTTTTTTTCTTTGTAGTCTACGGCTGAAGTCAAACTTTTACTCCCCCCTCAGACTAGCGAGTATGACACTTTTTTGTCGCTGTTTTGAAGCATTGGATTTATAGCCTTGAAAGTTTTTGAAATCCATCACTGCTTTAGTAGGAAATAATTTCCAAAGAAAACGCGCTGATTGCCTTGCCTTGATATCTGCGTGTTCAAAAATTGTCATTTTCTGCATCATCCAATTCTGCAACTTCTTTGACATCTCTCTGATCAAATATTTTGAAGTATACTTTTACCAGGAATTTCATGGGCTTGCATATTTTCCATCCTGTTGTAATTAGTTTTCCTCTGCAGAGAAACGAATCAAAAGGTCTCCGAAGCATTCGCACATTGTGTAAGGCAGCTGATCGCGTCGGCGGATTCCATTAATGGCGGACCGGAATTCCAAAAATTACTGGTAACGAGATTTTACCCCCTCCGTTACATTTGCACGAATAATAACATTCAAGATAATAATACGGCGGCGTTCAAACGGTAATAGGAAGGCGCGGGTGAATTTTGATATCTGTTAATACGTTTGGCTAAGTCACCTTCTCACTTTCCCCTTTCCTCATCCAAATACGTATACATTTTATACATTATGGAGGGGTGTTTGACGTAGCGAACGTGCTTTTAATTGGTCGCATTCCGGAACCGATGAGTTCAAACACTATTCCTTCTTGGTGACGGTCTTTCGATGCATTGTTGCGTTCTGGACATCAGAAAATGTACAATATGTGCTGAATCGGCATAGTAATGTTATTCTTTTATTTTTGGTCACACACACAAAACGGGTTGTCAGAAATCGGTAGCTCGGAAATTTTAATTCCGCTACACGGAATCGGAAAGCGAAGGTGGGAGGCAGAAGCCGGGCGGGCTTTCTTATTGTAGGTTTTGGGAGAAAAGTTTAAGTGTAACTGTATGTTGCAGAAAATATGGAATGCCTTTCTAATCTGGAAAGTCAACGGATGTAAATTTTGCGTGAGGTTTTTAAATGATTCCATTGAATTTATTTTACGTAGCCCAGCTGTTTACAAATTGTTTTAAAAGACGTATAACCCAATCCTGCAACTTCTTTGACATCGCCCTGATCAAATATTTTGAAGTATACTTTTGCCAGGAATTTTACCGGCTTGCATATATTCGTCATAATAAATTGATTAAATATTTTTTCTGTGGAAAAATATTAAATGTTTATTTTGTTTGACAGGTTTGTCGTGTAACTAACTATATATTACACATAGTTTGAATGTATGATTTAGCGAACCGTGATCTTAAAAACGATGACCCCCATCTAAATAGAGGATTGAGAATGCCACTCCGGAGCCAATGATACATTCAACTTTTTCTTCTTCGTCTACTTCCTTTTCGTTCAAAAAAAACTGAAAACTTTGTTTATTTTTTTTTAAATTTGCGTTGGATCATATTCCTGCGAAACCTTGCATATTAAAGTTATTTCAAATCACCTACATATGTCAATAAATATAAATATCATAATTGTATATTAAAATTGAAGAATACCCTACAGTACAATTGTATGATAACATTTATAATTATTTTTATTAATGCTAGAAAAGCTATATAAATGTTATTTCTGGGTAAACTAATTCCTGTAATTAAGTTTAGAATAAATAATCAAGCTCTATTTTTTTTTTAATTCTAAACAATTAGATACAATATCTTTCAAATTATTTTATTACTATTATTAATTTAACTTTATTGCTTTATTGCTTCATTTTCTTTTTGTTCATTTATAAAGAATTTTTTAAAGACTAGTAAAATATTATTAATTATCTTGCAGTTTTAATTTTTAAATTGTAAAGCAACAAAAAGTAAATTTCTCAGCTGCAAAATTTTTATTGGTTGGTGTTTCGAAAAAATTTATTCACAATTTATAAAATTTGCTGTACTTTTCCCCCTGTGAATTTTATATTGTATTAGCAAACTTGTTGATTTTGTAGTATGCAATTCAATTTCCAAATCGTAAGACACACAAATATAAAAATCAGTTCAAAAAACCTCCATAGAATAAAGAACTTTGAGTTGTTCGAAGCCCATGGTATGGTGAAGACTGCGGGGGCGTCATTAAAAGAAGCCGCGCACGTGCGAGGGGATGCTTTCGGAATGCCGCTCATAAGGTAATTAAGTGTTTGATATTGGGGCTGAAGTACAGCCCCCCTCCCACCTTCTTAACTTGAGGAACGCCATACACCTGGCTTGCTCTTTCTTACAAGTCATTAGCGGCTGAGGTTGAAGGACATTTTCAATGCAGGTCAAACGCTAATGTCGCTCTGTCCTAGGAAATATTTTGTTGTTTAACGATTACATCTTTTTATTCAATTTTATTCTTTTTTCTGTAAAGGCGATTGGAACATCAGAAAAGATGCACCCTGGGAGGTTTACTGCCATTTCGTGACCCAAGGGTCCACCCGCTATTGTGATGACCGGATTTTTGGCATCGGCTGAGTTTTGTTATTAATATTGTTATTATTATTTTGTAATTTTCTTTTCCCCCCGATGCTTGAAGCTCGAGGAGATTGACGGCCGACCGGCCGTATTCCTTTCCAAGACATATGACGTTTTCATTCAAATTTGATTTGATATGGAGTATTCTTCGAGCTGTCAGTGAAGCTGGATTGCCCCAAGGTCCCCCCCCCCTATCACAAAAGTTACTTCGAATATGAAAGCGTATATAATAAAAATTAGACAGTTGGAATTTCTGATGAAACTATAGTCGCTTAGAAATTAAATAAAAATCTTATTCTCAATTCTATCTTATTTTTTTGTAAATTACTTATTAATTGGATTAATTACTAGAATACAACGAATTGAAATAAGAATAACAACTTGAGATTTTTGACTATTTTTTATTAAAGGATGTAATTGTAAATCATGTTGGCAATTTAGATTTACTGGAATTTTCATTTTAAAAGTGGAACTTCTAATTTCCATATTTAAGTAATTTAATAATGCAAAAGTATGTTCATAAAGTCTTTGAAAGCCCCTGAATTTAGTTGAATGAAGATCGTTGATCAATGAATTTACTTAATTTGAATATTTCCCCTTATAGTTTATCATGAATTTTTATTATTTTTTGTATAAATCTGTGATAAAAAAAATGCAATTTAAATTACATTCACTATTTTGGGGATATTGCATTTTCTGTCCTTTCTCATCTTTCTCCATGTTTATTTCTCTCCATCACACATGCGTATATTATGTGTCCTAATAGAAAGCACAAAAAGGCACACACAATTCTTAAACAGTTGGTAAATATCAACGACATAACGAAAATAAGAAAACAAGAGGGGAAAATTCTGCTATAAGGCAGAATATAGATTGCCACACACGGCTTTTATTTAAAAAATAAATAAACTAGCTGTAACTCAGAATAAAAACGGAATGACAACAAACAATTTTAAAATATCTAAATAACAAATAAAAATTCCCCTGTTAAAGTGTTGAGTTGTTCAATAAACATTCAATTTAGAAAATATTTTTCTACCACTGAGCAATTTTTTTTAACGAAATTTAATTCATGTTGCTATGCCAGCAGACGATAAAACGATATCTTTGGAATAAGGGAATAAATAGAAGAAAAAAATTTGTTGATGTTTGTGATAAAATGTTTTTCTTTATTTTTTAAAAATGTACAGTGTCTCACAAAAGTGATGGGACACTTGTGCTTTATAAAAAGAAACTGCAATAAAATAAATAAACAAACATGTGCAAAAATTTTTTGGGTGTGTTTCATATTTAAAGTTAGTAACAATTATTACATAACATATATTTTGTCAAAATATTAAAATATTAATTTAGTAAAAATACAATTGTTCAGAACGGAGCAAAAAATGGCTCACATAAGTGATGGGACACTTACTTTTCCATCAAATATTTATCCAAAAATTTTACTTTTTAAAAGGTTTTAATATTTTGTTGAATTTCCTTTTACTTTTAAAACATGATTCAATCTTTTTGGGATGGATTCGACTAATTTTTTTGTGATTTCTGGAGTGATTTTACCCCATTCTTCTTGAAGCACCGATTTTAGTTGTTGTTTTGAAGAAATGGTGTGTTTGCGAATTCTTGATTCCAATTCTTGCCAAATATTCTCTATGGGATTTAAGTTTGGAGATTGTGGTGGTGTTTTTATTATTTCAGGACAGTTATATAGCAGCCAGAGTCTAACGTTCAGAGCAGTGTGCTTGGGGTCATTGTCCTGGTAGAATTTAAAATCGTTATGAAGGTTCAATTTTCGTGCTGAAGATTTCAAATTTTGCTTTAAAATATCAATATACTTGTACTGATCCATTATACTGTCAATAAAAACAAGATTACCAACTCCAGCGGACGACATACACCCCCATACCATAACTCCTCCTCCACCATGTTTTACTCTTGGTACCATGTTCTGTTTGCGAAATTCTTCCCTGGGTTTTCTGCACACCAAGATTCTACCGTCAGAACCAAATATATTAAATTTACTCTCATCAGCAAATATAACTTTATTCCAGTAATCAGAATTCTTATTTATGTTGGATTTTGCGAAAGCTAGTCTGAGTTTTCTATTCTTTTCACTTACGAAGAATTTTTTCCTGGCTACTCTACCGTGATATCCGGCAGATCGAATTACCCTTCTAATAGTCTCAGGATTAACAATTATTCCATATAATGCTTGTAAATCAGCAGCAACTTTTGAAGCACTAATTCTTGGATTTTTTTTAATATTTCGAACGATAATTCGCTTTATTCCATTGGATAGCTTTGATGGTCGGCCAGGTCTTCTTTTATCCTGAATCATATGATTCTTTTTATATCGTTTAATGATATTGAAAACTGTTGAACGACTTAAGTTAACTGTTTCAGCAGTTTTTCTAATAGATTTTCCACGTTCAATATGCAAATTAATAACTAATTTTCGAATTTCAGGCGAAGTTTCTTTTCGTTTAGCATTCATGGCTACACAGAGCTAAAAAACACAAAAATTCCAAAACAAACTGGAGAGAAATACTGCAGACGATTTTATAAATTATTGCCAATTGCTTTTAAGTAAAAATAAAACCCCAAAAAATATTTTTATTGCTTATTTCAGACGATTTTTGTTGCATATATAATGGTGTCCCATCACTTATGTGAGCTATTTTTTGCTCCGTTCTAAACATTTGTATTTTTATTAAATTAATATTTTAATATTTTGACAAAATGTATGTTATGTAATAATCTTTACTAAATTTAAGTATGAAACACACCCACAAAAAAAATGTGTACATGTTTTTTTAATTTATTTGATTAGTTTCCTTTTGTAAAGCACAAGTGTCCCATCACTTATGTGAGACACTGTATATACATAATTCACTTTTACATTTTAACAGAATAATAAGTTTACTATAATTCGTTACTCATCCTATGGCCAGTATACACGATACACGTCGAGCCACAATGCCTTTATCATTATCTTTTTACGTGTAAAAGTTTCGCTACGGTACTCCTTTTTGAAATCTAATATTTGAAAAACGACATAATCATTAGATTTGAAATTTATTATCAAGAAAAATACAATTTTTTACCATTCTAACGCAGTTTGTAAAACAATTTTGTGACAAATACTTTTCGAGTTATTAATTTTTTAAGTAACTGCAAATGTTTCATTTTCCGAGATTAATCTGTGGCAACGATGAATTGCTGTGACTTTTCATAAACATGAAAAATGATAGAGATTGAAAGAATAAGCCACCCTGTGTGTGGCTAAAAAAGACGAATATATGCATTTGCATCTATAACAACCGTTAACCATAATTTTCTGTCGCATTTTAAAACAAAATTGTAATGCATAAATTTTAGTGTAAAACATGCATTTTATTCATCGAAATAAGCACCATTACACGTGAGACTTGGCAATACCAGCATAATGCAAGCTCATGTGTACTGTTGCGATGATATACAGTGTCTCACATAAGTGATGGGACACTTGTGCTTTACAAAAGGAAACTAATCAAATAAATTAAAAAAACATGTACACATTTTTTTTTGTGGGTGTGTTTCATACTTAAATTTAGTAAAGATTATTACATAACATACATTTTGTCAAAATATTAAAATATTAATTTAATAAAAATACAAATGTTTAGAACGGAGCAAAAAATAGCTCACATAAGTGATGGGACACCATTATATATGCAACAAAAATCGTCTGAAATAAGCAATAAAAATATTTTTTGGGGTTTTATTTTTACTTAAAAGCAATTGGCAATAATTTATAAAATCGTCTGCAGTATTTCTCTCCAGTTTGTTTTGGAATTTTTGTGTTTTTTAGCTCTGTGTAGTCATGAATGCTAAACGAAAAGAAACTTCGCCTGAAATTCGAAAATTAGTTATTAATTTGCATATTGAACGTGGAAAATCTATTAGAAAAACTGCTGAAACAGTTAACTTGAGTCGTTCAACAGTTTTCAATATCATTAAACGATATAAAAAGAATCATATGATTCAGGATAAAAGAAGACCTGGCTGACCATCAAAGCTATCCAATGGAATAAAGCGAATTATCGTTCGAAATATTAAAAAAAATCCAAGAATTAGTACTTCAAAAGTTGCTGCTGATTTACAAGCATTATATGGAATAATTGTTAATCCTGAAACTATTAGAAGGGTAATTCGATCTGCTGGATATCACGGTAGAGTAGCCAGGAAAAAATTCTTCGTAAGTGAAAAGAATAGAAAACTCAGACTAGCTTTCGCAAAATCCAACATAAATAAGAATTCTGATTACTGGAATAAAGTTATATTTGCTGATGAGAGTAAATTTAATATATTTGGTTCTGACGGTAGAATCTTGGTGTGGAGAAAACCCAGGGAAGAACTTCACAAACAGAACTTGGTACCAACAGTAAAACATGGTGGAGGAGGAGTTATGGTATGGGGGTGTATGTCGTCCGCTGGAGTTGGTAATCTTGTTTTTATTGACAGTATAATGGATCAGTACAAGTATATTGATATTTTAAAGCAAAATTTGAAATCTTCAGCACGAAAATTGAACCTTCATAACGATTTTAAATTCTACAAGGACAATGACCCCAAGCACACTGCTCTGAACGTTAGACTCTGGCTGCTATATAACTGTCCTGAAATAATAAAAACACCACCACAATCTCCAGACTTAAATCCCATAGAGAATATTTGGCAAGAATTGGAATCAAGAATTCGCAAACACACCATTTCTTCAAAACAACAACTAAAATCGGTGCTTCAAGAAGAATGGGGTAAAATCACTCCAGAAATCACAAAAAAATTAGTCGAATCCATCCCAAAAAGATTAAATCATGTTTTAAAAGTAAAAGGAAATCCAACAAAATATTAAAACCTTTTAAAAAGTAAAATTTTTGGATAAATATTTGATGGAAAAGTAAGTGTCCCATCACTTATGTGAGCCATTTTTTGCTCCGTTCTGAACAATTGTATTTTTACTAAATTAATATTTTAATATTTTGACAAAATGTATGTTATGTAATAATTGTTACTAACTTTAAATATGAAACACACCCAAAAAATTTTTGCACATGTTTGTTTATTTATTTTATTGCAGTTTCTTTTTATAAAGCACAAGTGTCCCATCACTTTTGTGAGACACTGTATATGCTCTTTAAAAGCACAAAATTTAGCTACTCCAGTATTGATAACTTCATCTTCAGAGAACCACATCATTCCTGTAATTGTCCAATAGCACGAAACGATACGGTTCGATGGATTTTTTTATCGGGTTCGGGTCGGGTTTCGGGTCAACTTGAATTTTCTGGCTTGAATCGGGTTGTGACACGAAGGAATTTATTTAACCGGGTTCGGATCGGGTTACGGTTCGATGAAATTTTTGACGGGTTTGGGTTTCGGGTTAACTTCAATTTTCAGTTTCGGGTCGGGTTTCGTTTCGACTTTGTGTTTCGTGTTAACTTCAATTTTCAGGTTTGAGTTAGGTTTCGGGTTAAATTAAATTTTCAGGTTCAAATCGGTTTTTAAGTTAACTTAAAATTTCAGTTTCGGATCGGGTTGCGTGACGACGAAATTTAATTTGTCGGGTGCGGATCGGGTTAAGGTTCGATAGATTTTTTTATCGGGTTCGGGTCGGGTTTCGGGTTAACTTGAATTATCTGGTTTGGATCGGATTATGACATGAAGGAATTTGTTTTGTCGGGTTCGGATCGGGTTACTGTTCGATGGATTTTTTGACGGGTTCGGGTTTTGGGTTAACTTCAATTTTCATTTTGGGTTAGGTTTCGGGTTAAATTAAATTTTCAGGTTCGGGTCGGTTTTGGGTTAACTTAAATTTTCGGTTCGGGTTGCATGACGACGAAATTTATTTTTGGGTTAGGTTCGGGTTACGGTTCGATAGAATTTTTTTCCTGGTTCGGGTCGGTTTACGACACGAAAGAATTTATTTTATCGGGTTCGGATCTGGGGACGGTTTGATGGAATTTTTATGTCTTGTTCGTGTTGGGTTACTGGTTGACATCGAATTTTTAGGTTCGGGTCGCATTGCAACATGAAAGAATTTATTTTGTCGGGTTCGGATCGGGTTACGGTTCGATGGGTTTTTTTGTCGGGTTCGTGTCGGATTTCGGGTTAACTTTAGTTTTCTGGTTCGGGTCGGGTTGCGACTCGAAAAAAATTATTTTATCCTTTTAGGATCGGGTTACAGTCCGATGGAATTTTTCTGTCGGGTTCGGGTCGACTTCGAATGGAATTTTCAGGTTCGAGTTGGGTACAACACCTCATTATGACAAAGAACACGTCATTTTCTATATAGGCATGGTCATTTTTCAATTAGCCTAACGCTATCTAGGCTCTTTGCAATAAGCCTGAAAAACATCAGGATGATTGGGAAAAGGGAAATGATTCTCCAATTGTCCAATTAGACCGGCTCTTTGCAAAGAACCTAGGCTGTTTGCAAAGAGCCGGGTTTCCCAATTAGCCTACGACATATATACTTCTTTTACATTGTAAATATTGCCATCGCAACGCCAATATTGCACAAATATTATCTTCAAATTAGAAATATTTCCAACGGAATGCCAATATTATCAAATATTGGTTTTCCATATTACTTTTAAATGCTAAAGGTGTAAAATTAACAACTATAATATAAATTAAAATAACTTTTATTAGTTGTTTTACATGTTTCGACTCTTTCCGAGTCATTTTCAAAAACAAAATGAGAATATTCTAAAGCTGCACGGGCTTTGAGGTTATTATTTTCATGTACTTTTTTAAAAATTACGCACGTTATCTATTATTTTTTACTTGATTGTTTATTTTCATATCTTTGACCATATCTGTGACCATTCTAGCCACAGTTTCAGTAAATTAAAAGATGCCGCATCGTTACATGTATTTTTACGCGTGAGTATCTCTATGGTTTCTCTTATTATGGATGGATAGTATAAACTGGAGGGAAATATTATTTTACTTTCATTGAAATTTATTTGGATGGTTCTTTGGATGGCTAACCAATCTACCATACCAAATAAAGCATGTTCTCCTTTTACATACAAAATTTCAGCCTACAGATTTCTCATAAGACGAGCCTTTATAATATGTACTGAAAATAAATTGAATAATGAATTAGATAATATTCGTAAAATTGCTTATAATAATGGTTTTAAAGTACACCATATTAATAAATTAATCATGGATATCACCAATAATAAGAAACCAGAAAAGAAAGATGATTCGCAAAAATACAAACTTTATACTCTGCAATGTTATCCAAGCTTTTTTGACAAATTAAAACACAGCCTTAAACGTTTCAATATCTGCTTAATAGCCAAACCACCTAAGAAATTAAAGAATATCATTTGCAGTAAAATTGACCCAATTAATTTTGAGAATTATTCAGGAGTATATGAAATACCTTTTATTAAAGAAGACGGATCTAAAAATTACTACATAGGCATGACCAGCAGGAAATTTAATTGCGGAAAAAAAGAGCATATAGCTGATATTAAATACAATAGAAAAACTACAGCCCTGCCAAGATTATATCAAGAAGAAACCATCCAAATAAATTTCAATGAAAGTAAAATAATACTTCCCTCCACTTTATACTATCCATCCATAATAAGAGAAACCATAGAGATACTCACGCGCAAAAATACAATATGTAACGATGCGGCATCTTTTAATTTACCGAAACTGTGGCTAGAATTACTCCATAGTCAAAGATATGAAAATAAACAATCAAGTAAAAAATAATAGATAACGTGCGTAATTTTTAAAAAAGTACATGAAAATAATAACCTCAAAGCCCGTGCAGCTTTAGAATATTCTCTTTTTTTTAAAATTTATATTATAGTTGTTAATTTTACACCTTTAGCATTTAAAAGTAATATACTATTACAAGGTGTTATAATTTATTATATTGGTTTTCCATTGCAAATAATTTTAATGAAACACAAAAAATTACAGAAATATTGGATTTAAATTGGACATATTTCAAGTGAAACGCCAATATTGGCTCTACATTGGAACTATTTTCAATAATACGCCAATATTGGCTAAATGTCAGTTTTAAATTGGAAATCGTCCAATAAAATTTATGGCACTATCTATGTGTACAAATGTAACATTAAAACTGCTCAATAATCTTTTTTTTTTATTTCTCTTTTTTTTTAAATAAAAAGTTTAACATATTTTTACGATATAAAAAAACTAATCGTTGGGGGCCAACGTAATACATACCCATCATGGATATGCATAATGTAAAATATTAAAATAAAAAATGTGTAAACTACTTATAAAATGCATTGCAATTCGAATAAAATCGTGGTTTGATGACGTCATAAACTTTGAAGGCTCGATTACTGAATTGCTTAAAAGAAACATCCTTCAAAAACAATAATCCTATTAACTAGCGGTTTATTGCATCTGATTAAGCGTCTCATTTCCAATTAAAACATATCTTTGAATTGAAATTTGGATGAAATACAGGGTCATGAAAAATCGAAGAGTGCCGAAAATAGAATTACAAATATCTCGGTAACTCATTATCCGATCGACTTCATGCTTTATGCAAAATTTATGTTTTTTTATTGTCTTTTATATTCACTCCTTAAAATAAACAATTTCGAAAAATTTTATATACCTTTTATCAGAACGAATATTTCGAGAGTCCGAAAAAAATAGTTCCGGATAATCGAGGTTACTGAAATTCAATAGGCTTCTTCCCATTATTACATACTAAGTACATACCAAATTTCAAGTCTCTTATCTCAATTTGTTCGGGAGATAGAGGGTTTACAGACACACAGACGGACGGCAATTTTTTTCCCCTAAAAATATGTTTTTCGGAATCTCTAATGTCTGAAACGTGTAAATCCGTCAAAATTTTTTTTTAGATTTTCAAAACGATTACAAGTCTTACCCTATACTACCTATGATGGGTAAGTAATAAATAAAATTTTATTATCTATTTTTAAGTCGGTGGCAATTGAAAAGCAAATATTACAGCTTCTTTCATATTAGTAATTTAAACTAAAGTTTGACTTATATCTAACACAAGATAATTAATCTTTAAAAGTGTCTCTAAAAATCTATTTTTCATTTTATGTTTTAAATTATTCAGTTTAAGAGCATACATAACTTTCAGCACATCTCAAATATAATAATTTATCATGAAATTATTCTATAATGTAAGTTATAATAACCAAATATTTTTTAATAGCATGTAGTAAATATTTCTGCGTAAGATAATTATAATCACAAATAATTTTTTAAAGTACATGTTCGGGAAAAAAAAAAAAAATCTACAAATTTTTACGCAATATGTTAAATTTATTTTTTACAAAACATCAAATAAAACAGCCAAATATTTAAAATTGCTGGAAGAAAATGTACAAAACATTCGGAATCGAACTCATTCGGTAAAAAAGGTATCTACCGAAAAAACTTTTCGTATTTTTTCAAACCTTGATTTTCTTTATAAAAAGCACCTAAAATTAGTAACAATATTTGAGAGAATGGCTTGTTCGGTGTTCGTGTCAAGAAGCTATAAAACCGAAGGTTCTTAGTTCGAGTTCCATCGCGGTAAGTGTTGGCTGTTTACTAAAGGCTGACTGTAACCATAGACATCTCCTCTATGACGTAACCATAGACTACTCCTCTATGACGTAACCATAGACTACTCCTCTATGACGTAACCATAGACATCTCCTCTTATGACAGTAACAAAGAATTTTTCTCCATGTGATATAAAGATAGCTTTGAATAACATCATTTTAACGAAATGAAAATTCCTAAAGGATATGGAAGATATCTATCATGAAACAGACGATTTAAAAACGGTTATTTTAAAAAACACGAAAAATTTCCGGAAATTTACATTTTTTTTTTCGTTAAAATATGGAAATATAGTACTGATATCTCGATTGATTGTACACTGTACGCATTTGAATGGCATTTTTTTTAGAGTGAAGTTAGTGCAAATGATCTTCATAACAACACTATAAACAAATTTTTAGATAATTAAAATATTGCTGCTGTTGCATTATGTGAAATCTTAATTTCATAGTACTATTTATCTAATCATTTTAATGCATCCATAAGCTTAAAGGGAAACCGTATGAAAATGGAAATACGTAGATTTTTTTTTTCTTTTATTGAAGAATATATTTTAAAGAATATATGAAAAATATATTTTGAAACCCTTAAATTATTACTTTTTTAATATTAATTTAACATTTACATATTCCTCGCAATTTTTATTTTTTCTACTTATACATTTAATTAATATTATCTTTTTTATCTATTCAATATTTATTTAAGTTATTACCTACATTTATATTTCCATATTATTTAAAACTATTAACTACTTACTTTCTAATAATTATTATTGTTTACTACTATATTATCCCCTTTAATTTTCACACCTATTTGTATCTCGATTTACAATAATAATGTTATTGTCTGTAATTTATCTTTAGCTTATTGCTCTTCTTTTTAAAGATAGATGGAGACACCAGCATTTCCCTTTTTTTATTATTTAAAGCTAGATGACAGCACTCGCTCCTCTCTCTTTTTTATTCTTCTCCTCTGTCTGCTATGCTTCAGCATTACCTAGAATAGAGCACTGACCATCCACATGGGTTTACATTTTTACATCTTAATTCATTCTAACCACATTTTATTTATTGGTGAGTTGAGTCTGTTATTTTTTAATATTTACAGATATTGTTTGTACATTTTACCAATTCTTTCAGACATTATTTAAAAAAGCTTGGTTAAAAATCCTTACTAAAAACGTCCCCCATTTAAAAAATGTAAAAACAGTCTTCAATAAAAATCTCTACCAGTTCACAAAAGCGCTGTCACAACGTCCCCCATTTAAAAAATGTAAAAACAGTCTTCAATAAAAATCTCTACCAGTTCACAAAAGCGCTTTCACCCCCCGCCAATGCCCTAGCGGGGAGTGAAAGCGCTTTTGTGAACTGGTAGAGATTTTTATTGAAGACTGTTTTTACATTTTTTAAATGGGGGACGTTTTTAGTAAGGATTTTTAACCAAGCTTTTTTAAATAATGTCTGAAAGAATTGGTAAAATGTACAAATAATAAATGTACAGACATTAACAAGTGAACACCTGTTTTTAATATTTACAGATAGTTAAACAAAATATCAGAATTGTTCAAAGACAATATACTCGTATACATAAAACAATACCATATCAAAATTGAATTCTATTGGAATGAAAGAAGATGAATAATTCTCAGTCTAAAACAAAGAGCTTGTACAAAGTTTAAACTTGGCAGATTGTCAACCGCGCTTCGGAAAGAGGTCGCAGAGTTGCTCACGAGAAGTGACCTGTCAATTATATTTGTATTAAGTAACAGTGGACGATTTTCAAATTAATAATAGTAGTAATAATAATAATAAATACACTGAACAACGCGGAACTTGACTGATTTTTAAACCTAAAAGCATGATACTTGCAGGCATGATTACTGAAGTGATTTGTAATCGAAAACTTCTTTCATTATGAATGAATTACATATTGAGTTGTAAGTGATTGTTGTCTCAAAAGTTACTGACTTTAATGTCCTGGAATTATTCTATGAATTTTTCAATAATTGAATTTAACTGGAATGAAAAACGTTGACCATTTATCATTAGGATTCGTTTTACCTAAAATAAAGACCTTGTACAAAGTTTAAAGTTGGCATTGCGCGTTTCGAAAGGAAGTCACAAATTTGCAACGCCGCCTTGGTCCTTGCGGCATTTTTCTAGATAGGTTTTTAACTGACCTTTAAAGACACGGACAGTTTATTGAGTGCGCCATTTAATGGAAACCAGTTGCGAACCCCACAGTAATTACGTGATTAATTCTAATTAAATTAGTATTTTATAAACAATTTTATGTTTATTGTTTTTATACTACTACTGGGCATTGCATTACATAAATATATCATTAAAAGTTGTTATTTAGACTTTAAAAGCCGATGACGCATAGAGAGCGCAGCCCGTGTCTTATGTGTGTACAAATCGTCCGTGTCTTTAAATGTATA
This sequence comes from Maratus michaelseni, assembly GCA_963931845.1. Taxonomy (NCBI): domain Eukaryota; kingdom Metazoa; phylum Arthropoda; class Arachnida; order Araneae; family Salticidae; genus Maratus; species Maratus michaelseni. The sequence continues at coordinate 258,599,295 of OZ007591.1, forward strand.
TATTTTAGATTATTACCGATAATTTTTTTTTCCAAATCATTATCAACAATCCTTGGATGCTTCCGCGATGATAGGTACATCGAATGCTCCTCAGCCCTCCTGCTGAGCGCCCGCAAAGTAAAGTTTGTGTGTAACGGAAAAATGTGATTTTCTCAAAAATATGTGACCTAGGATAATCGCTGTTGTTTTCCTGAAAGGTTTAAACAAACTTCTACTACCCCTAATTTATTCATAATTTTAGTTTTAGTAGATTGGGAAATAGGGTAGGGGGAACATATTTTTCCAGTACATTTTCGACGATATCGCTAAAATTATAATACCTAAAATTAAAACAAATATATTTCTTAGTTCACTGTTACGAGATCTTCCGCAACAATACCCCACACGATATGCAGAAAAAAAAAGTTTTTCAAGTAATTTAATTTATTCCCTAAATTTACCCTAAAAATATTTGGGAATGGCTATGTAATCTATAAACATCTGAGTCAATAGCCTTTATAACTCTGCGAAGTTTGAACTTTCCACATTCCATATTTTTCGAGAAAAATTTGCTGTGACAGATGGACAGACAGACACACGAATGATCTTATAATGGTTTCGTTTTTACTTTTTAAGTACGGAACCCTCAAAATAATGCTCTATTGTCAATTTTTATTTTCTGCTTGAAATATTTCAATATCTCTCTCTCTCTCTCTATTTATCTATATCTACCTATCTATCTACCTATTTATCTAACTATCTATATCTATCTATCTAACTATCTATCTATCTATATCTATCTATCTATCTATCTATCTATCTATCTATATCTATCTATCTATTTAATATACCTTATCTATCTCTTTCTTCACTCTTTTCTATATATATATATATATATATATATATATATATATATATATCATCATCATCATCATCATCAACCGTTTTCAATCCACTGCTGGATGTAGGTCTCCCCCAGATTTTTCCATTGTTGCCTGTCTAGTGCTTTAGTCATCCAATTAACACCGGCCACTTTTCTGATTTCGTCACTCCATCTTACTTGAGGTCGTCTTCTTGGTCGTTTTACATCTCTGGGATACCACTGTAGGGTGTTTGTGCTCCATCTATTGTCTTGTCTTCTTGCAATGTGCCCAGCCCATTTCCATTTTAGCCATTTAATTCTCTCGATAATGTCAAAAACTTTCGTCTGACTTCTTATCCACGTTATTCTCTTTCGGTCTCTTCTGGTTATGCCTAGCATACATCTTTCCATACTTCGCTGTGTTGTTTGTAATCTTTGTACCATCCGTTTTGTTAGTGTCCAAGTTTCTGCTCCATAAGTTAGTGCAGGCAAAACACATTGGTTAAACACCTTTCTTTTCAAACAAAGAGGCATGTTACTTTTCAGAATAATATTGTTCTTCCCAAAAGCACTCCATCCATTTCTTATTCTTCTATTGATTTCATTCATGATACTGTTGTCTGAAGATATTTCTTGTCCAAGGTACACATAACTTTCAACATCTTTAATCTCAGTGTTGTTGTAGACGATTTTCTTTTTTGATGCAAATGAATTGAACATCACCTTAGTCTTTTCCAAATTTATTTTTAATCCCACATTAATGCTAGCTTCTGCCAAATCTTTTAGCATATTTTGCAATTCTTCAGGGCTATTACTGAAAATTAAAATGTCATCAGCAAACCGGAGATGGCTTAAATATTCCCCATTTATTCTAATCCCTTTGTTTTCCCAATCCAGCTTCTTGAAAATACTCTCTAAGACAGCAGTAAAAAGCTTAGGCGAAATGGTGTCTCCTTGTCTTACTCCTCTTTCAAGCTTGATCTTCGCTTTTCCTTTGTCCAAACGGATGGTGGCTGTTGCTTTCTTGTAGATCTTCTTTATGATATTGATATAAGGTTTGTCTATACCAATGTTCTCCAGAGAAGTAATTACTGCAGATGTGTAGACCGAATCAAATGCTTTTTCATAATCAATAAAGGCAAGACAGAGAGGTAAATTATATTCTTTATGTTTTCCTATAACTTCCCTTACTGTTTGAATATGATCCATTGTGCTAAATCCACTTCGAAATCCTGCTTGTTCTCTAGGTTGAGCTGAGTCCAGAGCTGATTCAAGTCTTGTCGTTAAAACTTTGGTGAAAATTTTATAAATCACTGACAGTAAGCTGATTGGACGGTAGTTTTTAATGTTTTCCTTTTCTCCTTTCTTATAAAGTAACACCATCACAGCATTATTCCAATCTTCTGGTACATCTGATTTCTCGAGACATTTGGAAAACAGTAAGGCTAGCATTTTTGCAAATTCTTCTCCTGCTTCTTTGATAAGATCAATTGTAATTCCATCTTCGCCAGGGCATTTACCTTTTTTCATGCCTCTAATGGCTTGTACAACTTCATCTGTCATCACTGGGATTATCTCTTCAGTTTCTGTTATGTTTACTAGTGGATCACGTAGGTTGATTTCCCTTTGATCTTCACATTTATATAGATCGTTATAGAATTTTTCGACAATGTGTACTATTTCATTATTGATTTTGGTGATTGTTCCATCTGCTGTCTTCAGTGCAAAAATACCTTTTCTTCCAACACACAGTTTGCGCTTAGCTGATTTTAAACTTTTGTTATCTTCTAGAACTTTTTTGACAAGATCACAGTTAAATTTTCTGATATCTTCTGTAACACATTTTCTTACCGTTTTACATAATTCTGCATATTCAACTCTTGATTTAGGATAGTTTTTCTTCATTTTAAATTCTCTGCGTTTCTTCATCAGTCTTCTTGTTTCTTCTGTTATTTTCTTTGTTTGCTTTACTTGTGCTTCACCAGCTATCGTCCTTGCAATTTCTTGTAGAGTATTTGTTATTTTCTTGTTCACTACTGTAACATCTTGTTCTTCTTCTAAGATTGATTGAAGTACTTGAAAACGATTTTTAAGTTCTAAATTAAATTCTTCTTTATGTTTCTGGAGATTTATAATATCGACTGATTTCTTTGAGCATTGCAAAAGCTTCATTCTTTCCACTTTAGTATTTAAAAGCAGTTTGCATCTAACTAACCTGTGATCGCTTCCTGTATTGAAGTTATTGAGAACGCTGCAATCCTGAATAAGATGCTTTTTGTTTGTCAAGATGTAGTCGATTTCACTTGTTGAGCCATTTGCACTACGCCATGTCCATTTTCTTTGTGGCTTTTTCTTGAAAAATGAATTCATGATATACATCTGTTCACATTCTGCAAATTCAATCAATCTGTTTCCTCTTTCATTACGCACCCCATATCCATGAATTCCTACTGAGAACTCACCTTTCTTTTTTTCCCCAATTCTAGCATTCCAGTCTCCCATTATTAATTTTATGTAGCATTTTCCTTTTTGATGCATTGAAGCTACTTCTTCATAGAAATCCTCAATTTCTTCATCAGTATAGCTAATTGTTGGTGCATAAACTTGGGTAATTTGCAGTTTGTATCTTTTTGACACTTGTATAACTAACCTTGCAACTCTATCTGATGCACTATCATATTCTACGATGTGATTCTTCCACCTTTTATGAATCAGAAATCCTACACCACTTGTTTTTCCATCTTCTGTACCTCTGTAGTACAATACATGTCCACTGGCAAGATCAATCTTCTCTTCACCTTTTCTTCTTATTTCGCATAATCCTAGGATGTCCCAGTTGATTCTTTCTAATTCTTCTTCAAGTTCCTGTAAACGACTTTCAGAAGATAAGGATCGTCCATTATACGTAGCCAAGGTCATCAACTTATGGCAGCCAAACCGAGCCCGGTGATTCTTAGCACCCTCTGTCTTCATGTCTTTCTGATCGCTGCCGTAATCAGGAACATGCAGACTGCCGGGAATTGAGGGCCGTGATTTGTTTTGTGAATTCATGGTAAAATAAGGGGGGAGGTGGCCAAATTCCTCCACGCTGGCCAAGCGGGTTGGAGGAAGCCCATCCGCGTTCGTTCCCCATGCACTAGGCAAGGGTACTAACAGGCTGCACCGATGGAAGGTGCGGATTGGACATCAAGTCCCTGCTCCCAGTCGATTCCTTTAAGTCCTCCTCTGAGGCATTTAAAGGGTCTTCTCCTAGTTAACAAGCAGAGGCTATTAAACAGCCCATATATATATATATATATATATATATATATATATATATATATATAATATATATATATATGTGTGTGTGTGTGTGTGTGTGTGTGTATACATATATCATGTAAAAGGAAAAATAATAAGAAGATAAAATAGAAAATTACATAGAACTTCCACTATATTTCCAAATAATGTTCAACTTATTTAATGGCTGGCAATTGTTACAATTTCTGCTATAAAATAAGGTAAAGATTGCTATTCAAAAATAGTGGTGACAAATGTAAAGACAATACGCACACCTGGTAATAACATATCATAAGCGGTTGTTCCCAGGTTAATAAGTACAACCTTAAATATATTATAAAATTTAAAAACAATAATCTAAATAAATTCGTTGAAATAATGACACTCATACATTCCTTACGAAGATGTTAATTCAATACAATTTCATAACTGATTGCGAATACAATCGACACCCATCTTTGTTATGCGTCTGTGGTGAAATGGTGCAAGAACTGGTATTTCTGCCATTATTAAAGCAAGAGAAAAGGTGTAGTTCGTTGATAAGATTATGGATCAACAGGTTTTACATTCTCATTAAAGCTAAAGGCTACAAATATGATTACGCTGATTTCTATCCGCATTGTTTTTTATATTATGTAATTTAGAGTCACGTTTCAATTAATTTTAAAATGCCTTAATAATGTGTTGGTGGCTTCTCAACACTTCCGACGTGATGAAATTTTCCTCATAAGATAAAATAACTCAAAACGCTTATTCATTGTGGATATGAAATTGAATTTTAATTGTGTTTGCACGTTTATAATGTTTCTTTCCTAGCGATGTGAAATTTTATGAGGAAAATCTTTGATTTGTTAGCAAATTTTCTAATTGATAGAATTTCATCTATTCATGAATTAAGCGGAAGTTTTTCTAATAATGAGTATTTGGATTTTTTAAATAATCATTTCATATGTCTTTGACAGCATTATTTTTCCAAGTTTTTTTTTCTTTTTTGTTTATAATGGATTTTATTATAACAAAAATATTTTGTTCCAATTTGTCATTTATAATTAACTTTCTAACTTGTATTATTTATAGTTAAATGTTGACAGATGGTAATAATAACGGAAAAAATTGACTCCTTTTTGGCTATTAATGTAATCTTATTTTTTTTACCATAAAAAGACCCATTCATTAACTTTTCAATTAGAAAATAAATCAAATCAATATTGTTTTGAAAAATAAAAATGAGAAAAGTAATATTATATCAATTATCTTTTTTTTAAAAAAATGCGAAAAAATTTAAATTATTATTATTATTTTTAAATACCTTTTTATTAAAAATAAAATAATAATAAAATAATAAAAAATAAATCATAAATAATCTGGAGTGACTTCACTCTACTTTCCGGACACTTTGCAGAATACTTGTGCGTCTAAATTATTAATAATATAATAACAATAAATAAATATTTAGATCCTAATTTTACAAAGGTGAAATATTTCCACTGATGAAAATGACTTCATGTCTTAACGAAAACGTGCACTTTCATTCATAAAACTTAAACATTTTTCTAATGAATGTTTTTAATAAATTTTCCACCCTTGCCACTAATTAAGGCATAATACGTAAAATAAAAAAATATATAAAAAAATAAAAAATATTTTAATAAATTAGAACACGTTCTAATGAAATGTAGTTATTGTATCGATATAAGATGAACGTGAGCAATAAAAATAATTTATAATGTTCAAAAATGTTTTTCAGTTATTGTCACAGAATGGTTGTCAAATGGTTGAAAATAGGTTTGAATACCAAACCCTAAGGCCGATTCCTTCGAAAATGAATACTTTTCTTGCAACAGTAGGGTCCTGTACCATTACGAATATTTACCAAATAGGAGCTCAATCAAAAGCATATTTTGAGCGCTATCGTGTTCACTTTTACACACACGTCCGTGTGTGTAAAAGTATATATCGTGATGTATTAGTTACACTTAAAAAAAAAAAAATAATAATAATAGATTTATGAAATATATGTTTCTGTTTGAAATACTATTGCATTAAGATGTTTTCTTCTTTTTCGGCTGTTAAAGTTTGCGTTTTGTACAGAATTTCTGGACATGACATCGCAAAAAAGGAAAAAAAAAACCTACCGTCCTGAGAAAACAATCGCTTATAACTTTAGGAAAGTGAAAAAAACTGCTCGATTACAAATCACTTGAATAATAATACCTACAAGTACCATGTTTTTAAATTAAAAAATGTGTCAGAAAGTTTCGCGTTGTTGAGCGGAGAAAAATATTTTTTTGAGAACAACCTTAAAGTTTGAACGGCTACTTCTGGATCACCCCATATAAATAACTAAAGTTTATAAATTATTATAACAAGCTCGCCACTTTATAAATTTTGGGAATCCTTAAATTGTTATATTTTTTTCTTTTTTCTTTTCTTTTCTTTTTTTTTTAAGAAATATTTCTGTGAAGTTTCCTTCGATTTTGCCTCATCTTCTGAATCGCAACCAAATCAATACTTCCTCCCTCCTCTCTATCTTCGGCCTCACGCTGATTCCACAGGTGTGGAGGAATCGGGCATTGTCTTCACTTAACTTCACGCTCGTCAGTCCCCATCAGGCTTACCGGGTTCCTTCCATTCACAAAACTGAAGCCTCCAAAAAAAGGCCGGTAAGCGCCTAACTGATGTATCGGCTGTCTTAATATAATTAGAACGTAACAATGATTGCATGCCCCGAGGCTGAATTAAGATGTATTAGTTTCTTTTTCTCAATGTTTGACCACAATCGGACTGTTCTGGAGTCAGATCCGGTTCCGATGCGGGCGCAGTCAATAGCCCCCTGCTATTTTGTGCCATTCTTCCAAAGCATCTGTCTCCCTATTTGACATAAAGTTGGAGTTTTTTCTTTCGTCGTCACTTTTTGCTTCAAAGATTCCGATTTCTATTATGCAAGGATGTCAAATTCTTGACTATTTAAGTCCTGCCACCGTTCAGATTTGCGTTAAAAAAAAAGAAAAAAAACAAGGAACAGATTAGATTGAAATAAGACACTTGTGTTGAGATGCGAGATCTGTTGGTGGTAATAAAAAACGTTGCTGAGGGGGTAGGGGTGGGGAGAGATCAGGTATTTTAGAGCTTGCATAGCATCTAATTAATTATTTCAGTTCGGAAGCTTTACAAAAAGAGCATTGTGCATCATTCTTTCTATTAAAATATTTTCCTTCTATGAAATATTATTATTTTCAGTTTTTTTAACCCGTACACATGTAAAGTTCATACGCTTTGAATACTGATGACAGCAATGTAGGAGTGTGTTACAAGAGATAACATTAGACAGGATTCCCACGGGTGCTTTCTTTTGAATACCACTATTTTCAAATAATAATACTTGCATTATTTAATCACCGAATTTGTGTCATTAAATAAGGCGAAAGTAACTATTCAGAAATAATGGTATTTAAAAGTAAGCACTAAAAAATTCTCCCGTATATGTAATAAGTAAATAAATAAATAAAAAGATAGATATCTACAATATGTTTTGACATTATTAATAGAGAATATTTACTTGTGTACAAGATACCACACTCCATCAACTTTTGTTTGCACCTGAAAAAAGACGGTATTTGGCTCTAAACATATCTTGTGATTTATTTCATTTTTAAGATATCACTGGATTTTTTTTTCATATCTATTTAACCGTCCTTACAATACAGTACAGGAATTATTACTGTGTAATTATATACGACAAAATGAATTTTACTTATGCAGACTAGTCTCAGTCTAAATTTTATTTTATTTTTCTATTTAGCATCCAAACATTTATAAGAAAAATGACTTGCATGCTTGTAAAGAAGAAAAAAAAGGGCAAATAAAAAAATTAACAGTACCATTATTAAATATTTGACATTTTTTTATTTTTTCCCGCAAAAGGGGGAGAGAAATTACTAGTAGCTCGGATAACATATATAAATTAAATCTTTTGTAGTCATTATTTTATTGTCCTCCAGGGTGTCTTGATGTGAAGCTTTTCGTGCGGTGCATTTCATACCAGGTTTTTTCATATACTAAATGTTGATTTCAACTGCATTCTTTGTTCTTTTTATAAATTATACTTTTCTTTTTATCTGCAAATTTTATTGATTATTAAAATTACTGTAGACATTCTAAAATAGTATATCAAATTTTCTTTTATATCATATTTTATTCGTCCTACTATGAATATAAAACACTAAAAAAATATTGATATTCAAGGCTATCTGTCTACTATATACAGTAAGTTTTAGTAGAATCTCTTCACTCTAATTACATATCTGATATTAAATTTAAAGAAAATATGAATTTTTAGAAGCAGTTAGCATATATTTAAAAATGTAATCTACATTTTCAAAGTGTAAAAAACTTTTTCTTTTCATGATGATATTTCCTCCAACTAAATCTATTTCCTTTAGTATTACTTTATTATCTTAAAAGATTACTTTATTATCTTAAAAGTATTAATTTATTATTTTAAAAGACATGCAGCTTTATATTCTTTATTTTTGAAAGCGCCGTTTTCATCATACCTGGAGGTTATGATATCATATAATTGGCAATCATTAAATTGAAGTGATATTCATAGTAATTGCAGTCTGTGGTTTTTACCTATTACGTTTCATTTGTGATTGAAACGCCATTCTTTATTATTTTTATTTAAAACTATATTTCATAAAAAGCAATTTAAACTTCCGCCCTTATTATATCAAACTAAATTTTCAATTGTATGTCTATTCCTGTTTAACTTGTCTACTTGAAAAGAAATTTCAGCACGATTGTTGAAGGGCATATTTGTTAGTCCTTCATCACTGTTATGATGTTTTATTCACTATAATATTATATTTATTAAAGTTTGTAAATATATGACTTTGCAATAAGTTAAACCTCTAAAAATTGAAAAGAAAAGAAAGAAAGAATAAAGACTTGCAAAATTCGACGAAAAGAAAAATAAACACACACACACGCATAATATGAAATACAGATACGAATACAAAGTTACATATAGACACCAAATCGGAAATACGGACAAATAAAAATGAATGGAGCCATGTCAGTTAAAGAAAAAAATGTGCTGTTTAACCATTGCTGTATAATATCAATATCAAATTATTATTTTATATATACCGTTTGGAATTTCTCAGACCACACTTGTGCAAATTTGTTAATTTCATGTTTGATTTTGGGATAATTTCTCTTTTTCTAGAATTTGAAAAAAAAGGATCTCGCAAAAAAATTTCTCAAATATATTTTTTTATTATATGGATTAACTTTAAGTACGTCTATACTGGCTAGCTCATTTTCAAAATAAGAAGAAAATTTTATTTTTTTATTTTTTCTTTCTTCTTATTTTTTTTTTCTTTGACTATTCCAAAAATCATCTGCGTAAACAAATATATAAAAATTCTGTATTACTCAACGATGTCTCGAATATATTTCCCGCGCCGATTTCAAAACATTTTTTCTCTGTAAGCACGCAAAATGTTCAATATTCACCCAAGTTCGTTTCTCCGCAAACCGCTTAAATGGAATCCTAGAAAGAAAGAGAAAGAAAAAGAAAAAAAAAAACGACCGTACGCACTTCTTCAGTAACATTCTTTACTTTTTACTCCCCTTAAACACGTTAATTTACTCGAAGAAGATAGAATATACAGTGTTAAAAAATTCGCTAAAGATGCATGCTAATACCGTTAAAAAAAGCATCAAGTGAAGCATGGAGAACAAGAAGAAAAAAAATGGTATATTTTACCCCCTTTGCCGGCGTAAGGTAATTGAGAGAAGCGTTAAAAAACAGAGAAGTAAAAAAAACTGCTGACATTTTTTTTCCCTTCTCTGATCGCCACTTTCGCCACCCCTTACTCAATAACGCAGTCGTCGAGAAATTATATATATATATATATATATATATATCCATACATATATGTTTTTTCTTCCTTTCGGAGGCTATTTTATTCCCAAGTCATCAATAGTGTTCTGAATAATTGAAGGGGAAACAATAAAACGAGAGAGTTTTTTTTTTTTCTTCGTCATTCTCTGGTGGAATTTATTTTCTCCTTTTTTTTTTTTTTTTTTTTTTTTTTTTCCTATCCCCTTACTCTCTAAATCCCCGAGCCCGTTGAAGTGATTTTTTATTTTATATTTTATTATTGATCGCCGAATGGCTGTCATAGCCAAAGGGAAAAAAATCGCTTCTGACTTACTACTGTTGTTGTTCACTTTCTTAACATTACGAAGAGACCTTCGGTATGTGTTTATTGTTCGTTAATGTTCTTTAATGGAGCGTTATGGAACCGTAAAATATATATCATTGCTTTTTCTCGATCGCTCGCACGTGGATTTTTTTTCCCCCTCTGTGGTTTTACTGGACAAATATAAACAAAAATATCCATTAAAGTAGTAAGTGTAGTTGCTCCTTGGGTGAACAGTGCACATTGTTGTTATTATTTTAGATGTGCTCCCCACCCTCTGCCTATCGTTATTTGTTCTTTTATGGAATTCTGTTATATATGCCATGATTTATTCGATGAAATAAAAGAAGTATGCGGAGTGATATATCGGTATTATTGGTGTCTTAACACTGCTTGGAAAATATTAAATGTACTAAATTTTTTTACCGAATATTTCTCAAAATAGGTCATTACATTTTTATGCAATTAATGTACCGAGGATTTATTTCAAAATTTCAGTTGATTTAAATTGTAAAATCAAAGTTTATTATTAAGAATCGTTATTTTTTTTTTCTTTGTGAATTTTGGGAAACATTAGATCTGAAAATTTTATAACTATTTATTTAGGTTTCATGTTCATCATATATTTTGAAATTAGTGGGGAAATAAAATATGTTCATCGATGAACATGATGTTATTATTAAAATAAAATGTACATTTTCATTCGTAAATGCACGCATTATGAATGAAATTCGTAAGTCAAAATTTATTAAACTCATGCAATTTTATTGCGATTACGTGAAAAGGACGTCATTTTCACAGGTTTTCATCCAATCAGTTCTAAGACTAAAATTATTGATGAATGTTTTCTAATTGAAAAAAAAAAAAAGTGCAATATGTTTCGATTTTAAAATGTGATATTATTGATAGCAAAGCAAATAAACACCAAACATCTTCTTTTATCTACTTAACAAAAAAAAAAACTACGGAACTATTTACTAGGAAAACTAAATATTCATGGCGACGATCATACACTTAATAAAAATTTCAAAATGACATCGATCCACGTTGTTTTTATTTTTATTTTTTCTTTTTCAAATATAGCATGCTTTTGTTTTCTTAAATATTGTAATGTCATAGTAGTAACTTAAAGATTTTTGCTTTAGCTTATATTCGTCTGTGCCACGAATGCAGTGACGTTTCTGTTTTTTATATCATTTCATGTTCTCTAACATATTCCGAGTATTTTATCATTCTTCTATTTAGTTTCACGCAGTTTATCTTCTTGAAAGTAAAATCACCCTGGGAAGACAACTTCCATAAGAGTCAATTTCGTATACGATTGTACCAACAGGTTAAAGATTTATATCATATTACCAATATTGAAAAATGTTCAAGTCGATAAAATGTTCAAAGTGTTTGTTTATTTATTTAATAAGAATATGCACACAAAAAAAGAAAAAAAAATTAATTAAAAAAATTCATATAATTTCTATAAACATATTCTCATTTTTAATATAATATTTACTACTGATGTTTTATATAATAGTAATAAACCTTTACAAACCTCAGAAACTAATATATTTTCTAAATTTAAATAAGCATTTATAAAAACAGTTTATTTGGTTGCCACTGATTTTCATAAACGTTTCCAAATACTTTTTTAAGTGTTTTAGTGAGATTTCTCAACCTCCAGAATATAGGCTTTTCGAATGCTATCAATTCTCAAGTAAACAGTTTCATGTTCAACAAACATGTTTTACAGACAAACATGATAAATTAACAAGTTTAAGTTTAACTTTAACATTAAAATTAATAATATTTTGGAACTCTAACTAGTATAAATTCAATTACATAGTTTAAAATGTTTAATTGATAGCATCCTATAAACCGATTTACCGGTTTAAAGAAAATAATTAATTACACTATAAAATCTACTCGGAAGCATTTCCGAAAATCAGTGACAACAAAAGAAACTTTGTTTTTATAAATGCTTTCTTAAATCTCAAAAATATATTGGTTTCTTTTAAGTTGCTACAAAAAAAAAAAAAGAATCATGGGTAAACACGGAAGAGATTATTGTACATTTTCGTTCACAGTTATAATATATTTTCGTAGATTTAAAAACATTTGTCAACATTTTTTTTTTTTTTTTTTTTTTAAAGAAATTTTGTTTTTATAAAGGTTTGTTTAAATCTCAAAAATATATTGGTTTCTGGGGTTGCTACAGATAAAAACAAGAATCATAGGTAAACACGGAAGAGATTATTGTATATTTTCGTAGACTAAAAAACATTAGTCAACTTTTTTTTTTTATCTTTTTTTTTTTAAGAAACTTTGTTTTTATAAAGGCTTCCTTAAATCTCAAAAATATATTGGTTTCTGGCTGGGGTTGCTACAGGTAAACACGGAAGAGATTATTGCATATTTTCGTTCATAGTTATAATATATTTTCGTAGATTAAAAAACATTTGTTAATTTTTTTTTTTTTTTTTTTAAACAATGTGTATGTATGCTTGAAAACTATGCAAAGACTATGCAATCATTTTAGATTGTACACATACAAAAAGAAATAAAAATTTACGCTAAAAACAGAATATCGAAGAGTTGGAAAGCTCAAATTTACGTTAAGAACATTTTTTAATTGAGCCAGTAACAGAAGATATTATGTCACATTTATCTCAAACATTGTTTGATTTTATTGACGAAGATGTTACGAGGTAATTTATCATATATGATAAAACTAAAGTACTAAGGTCTAATTAATATTGGGGATATGAGGCATTATTATTTAACATTTTTTAATTTAATAATTTAAATAATATTAATAACATTTGACATTAAACAATTAAATGTCAACTAGTTTTTCTCAGAGATTTTAACAGTTACTTATTAACATTTTAAACATATATAATACCAAAAAGAAAATAAGACAATAAAATTTACGACAAAAAGGTTTAACTTCATTTTTCTCGAAATTTATTTTTTGCTACATAATATCTTCTTCCAACCAGTCCTTAAGTTATTATAAAAGAAAAATTGCGAGTTTCATAGAAGCAAATTTTTTATTTTCCAAAATAGTATACAAATTCAACCATCATAAAAAAAAGCAAAAGACAGCAAATTAAAATCATTTACAAACTAAAAAAATCCTTCTCCTAAGCACTGCAAAAAATAATTGTTGATTTTACAGTATAAAACTGGCACCCAGCTGCCAGTATTATACCGTAAAATTAACAGTATTAAACAGTAAAATAAGCAGTAATACGCTGCCGTGCAAGCAGTAATACGCTACCGCGCATGCGCGGCAGCGTATTACTGCTTGCACGGCAGCGTATTACTGCTTATTTTACAGTATTATACCGTAAAATTAACAGTATTAAACAGTAAAATAAGCAGTAATACGCTGCCGTGCAAGCAGTAATACGCTACCGCGCATGCGCGGCAGCGTATTACTGCTTGCACGGCAGCGTATTACTGCTTATTTTACTGTTTAATACTGTTAATTTTACGGTATAATACTGGCAGCTGGGGTGCCAGTTTTATACTGTAAAATCAACAATTATTTTTTGCAGTGAGCTTCAAGAAAAAGATTTAACCCTTCGATATGTTTTTCCTAAATTTATAGATTTTTCAAAAACATTTTTTTTTTTAAATAAATAATTTCTTAATACTTTCTTTTCTTTATCACCTAAACACACTATCAAGATTTCTTGTGAAACTTTTGAAACAGTCTGTGAATACACATAATTAATTACAATGATAAATATTCGTCGATTGGTATCCATTTTTTTACTTATCTTATTTCTCTGGTATATGTTATGTTTTTGAGATCGATTATTTTAGTAGAAAAGAAAGCATTCATCTTTGTGTTCGTGACATTGTTATGCAAGTGAAAGTATTTTATCCATTGTTCTTTATGATCCTGTACTCTTACAAGTGTGTCATGATGGGCGATGTTAGAACTTGAAATCAGTGGTTGACCTCTTTTGCAATATACCCCGAATTGCGCAGGGAAACAACATTGTGAGGCTGAAATGCCTTCCTTGCTTTGCCTCTCTTTAGTAATTTTGGTAAATTCGACAGTCAATATCTTTTATAGTATTCATAAATTTTGTCTCTTTTTAAAGTTGTAACATTCTCTTACTTACAAAGGCCAATAAGATTGCTTCATTTTCTCTTTATACGTTATAATTTGCAAATTTAGAATTTTTTAATTGTGTGGCCAAAATCTGCATTAGTATTAGTTTCGGGTGTGCTCTTGCCTTTTTTTTTTTTTTTTTTTCTTTTTCTGCTTGATATTGTCTATTTTTTCTAGGGATAAATAAAAGGATGAAATGGAAACTTTGTAGTATCTGTCTCATCTCCAAACATAAAACTTAATTGTTTTTCGTCAGTCTTATTTTGTTTATGAAAAACTTTATATATCTCATAAAATCATTAATTAATCGAAATGATAATCACGAAAAGATAAATAAAATGACCCTTTCAATAACATGCTTATTTTAAATACTTATAAATAAACATTATTAATACTTATTATTAATACTTATAAATAATTATTAATACTTATAAATAAACAAAACAAAAATTTCATTTGTTTACTTATTTTACATCGCATGCTTTCAAAATAACACATTCCAAACTTCTTTTGCAAATGTTTTTATCCTAAATTTATTAATTTATTATTATTAATATAAAGATTTTCTGTAAGAATAATACACAAAAAAATATTTGATCGTAATGTTGCTAAATGAGTGTTATTTTTCTCTCTCTTTTTTTTTTTTTTTAAATTATTTACATGGTTGTTATTAAAATTACGAATTAATAATATTCAGACACATCAACTCTTAATAATCGTGTGACTAATACAATTTTCTTTAAATGCTTCAATGCTAGATAGTGGTGCATAATTGTGTCTAATTCCAGTTGATGGTGTAACCCTTTCGCGACGGGCGTCCTTTGTAGAATTTTTAATCTTTTATCACCGGTATTTCAAAGTAATTTTTTTGCCTTATTTAATCTCAGAAATTATGTGATTAAATAAGGCAAAATTTACTGTTAAAAATTACCGGCAGGAATAATCAAAGATTCTGAGCATCTTAAGGTTCATTTACATTATAGCGGTATCTTCCTAGGTGTTGGCGTTAAATCATAAGACTCATCCAATCAGCGGTGGTATAACAACCAATGAAACACGCTGTTTAGATGGGTCTTATGATTCAATGCCAGAAAAGCCATTGCCTAGGACAATAAAACCATAGTGTAAATGCACCTTACGTCATACATACGCGATGCTCGTCGCGAAGGGTTAATTTCGTAACCCCCAAAACATTTAATTAAAAAAAAGCAGTATTTCTTTCGAGAATTATATTTAATGTAATTGCTTGCAGGTTCAATGCTATTTAATGAATCTGCGTTATAATTTTTTTAATCAATCCATTAATCAGCCCTTAGATCAATCATGAGATCGGCTGATATGCATGTAAAAGTCTCACAAGAATGACGTCTAAAATGTTCCTATCTGTCTTCTAGTTGTTTCTAAAGTAGTGTCATCAATCAGTTATATTGTAAATCATGATTTTGTGAGATAATGTAAGACAAGAAAATGAGTTAAAAGTTCCATTGATACTGATTTTTAAGCTGAGTAACGCTGATTTAATTTTGAGCTGTAACTCCATTTCGATGACTGTATTTGAGGATGTAAATGCATGTGTGTAATTACTTTTAAGGTGAATATTTTTCAATTTTCAAGATCATTGACATTTTCGAATGTAACACCACGCGTTTGGTTGGATAGCAACTAAAATTAGATGATAACCTGCTGTAGTGAGGGTACTGTATGGCGTTTGTGGTACAAAAAATTCCTGGGCCACTTCTGATGATACCTTCTCCAAATGAGAGAAAAAGAAAAAAAGTATGCATCACTCACGTTTTCAGCTTATGAACTTTCTATAGTACAGACAGGTGATCTACTTCTAATGAGAAAAGATTTTTGGTCTCAGTTCATTTGCTGTAGTGGTCTCATCATTCTCTTTGGTTCTGTTGCGACAGTCTTTGTCAATTTTAGTTGGTCAGCCATTGCAAGGAGCTCCGATAGAGCTCCATTCTTGTATTGCCATTATTGTATTTTGAAAATTTGTATTGGACATTTAGTTCTAAATGTTGCAGTATAATGAGCGTCCGTCCTCATCCGAATGTGTTCCGCCCATTATCCAAGAAATAATCGTTTTCTCTCCGAAACAATTTAATTGTTCTTTTATTAGTTTATTTCATTTTTAGTTTAATATTCATATCGTGGTTTGGCACCTATATCCTTACATGGACCGTGTGCCATTAGCAGCAAAGAGTATTTTGTTAGTATTGATACTATAAAGAAATCATTTTTAGAAATTTTTTAAACATATTTCTGCTGTACCTACAAGCTTGTTTCACTCCCTTGCTAAAGAGGGCCATCAGCTTTTATTATTTTATTAAGATTCTTTATTTATTTTGCCAATTTGCCTATTATATGTAGATCATCAGTCTTAAAATATACATAACGTATTCGTGCTTACTCGAGTGTGTAGCCATTTCACGGCGTCGATTATCGGAAATAGATCTTGCTCGTTGATCTTCACGAAAACTTCTCCGCTGAACTCGTTCTCCGAGACAGAGAGAAAGCAAGCAATTAAATTTCACTTTGTTCCTCTGCCCTTCTCTCTTTCTTCATTGGACTTCACAATAGTAACTCTCCCTTTGTCCTTTTTTCCCATTCAACCCTTTTTTTCTGAGCGGAAACAGCTACTAGGTATACATCCTTGATCGCCTGCGATCGCCACTTAGTGGACGCGATGGACCGTAGCCGTCACGTGATGATGGTGTCGAAGGTTACTGGGTTTTGCTGGCGCGCGTAGCAACATCCTCAGCAATTCCCTCCCATCCCTCCCCGTAAAATGAGTCATGCGCTGATGACAGTGTCTCTCTATCCCCCCCCCCCCCCCCTAGTATTGGTGGTTCGATTTTGCGAGCGATTAGTTGGAAATGTATTGTGAACAGGGGTGGATCGCTAGTGCGGATTTCCTACGCAGCATGGTTTTAAGCGAAGGAGTCACAGAAAGAGAAAGGATGCTAAAGAATGGTAGATTGTAAAATCAGTGAATCAGATTGTCCTTCGGATTTTTCTTTTTTTCAGGAAAGAAAAAATAGCCCGTTAAAGGTAAGTCCTAACTATCTCATATTTCATCGTGTTAGAATTGTTTTTCTTTGCTGTTATCCCGTAACAAGTTTTGTCCGCAGAGAGAGAAAGTTAAACATGATTCGTCCCGGCGAGGTCACGTGCGTCCACGTGACTCAGGGAAAACAACACATCTGGAGCAGAGCCGGGATTTTCGGAAAGACGGGAATTTTCAAATCGAGTTTATATTTTCTCAATTTCTGTTAATATTATTCTGGATTACTGGCGTGGAGGGGGAGGGAGGGGGGGAGGGGAGGTAGTAGCAAACATTTTTAGCTTTTTAACATTAACAAAACTATTTAAATAGCAGTATTAAGACGCATACTTCAAAAATTGCTACAAGTCCTGTCAAGGGATATTTTTAATTCACCGTTTTTTTCGTTTCCTTAACAATTTTTAATTAGAAAATGCCTATAATACTAAATGTTTTAAACATAAAACTCAATACTATTAAACTGGATTTTGCATTTTTTTTAAATACAAATTTATTTTGCTAAATAAATGGGGTCAAACTGTTATACTAGTGATTGAAAGCTCTCCTTATAAATTAAAATAAAATAAAATAAACAAAATATATTATTCTACTGTGTATGTCAAAATACAACGGAAATTATTGCGTTGAGTAAAATATTAAATAATATAATTGTTTATTGACTTTTACTTGGGTTGACAACAATGCTGTTTGATAAAACCTTATCAGACATAATCTCTCTATACATTTTACAGAGGTCTGTTATCTTCTTTATAAAGCTATATATCCTAAGTAACTATAACAGAAAATTATCAAGAGTTCAAAGAAAAAAAAATCCTTCCATGACATTTTGTCTAGAATTAATTTTCAATCAGATGTGTTTAAGAACATTTATTTCTTTTAATATCTAAATAAATTTAAAAACGGGAAAATATTTTAAATTAAATATTTGTTGAAATAAATTAAATACTTCCGGAAATTAAAAAAAAAAAATAATAATCGTTAAGAATAAATTTATCAAAGGAATTAAAAAATAAAAATCATTTACATAAATGACTACGATTTTCCATTTTTAATTATATCCCCTATTATTTGCTACCAAATTGCAAAATACATATTTTGTTATTGTAACATTTTAAAGATCATAAACTATATTTATATTCCAGAAATTAATTACGTAGAGTATAAATGCATTTGTTATACAATGTATTGTTAATAAATGTATTATATACTGTTATCAAAATTACGCGAGAGTAAAATTATTTCTACAAATGCGTAAATCTATATTTCTTTGAAGTTATTATTATTATTATTATTATTATTATTATTATTATTATTATTTGTACTTATATTGCTAGAAATTTTGTTTAATTTGAAAAGAAATAAAAATTTAAAAACTGACTTCTTTGATTTGTTCACTAAAAATAATTAAATTTGGTTTAAAAATTGCATTTTAATTAGAATATCAGTTAATGCATGCAACATGTATTCAAGCAAAATATGACGATTTTGAGTGCCTACCGTTTGTTGCTACATTAATTTAAAATTTACTGTATCATCTAAGTGCTCTTTTATGATTATAAAAACATACTATTTTTAATAATCATTCTAATATTTCATAATCTGGCGTATCTGGAAAAGTCATATTTTCTCGGAGGACTGTATTATTATTATTATTATTTTCTTAATTATGAATATTTCTTAATTATGAACCTCCTAACTTTACTATGCTAATCTTTACTTTTCTTATTTTTTTTTCTTCTCTTTGTTTTAATCATTTTGCTTGACTGCAAAGTTTTGTGTTTAAGATCTTTAAAATCATGCTACTTATGAAGAAAATCATGTTTATACATTGTTATGTAAATCGTGTCACACTATCTTTCAATTTAATAAAAATGAAAAAGTAATAAAGAAATATATTTTTGAAGAAAGTTTCACAAAAGCAAAGTTTCATAAAAGCATGCAAGGAAAAAAAAAAGAAAGAAAGTACTGCTGTCTCGGCTCTCTACTGGTGTTTTCGCTTACTTTTCTCCAGTGCTTGCTAAAATTGGGGCGAAAAGTTAGACAAAACTGTTTTTTCTCTATGTGGTTTTCACTAGTATTAATTCAAACAGGATTGTATAAAAATGAAATGTATTAAGCTTAAAACCTTATTTTTAGAGCAGCTTGAAACTATACTTTTATATTCGGATCATTTCAAAGTTAGATTTCTATAACATTTGACACACGTGTTCGTACATTGTTATTGTTGGTAATATAATTATTCTTTATGAAAACAGTCCATCAGTAAGTTGTAATCTTAGGTGGGGAAAAGAATACTTTAAATATTAGTACACATAAAATATCGGCATGACGAAGATGTGAAATTTTAAGGGGAATTTCTATATACTAGAAGCAATAACGTAAGTGAACCAAGCCTATTGCAATTATTCTTCAGTATTTTATTAGGACTATGCTAAGCTTTATAATTAAAAATTAAATTCGGGGAGGGGGAGGGAGTAGTAAAAAAAAAAGACAGCATCTAAAAACTAATATTGCCCTCAAATTTTGATAAAAATGTTTTTTTTTTCTTTTTTTTTTCTCTTTACATCAAAGAAAAATTTCTAGTAACATGCATTGGCATTCTACTATTAAAACAAAGTATTTTAAAAATACTAAATTTGTCGCATCTAAGACTTATTTGTGCACTGCAATTTATAGATTAGTAGAAGTATAGATAGTAGAAATAGATTTCTTTGCATTTAACGGTTTGTTTACATTGTGAGAGAAAGCACAATGTTGACATTTTCGATGATAATTTTAATATGTATGACAATATTTTTAGCTATTCAGTATGTTATATCAACAAGCTGTTTTGCAATTGTTAAATTGCTAGTTAAAAATTCATAGATTAAACAAAATTGGTTGAAAACGGACATGAAATATAAAACAATGCTAAAATTAATATTATAAAATATATACATAATTTGATAGCTAATATAAAGACAGACATTCATTTTGTTTTTTAATTCTTGATATGGATATGTAGACATGGATATAAAGTTGGTATGGATATAAGAAAAGTTGACTAATAGGAAAATATTTTAAAACAATTAATTTTTTTCAATGCATTTACATACTTTTTAATTTTATATTTATTTTATGAACTGACACTTTTCTTCAGTATTATAATTTTATACATGAATAATTATTTAATAATATACTTATCACATAATTTTTTTTAATTTAAAAAATGTCCTTTGTTAACTCTTGTCTTCTTTTGTTTCATATGAAAATTGCATTTTTATTTTACATAATATTGTCCATAAAAATAGGTGTCTCGTTTTTGTGGAATACGTTTAAAATTATTTTGGCAAAGCGAGACATTCAATATCATTTTTATAGTCATTTAAACAAATAGATATACATAAAAATAAATCTAGACTTAGACACGACACCATTGCATTTTAGTCTAATAATTAAAATTAGATTTTACAAATGAGTTTTCTTAGGGCATTTTATTTCTATGTTAGCTTAAAAAATTGTAAAAGTCTGTTTTCAAACTTGAAACTGTTAAACACTTTTAACAGTGAAAAAAAGAAAAGGAATTTTTTTTTTTTATCTTCCTGGTATCCTGGTATTATCTTTCTAAATCACGCCAAAAACTGAATCACCTTTAAACAATTCTCTAATCATGTGCATTACTTGAGATAAAGCTTATTCACTGTTGAATTTTCAAGAATATTTTGAGTGTGTAACTTTTTTAAATGCATCCTCTTTCATTCATAGATTTCTTATCTACTGAATCCAAACAATGATAATATCTATTAATTTTACACATAACATTCATTAATTTTAATGAAACAATCTATATCTTAAATTAGTCTCGCCTCTTTCAAATTTTTCTTGCATCAAGAAAATTCAGCTCAAAATTTCGATAAATAAAACTGCATAAATTGAACATTTCTATAAATCGTAATTTTATAACAAATATGAATACCAAAATATAAAATTTCTTCTATTTTTCTCAATTTTTTTAAGAAAAAAAAAAGGAGAGAAGAGATGAAATTATAAAGGAGAGATAATTAAAATTATTTCTAATGTTTTGAAATGGCCATTATGATTGGACTTTATATTTGATGACGATATTGTTTCTTGATGGCTGAGTCTGTTTACATAGTTAAACAAAATGTTGGTTGTATTAAATATTTTGACGATCTTTTAAATAGGCTTTCGAAAAAAAAGACGTTAACATTTATGTTTACTATTTTCTACAAAATAACCCTACTCTAATGGCACAATGTAAAACTGTTTAGTTAGAAAAATATGCTTTCTGTAAGAAAGCAAGTAATATATTCAAGTAAGGAAACGCAACACAAAAATAAACAATTAAATAAAGAAGAAATAGTCTTTAAAGATGATTACTATTATCTGACAAACATATATTCTTAAATGATGTAATGTTAATTAAATTAAGTGGAATACCAATTTCTTCGTGTTTCCATTATCAGAATCTCTCAATGTGGTAAATAAAGTTAAATCTGTGAATCGCGGGGAAATTGTTTTAATCAGTCTAACTTAGTAAACAACTAGACGCATTAAAAAAGAATTAAAAATCAGCAATAATTTATTACATAATTTCAAATCTAAATAATATCTCAACTTATTTCCATGTATTTCTTTCTTTTTTTTTTTACTTTAAATATACCTCTGCAACCCTTAAACAAGTTGGAAATTGTACTTCAAACGTGACAAATGAACGTATGATGCTTCGTACTATAACTAGTTTTATAAGTATTCAGATCTTGGTGCAAATAGCTGTTGCACTCTTGTGCAAAAATACATGGATACAAAATTTATTTTCTGTGCAGATTTTCATATTATAGATATTATGAAATATATTTATGAAATTAAGTTTCAATACACTTTTATAAACAATTAATTACAATTCTGTTACATTAAAATTATATCATGCACAAATATCCAATACAAAACAATGTAAAAAAAATCACCGTTATTATTTCACTGGGGGAAAAAAAAAAAAAAAAAAAAAAAAAAAGGAATTATATCGTATGTTAGTATGATCTGATTAATTTCCACAATAAAATCAGTACATTTTAAGTTGGAAACATTTGATCTTTTGTTGACATTTACTGAAAATTCGAATGGGAAACTTAAGCCTAGCTTTGAAAATTTCAGAACTTGAAATTCATATTTAGTCTGTTTTTTTCACTTAATATCTATTTCTTCGGAAACTTCGATCCAAAAAACTGTCGGTGGATTTTAGGATTGCTATAATTAAACAATTTTAGTATACACATTCGGTTTTTAAATTCAGTTATACGGAAATAATATGACCCCATCTTATATATGACGTAATCACCATGGCAATCTAGAATCATTACCTATCATGGGATGTCATTGAATTAATTACGTATGATAGTATTTAATAGAATGAATAAAACTTTTATTAATATCTTTTTAAGTTTTGATTCGATTTTCATGAAATTTGAAATGACTCGACAAAATTCTGCAAAGATTATATATATTAAATTTCAAACCATTCGTTTGAGTAGTTTTTGCGCTGTTATATGACAGACGACAACTGTAGGTGCTACGTATTTATATAATTACGAACGCACCTAAAACTGATAAAAATGAACAAATCCCCTGCTTCTGTCAGATCGAATATAAAATTTACCAAATATTTATATATTTTTTTTTTGTTGTTGTTGTTTGTTTGAATTGGAAAAGATCAGATCAGATTGTCTGTCTACTGATTTCACAGATCTCAAAATATCTAAAATTATTGTCGTGTCGTCTTTTTTTTTTTTTTTTTCAATTTTTAGTATCAAATATAGTGTCGAAACCCTAAGATCAAAGAATGGTGCTATTTTATCATCTTATAATGTCATATCAGATTTAAAATTTACTGAGCACTGATGATGAATCAGATTGTTTTACTTTTTATTCCATTTTATATTTGCGCCTATAAATCAGAAGAAAATTGCATATAAAATCAGCACATGAAAACATTGGGAAAAAATTTAGTTATAGCTTAAACATTTTAGTTGGCTATCATTAAAAGACTAGTTCTTTCAGTCTTAGCTTAAAAGGATTTTATTATCTCATCTCTTTAAACTTATCGAGCATTTTTCTTGTGAATCGGAAAAGATCAGATCAGTTTGAATACTCATTCACAGATCGTAAAATATTTTAACTTATTTCCGTGTCTTCTTGAATTTTATTTATTTATTTGGTAATTTGGTTATCAAATATAGTAAACCCTACAACGAAGGAATGGTGCTGTTTCCTGATCTTGTACAGTCATATCAGATTTAAAATTCACCGATCCACCACGAAAAAAAAAAGGGAGAGAAGATCGGGTTGTTTTGACGACTCACGCGTGCTTTTATTTACATTTATAATCTCACTTAAATCAGAGAAAAAAGTGCATGTGTAATCACGATCAGGACATAAAAAAATTGGAAAGAATTTTAATTATCTGTCCTTTTATAAATCTCTTAATAATAATAATAAAAAAAAATAGAAAGAAAAGAGAAGAAATCTATTAATTTGGTTTTCATATTTGGTATGGCATTTCGTCTCACCGGATCTGGACTTTCAGAGCCCTTTAATAGGGAAGCCCAGCGACCGGGTTTATACCCAAACGCCCTTAAGGCCTGCACTTTTTGCTTTATGTTTGGTATTTCATATTTAGAAAACTTGCATATATGTTGGTATCAAATATAGGTGATGAAACCTTAAAACCAAAGAATGTTGATGTTCCATCACTTATACTGTCATATCAGATTAAAAATTTACTGAACACTTTTCACCATTGGATTGTTTGACTTCTTATTCACATTTAAAATCGCACCTAAATCAGGGGGAAATTGCATATGAAGTAAGGACATTAAAACATTGGAAAGGATTTTTAATTATAGCTTAAAAGACTAGCCTTTTTAGAATTTTCTCTGCTCTTTCTTTTTTTTTTTTTTCTTTGAAATAAAAAAAGTGAAGAGGAAAAAAATCCAATCAAAACAAATATATAATCCTTTAAAAGATGAAAAAATAATTTAGCAAGTGAGTAAAGAATAATCAAAGCATCTTAAATTACTCGATTTCAAATCTCCATAATAAATCAAGAAATCAGCCAACCGAATAAAAAAGGAGACAATTTGAAAGGATTATTCGCGAATTAAATTATTACACACAAAAAGACCCCCTCAGTGTGTTTTTTCAGAAAAAAAAATCATATCAAAAAAGGAATATAAAAAAAAACCTTCCACTGTTTTAAAAACCATTCACCCAAGGAAAAAAGCCAAGATTATGACTGTATTTTCACAAACGAGATGAGAAATCGTCCGAGGGTGAAATTTTTTGTTTGAGAAAAAAAAAAATAGTTTTTCTATTTCGTTCATTTCATAGATATTGGATATTAAGTGTTCATATTAATCCAAATTTGGACATAGCAGCAGCCACTTTGTGAAGCACACTTCTGTAGGAAGTGATGCATTGAAAAATATCACTCTTCTTTGTGTTGAACGCTCCGTTGGTTGTCATTAATAGTTGTTGCTTTTTCTCCCAGACAAATCCCCTTTTCCCTCTTTTTTTTTATTATTATAAATTCTCTCTTTTTTTTATGTATAGCGGGGGGTATGGTTAAAGAACTAATTATGACCCTCGGGAGATGCATAAGTAGTTTTAGATGAGTATTAAAGACTTTTTTCACAACTGAGACAAGGTAGAAGCTTCGTTTGGGGATCAATAAGTAGGGGATCTGGAGGTGGAAGTGGAGGGGTATCGTCATTATTGAGCCGTTTTTTTTTTTTATATACATACTTTTTTGTTGTCCCTGTTTGTTCGTATATGTTGAGGATAGAGAATCTCCCTGTTCGCCAATAAATTTTTCTCGTAAAAATCAAGTCTGGAATTGAATGGGAAGAAAGTTAATGAACGATATGACGATGAAGCTCAGGTATAAAAGTGAGAGAGGATTGAAAAAGAGAGTTATTTTATATCTAAGAAAATAATTGATTTTAACACTTTTAAAAAGTGCTGCGTTTTGAGATTAAATGTTGAATTTGTGAAAATATAGAATACTTTCTCTAATTCATATTTATTGATTTTAAATAGCCTTTGTCAGTGTTACTAATTTTGAATTAAATAAAAGTACTATTGCATTTATAATATTTCAAAAGATTGATTTTTTTTTTTTCCCTCAGCGGCTCGTTTACCATTAAACTTTCTTTGAAACACCAAAAAATTAATATCAGTGAAATAGTACCAGCTGTTGCTCGGAATATTTCAATGCCTCTTTAGACAATTTACCGAATATTATTCATATTTTGAAGTTGTAAGTAATGTAAAACTATCAAATCCATAAAAAGAAAAAAATAAATTCTTCTCCAACTAAGACTATTATTTTCTATTCTTCTTCTTGCTAACTGAATTATTACTTTGTAAACATCAGTGAAGAAAAACTTTCATGTGCAATGCATTATTATGCCATTCTGTTATTTCTTACGTTGATTGTATGTATACTTTCCATTGGCTTACAAAAAGTGAATTTTTTATTAAATATCTTGCTCATCATACGACAAAACTTACTTCGCCATTATGGCATTTTACACTTCTTCTTCTTCTTCTTCTTCTTCTTCTTTTTTTTATTCTCATGCGAATGACTTTATAGCATTGAAAAACAAAAATTAATAATATTAAGGTGGATTACAATTCTTAAAAATGCTGCTATTTAAAAAAAAGAAAAGAAAATATAATTAATTAATTAATTAATTAATTATATGGACACCATTTTGTGTTTTTTACACTTTTTTATACACATTATATGTACGCGTATATTTTTGTAAAGTTTTAATTATCAACTTCAAGATTTAATCACCACCTTCAACTGCGTTAATACATATTTGTGTTCCAAAATATCTATCGTTAATTTCAATTTTAAGAAAACAAAAAGGCTACATAATCCTTTCCCTGCATTTGAGAATGGTGATAGTGCTCACTAAAATTATTTTACAATAAATTGTATAGATGCACTAAGATGAAGGGAAGAAAAACATTGGAATAAAGTACAGTTTTCATAGTACAAAACCTTTAAAAAACGTCATTAAATCTTGAGAAGCTATGTGTTTACTTTGAAGAAATGGATCTATGTCTTCTTCATTTTAAAGTACTTTTCAAACTATACCCTTATGTGAACTAACATAATATTTTTCTTCGGTTGTGGTCATGTCGCAATACAGTTATCAACAGCTAAATTACGATCTCCACTTTTTTTTTAATCTATTTAAAGTGGAAATTAACATAAATAAAGCAATGATTTAATTCACAGTGCTGATATTTTTTTCTTTTATTTCAGTCCCTAAAAAATAGTATGCGAAATAAGTGTATTGTATCTTGTTCTAAGCATACTAATTCATTTAGATAGCCACTGCTCCTCAAGGGTCTTTTCCATTAAAGAAAAATAAAATCAATTATTGTCTATATCGAAGTGCAAATCCTGGAGGTATACTGCAAATAAAAAATTCCGTAAAAAAAAACAAAAAAAAAAAAACGGAAAAAGTATTGGCAACAAAATTGCCGTCTATTCTCCGTTTTTTTTTTTTTTTTTTTTTTTTTTTCCGGGGGGGGGGGGGGTTCTATTTTTTTAAAATAAATGTCAGCAATACCGCAATATCTTTTTTAAAGTAAATAATAATTATATATACTTATGCATATTTACGCGAAGAGGTATTTGTATTGAATATTATCAAACCCGTTTTTAAACGCCTTGCCTTTCTCCGGGTTCAAACTTCGTAACTCGCCATTAGCGGATGAATGCTTTGCTCCCTAAACCAACTGACCACATACAACGGCTTTCTTATAGACCAAAACATCAATTACGAAAATTTAACTGGAATTTTCCCGTTTCCTCTCAATTGAAAAGGAACATTTCTGTTTGTCTGCCTGGAAGGAACATTTCCGTTATTAATATTCAACAAATAAGATAATAAAGGAAAATTTCTGCGTATACCGGGAGCATTTACGATTTCCACTCACAATAAAAAAATTGCATTAAAAGACAGAAATTTCACACAAAATCACCGGTATATATATATCGAATTTGTTTTACAGTGTATTGTGTGATTTGAACAAAAGCGAGGCAAGTTTTGCTTCTATTAAATGAGCAAGCAAAATGCGAATTTAAAAAAAAGGTGGTGAAAATAATTCAATATCGCAATTATACATACAAGACGTAAAAGTACAAAATCTGTATTTCAGAACTGTCTTATGTCAGAACAGTTATATCTTAGTATTGTAAAAAATCTTTTTAAAAGATTTTCAAAGGATCTATTGCATCAAATTTGCAACACTTTTTATTTAAATTTTAATAAATAAATCAAGTTCTTCGCAACCACTATATTTATATAGAAATATTAATTCTGTAAAAATCACATAAATATATGCTACTAAATAAAGTTAAATATCTATTTTAAAATTTCTGGTGTCTAATCCTTAATATAGGTATAAAAAAACCCAATTCTAAACGAAAAAAATCATGTATTTAATGCTTAATAGTTAAGTCAAAGTTATATATATATATATATATATATATATATATATATATATATATATATATAATATCTATGAATTTCAAAAAACATATCAAGTTCATGTATCATTCTACTTAAATCTCCAAAGAGATAATTAATGATAATGTGTAGACAGAATATCACATAGCTAATAAATTAACAAGTGCAATCATAATGTTACCATAGCTTGTGATTCAATAGTAATTGGCCAAAAATACTTATATATATATTTCAGTTAAAGCTTATTGGTATCCGGAACACCTTTCGTGATATCGTTTTATTTATTAACAATAATTGCTTGCTTACAAACACAGAAATTAACCTTAATTTAAAAATAATATCAAACAATTTCAACGAATTCAATTACTTTCCATTGGCGAATTTGGGCGTGATATTAAAAAAAAGAAAGAAGAGAAATTCTTCACGTGTTCTTCTTCACGAGTGAACTCATTGTTTCACACTACCTGCCCGTGACAGAAATGGGTGACTCCACATGAATTTTGTTTCGCTTTTTTATACCGACTTTCACTGGAACTGTATTTTAAATGCTTTGTTTATTGCCATTCTAGTTTTGTAAATTCTGTTCTGACCCAAATTTTATTCGAAATTCGTGCTTGGTTGGGTTAATGTTTTGCGAGAATTTGTCATTAATAGATTTTCTTTCATGCATATGTCACACAATGGGGAGAAAAATGCTGTGTTGCATGCTTTTCTTGTTAAAGATATTATCCGCACTATTCCTTTAGCATCCTCCTCGATAAAACATAAAATTTGAAACGATAAATATTTGTTGTACATTAGACCAATACCACCCCCAATAACCCTAAAACCTCCCGATAAGAAACACAAATGTGACCTGAAAATTTCTCCCATAAATATAGGGGTATTCTTCATTAGAGAATATGGTAGAAGAAATAAGTTATATAATTACATACAAGTAATAATATAATACATAAATATCTAATGTAAAGTAATTTCGATCAAGATATCGCAGATGACAGATGATAAATAGAAATGAAAAGATAATAATAATGATAATTCAAATATTTATATTTTAATTAATTTAATAATATGTATTTATTTAAGATTATTAATTAGCGTTAGTTTAATACAATAGGTAATTTATTATTAAAATAGTTCAAGCAATACATAAAAATGGAAGGACCTGTTTATTTAAAGCATTCAGTTAAAAGGCTTTGTCTTGTAAATTTCATTTAAAAAACATTATTTTATGTATTACTAATTAGATTACTAATATTACCAATTAAATTTAATCCTCCCCTCTATCTCCTATTACATAAAAAAAAAACACCTTAGACTTAAAAAGCAAATTTTATATCATTTTAAAATTGATTGCCTGGTTTTTGCAATGGCTGATTACAATTTCATTTTAAAAATGCAAAAGAAAAAAAAAAGTTTATGAAAGGTTTTTTTTTTTTTTTCTTTTTTTTGACTGGGGAAAGGTGTCCTTTAATAAAACTTTTCATGAAATCTAGATTTTCAGTTTATTTATTTATTGGAACAAGCCCCTTTGGAACAATTATTACTGTCCCTTAAAATATGTGTTCATTATTTAGATGTTAAATATTTTATTCTCCATATTTGAAGGGACTTAGGACCCAGGAAATTATACCTTAAAGGAGATTTTTAGTGTATATACTTTTTTCAAGGGATAAATTCGCCTCGTGAAATTGTAAATCAGAAATCAAACACATATTTGTGAATCTTGAATATTCTGTATTATATTTATAATGGTAAATAACATAGGATATGAAAATTAAATTATGTGCTCATAATCTTGGAGAACTTTTATAAAGTATGCATGATGTATGAATGTTTTTCTTGTTAAATTTTTCTATTATTTCTAACACTTATGTGCGAGGAAATTTTAGCTATAATGAACAATTTTAGTACACTATTTTTCATCTTTAGTTGACTTTGATTGACATACAAATGTAATACATTTAGTTACCCACATACAAAAAAGAAAAAAAAAACACTTCTAAAGCAACTTTTAGCTTTGAATTAAATGAGTGTACATTCTAATAAACAACGGTATCCATTTAATGCGGCATGTTCTTGTTTTTAACACGCGATTAAAAAAAAAAATACTGCCTTTAAATAATTCTATCAGAAATTGTAAATCCCTTTAGGAAAAATATTGATAAAGCTATCGATTTTTATTTTTTTTTTTTAAAGTTGTTTCACAAAATAAAACGTTTTCAGGAGTATTCAAGCTCAAGTTAAGCAACATCCCCTGATCTAGCCGCCGGAGAATTTTAATGATAACCCTTTCTTCTCTCTCAGAGCAACCTCCTTTTCCCCAATCAAATTAAAACTTTCGACAAAAAGCTTCCAGGAAAGATAAAGTACTTTCTTAAGCCCACTAATTATTCTTTTTAGAAAGCATTATTGATTGGTGAACGACGTAAAAAGGAGCAGATAGGAAATCGCTCAACTTTTCAACTAAAATCGCGCCCTCGCCGACCGTAATTATGAATCCCGCGGCGGAGGCCCGGTATCATTATTCACTGGGGCTACTTGTTAACCTCACGGCTCCAATTTGTCGAAGTAAAAATGAAAGACGGGGATGAAAGAAAAAATTAAAAAATTAATAGCAAAATCAATAATTCTAGTAACGACCGTCATTGGATGAGGAGAACATACTCCGTGGAACAAGCAGATGGTTGCAGTGAATCCAGTTCCGGTCTATCTCTACTTATACATACACTGCAGATAACTAACAACAGAGCTTTAATCAATTTGCTATCTTGTCAATGAAGAACTATCCTTTGCTTTAATTGCCCATTGCGAAAGTTCGTTTTTTTAGGAACTTCTTCCTCCCTTTTTAATTTATTCACTTATGAGAGCTTTTTTAAAAGTTGCCATCGGACGTAATTTATTTGACAAAAGTTTCTTCCAAATGATGGTTTAGTAGCTAAATAGAATTTTTTCAGTAAAATATATGCATAAAATGACGAGAAGTTCGATTTCGATTATTTTTCGTTGGTGTAGCGATTATGATGGAATGAACGTCATCACTCTTACTCTATTGTTAAATGGGAAACCCACTTCTAACCACCCCTATGGAAGTGAAAACTAGAAAAAAAAAAGGTCTATCAGATCATTTTGAATTTCCTCTTGCATAGCAGTCAGCCTTCCTGCTAGATGAAGCCGGGGAAAAAAATCAAGGAAATTATTGGAATTTTAACCATTTATTTATTACGTTATATCCAGTTAATGCAGGAGCTGTATTCCTGTTATAGAATGTTTTAGTGAGTTTGGAGAACATTTTATATGTATCACTAAAGTTGTGAGGGCATTTTTGTTCAACCGGAATATAGCTATTAAGCTAAAACTGTTCGGAAAAGTTTTTCTTTTTTTAATCGATTAAAACAATATTATTCTTTAATGCAGGATTCAATTAAATGCGTGTTCATTAATTTTTCTATTTTTGTACCAAACTTGAAAACACCGTTTTAATTTCTTTACGATTCTGTGAAAAATTCATTTATGAGAAAGGATTAATATTATATGTGTATGTCTGTATTTTCATTCGCAAAATTTAACTTTCTTCTCAAATTTCTACTGTTCGATTAATGGAAAAAGATGTACAATTTTTCAATATATCGCTTCTTTTTGTAAAAGTTTGTGATAATTTGTTGCGCGTATATACATTTATTCGAAATTTATTTTCTTTTACTTACATTTGAAATGTATACAATTATTCGAAAAATTATTTTTAAAAATTGGTCTGTTTATTTAAAGAATGAAAATAGAAAGGGGGGGGGGACACTTTCCTCTTTGTTCTTCACTTCTTCTTTAGTAATTTTTAGTTTAACACTTTTTAATAATATTAATATACATTTATGAACCATTAAAAGAAAGGGTCAATAGTAACATTTATTTTTAAATGTATATCACAAAGCATTAATGTAATAAAATATATACATATGCATATTTTTCCCTTCATTAGTTCAATTTGAAGTTGCTTGAATACAACACCATTTGAACACTGAAGTAAAAGTTAATTTCTATTCTTTGAAGTCAAGCCATTGTGGTGGGTTTCGAGAAATGATTAGAATAGAAATGGTTTATATTTGCCATCAACATTTGCAATGATTTTTTTTCCAAGCTTTCAAGGTCATGAAAAAATGTTTGTCTCGCATAGATCGAATTAGATAGACGCGTAGTATCTAGAATAATTATGATTCAGTATTAGAATTCGTTTGAATATTCTCCCAAGAATATTTAACAAACATGTTTTTTAAAGCTATTTGCAACATATCATATATATATTTTTTATATGGTGGAATAATATCTATACGTTTCTCGTTTATACGTTTTGTCATTTTTATGTTTGTGTGGCTCACACAGGAACATTATTTTTATAAAATACAGGATGGGTCAAAATGATTGCCTTGATTACAAATGAAAATAACTTCTTTCTAAAGAACGACATGAAGATGTCATTTAAACAAGGCATTTCAAAGTTTTATAACTGTTCCTCGTGACTCTACTTGTTCCCATGGACGTAATTCAAATGGTAGTACAGACACCGTGAAGAATGCTCAGAATTTGCATAAAGTTATGACATGAACCATATCTGTATAACACATCCGAATAACAGTTGCCTCTATGAAGACTTCACGACTTTCCTTTCAAAATCGCAGAAATTCATAGAAAACATTGACACAAGGTTTCTCTCTATGACCAAGGGGAGTCACATTACACTCTCAGAAATATACTTGCTTCAAATCAGAGAATTTTTCATGGCAACAGTACTGCTGGCATGTTTCCGTTATTTCAAGAATGTCTGTTTATTTCTTTTCTCTGTAATATACGAAGGAAAATATCCATTATTTGAAGAAACGTTGGTTTTAAAAAATTATATCTCTCTTTGTGTTGCCATCTATGGATTATTACAGAAGTATTCATTATTTGATACTTTTTAAAAATAATTTCCGGCTAACCTTGGGATTGATCCAGGGACCTGACTGCCCTGAGTCGAGTATCTTAACCGTTAGTCCAGCAGTCGTTTGCTAGAAGAAGAGTTTCAAATGATAATAGGGGTTTTCTTCAAATGGAAGCTTGGGGGTTAGAAAACCGGTAGTTTTGAAGTTAATTGCGGGGAGATTTCGTCGTTACGATATGATGGTTGGGGTTTTAACACTTTAGTATTAATGGAGGGATTAAAACATGAAATATACACATTTTTAATTTGATTGTTAGATATAAAATATGAATATTATATTTTTAATTAAATTCGAGAAGAAATGTTTGCTTTGTTGAAACAAATCGATATTTTTTTTTTGAACTATTACATATTTTTTTAATGTGTTGTTCGTTTAGAATATATTTTATGTGCGAGTGTTTTTTTATAACTTAAAAAAATAAATTGCGAATAATTTTAAATGAATGAAACAATTAATTGTTACTTTTTTAAATTTGAAAGCTTTTTATTTTTGTTTGTTGCTTTTTTCAGTAAAATCATTTTTTTTTTCATTTAAATTAACTATTATACATATTTTTAATCTGTTTGTTTAGAATGTATTTAAGTGCGAATATTTTTTTTATAACTTAAAAAAATAAATTGCGAACAATTTTAAATTAATGAGAAAATTAATTATTACTTTATAAATTCGAAATCACTACTTTTGTTGTTCTTGTTTTTAAATAAATTAGAAATTTGAATTTATTGAATTTTTAGTTTTTCATTTTTTAAATAAATTCGAACTTTAGTATATTAATAGAGCCAATACGCATGCGTGCAGAGAATAAACCTAATTTTCCCCTCTTCTTCAGACTCTTCTCTTCATCTCCCTCTTCTTCAGAAGAATTAACGGAAAAAGCATGTTTTGTAGGAGTATGGAAATTATTTGTTGAAGAATGGGGAATAATTTAGTGTATAAAGACGCGTTTTTCTGACAGTGTAGAACATTTATAAAGTACGCAAACAAAATTTTGAGCTTCCTTCTGTATTTTGTTCAAATTATTTCTTCCTATATTTGTTTTCAACGAAGTTATTGTCATTTGTGATCTAAACAATGGTTTTGACTTATATCTTTCAATGACATAAATAAATTTTAGTTCATTCATGTATTTTTACCTCCAAAAATTTTAACTTGAAATTTATTCTGGATTAAGGAATTTCGATTTCAAACTTGAATCTCTAAGGGCTTTCTTTTTTTATAACTATATTGTAATAATTCCATATTGTTATCCCATGCAAGATATATATTTAATCAAGAGGTAAAAATGTATGAGTATTTAAGACTATTATTGCAGACGTTCAAACCCGCTTAAGTTTTTTTCTTTCTTCCTTTCTATTTCTTTTTTTTTTCTTCTTTTTGTATAAATAATAGCTATATTTATGTAATTATAACTGAAATGGCTCCAAATCAATTGAAGACAAAAAGTTTTCATGTTTAGAAAATGGACCTTTTCTAGGTATATAAACTTGAATATTTTGACATTTATTGAGTCATGAGGATTAGTTTTTTTATGAATTCTGAATAAACTCATATTACGTGATATTATTATTGTTAAAAAATTATAAAAATGGCTACTGGTAAAAATGCTTTGTTTTGCATTTTCCTACATAAAAAAGCTATCATACATAAGTGCTAACATGTACGTACTAACGACAAAATAAAAATAAGTGTTGGAAGTCGTAATAATGAAAACGAAGAGAAAATCTGTTATTTTCTACTGATGTATTAGAATCATTTCCAACGAATTCTTGGTTAAATTTAATATGTTTCTGGAATTTCCAACGTAGAGATTCAGAAATCACTTCTTTGATTGACGGGAAAAATTTAAAAATACAATCGCTCATTCCGGTTTTTTGGATGGTATGGTAAAAGGGGAAAAAAATGTGCTCAACTCAAAATGTAGGGCGCACATCAGCGAAAAGAACGTTGCCCGTCAAACACGCGCATTCACATTTTCCCAAATCCGTAAAAAGTAATTTTGATTTCCTCCAGGATGGGAAAAGGGGAAATATATATGTATAAAAGTCTTCACTCAGAATTCGAAATGCAGCTTCAACAAACATTAATCGTCATTTCTGAAGTACAGCAAGCTACAACGTCGTTGCAGGCTTTGGCGACAGGTTAACCCCGCGGTACACGATCCACGGCACAAGTAAACGGGAATAATTGTTAGACCAAGATTGTTTCTGATTTTTTTTCCTCTATGCCTTCCTTCACTCAAATGAACGAATATATTACTGCCGGCAGTGCCTCGCCTTCCCCGTGGGCTTTATTGAAACTTTTAGCTTCTGCTCAATATTGGATACAGATTAAAGGGCAGAGGGAGTAAAAAAAATGCTCTTTTTCATGCAGACATCTGTTGCAGTTGTCCCCCGAGGTTGGATGACTGCAATAACACGAGTGCACATTCTTCTCATCACCCCCTCCATCCTCGACTTTTTTTTAGTGGCGTCTTTTCTCTGCAATCTTCTTTTATAGGCGCTGAGTCCTAAACGAGATTAAAGGTGGAGCAGAGTTGTCACCAACCTGATTGGGAAGTGTAAGCAGGTTAGCGGGTGCCAGCTTGTTTGGTGGAGAAGTCACGCGCCCTCTCTCATCTGTTGCATTAAACATTGGGGAAGGAAAGGCTTGAGCTTTTGTTTTTATTCTATTTGTTTGCCACCTGAAGATCTTTGCCTCACAATTTCTTTCCGCGTGGCCAGTGAATGAGAGGAAATAGCATCTTTTTTTTTTCTTTTTTTTTTTTTTTTTTTTAAATACACGTCTTTGCTGATCTCTTTCCTAGGTCCTGATGAATGACGAAAATTGTTTCTTACAAGGGATTTTGCTGCAGATTTTGGAATTCTAATGTTCGTGTAAAAGACGGATGATTGGGAATGAAACGTACGGATTGAATTTAGACAAAGCATGTTTTACAGTTTGAAAACTGAGACATAATCAAATAATGGGTTGATTATTCATGCATATTATATCGATGTCATCTGTTTGTCCGAAACTAAACTAGACTAGTAAAACACTTCTTATGATTTACATTTTGGCTACTTTAATGTACGTGGACACTTTTAGCAATGGATATCCGTTTGAGACGATTAAAGATTTAAACATGTTCTGTAACTTGTTCTCTGTTTGAGTAACTTTTCTTTGTATATACGAGATTTCAGTTTGAGTTCTCACTGAAAGTTAAGAGCCTACACTAGTCATGCGAAGACATTCTCAAGCTAATACTAAATCAATGGCAGCATTCTTTTCAATGTTTTTAAATGATATTTTTTGCATAAGATAGCTGATGTCGATGATCTCTAACCGGGTCTTTATAACTTTTTCGATTTCGGGTATAGTTTATTTATTTATTTATTTTTAAATAAGGTCATTTTCTATTTCGAAACCGGTTCCAAAAGTAAAATTATTTCAATAAAATAAACAAATAAACTGCAGCTAAAATCGAAAAAGTTAAAAAGTACCCAGTTAGAGATTTAATAACCGGTGAAAAAAAAATCATTTAAAAATATTGAAATGTAAACGAGAAATTTGAAAAGAATGCTGCCATTGATTTAACAGTAGCTTGCGAGTGTCTTCGTGTGACTAGCGTAGGTTCTTAAATATTGCTCGTAACTAATGAATAAGATAATACAATTTTGAAATTTAAGGCTATATTTTATGAAATTTCATATTATATTTGATATATTTTTTTACCGTTTAATCAAGCAGGATTAATGTAGACATTGATGAATACAGATTATACTGTCTCTTCACTAATAATTGTAAAAGAATACATTTAACAGCGACAGTAACATACACTGCATTTTATACTCGCGACAATATACGAATTGAAAAAGGTTTTAACCGTATGATAAACTATAGTAAAATTTTGAAATTTTGAAAAATAGACTTAATCTAAACAGAAAGACTAAATCATAATAAAAATAATTCCTTATATTTGACGATGAGAACACAGTTTCGGAAGTGCTTTTTAAAAATAAAACTGTAAGTTATCTTTTGAAATTTGTACTTTACGTTCGGAAATGAATATCATATATAAATAAAAATCATATATCTGTTTAGACAGAGAAAACAGACTTTCCTACTTTATAATTCTTCAAGAGGCGTTTTTTGTATTTGACAACTTTCGCAAATAATATAAACTGAAAAAAAAAATTGTCATTTTTATGGAAAAAAATGCAATTAAAAAAAATAATAATAACTGGTGAGGTTTGATAGTCTTGGTGAAATTGTATTGAATTTGGGGTGAAATTTAAAACGATCCTTATACCACATACGTTCTGAATGTTAGAAGATTTGGTCGTATATTTTATACATTTTATTCGGGTTGACCGCATTTATAATGTTTCATTTAATTGTTGTTAATTGTCACTTAAATGAATCACAATCCTAATGCATATTTTAATTTAACAAAGTGGCTGATCTCAATAAACAAATTCATAATTATTCATAAAAAACGCCTGATTCAATTAGACAGTGATTCATATAACCGACAGAATTTCCATTCTGTTCGCAATTATTTCTTTCATAAAAAAATTAGCCGATTCAATTAGCCAATGATCCATAAAACCGAGGTCTGAGCAAGATCTTCGATTTTCACCACCTGTTAAAATAGCACGCTTAATAGGAGACATCCCTTCCTCCGCCTTTGGTATTGCTTACCTCACCGAGAACCTTAATTGTCACTATGTCTTCATTAGATACAATCCCTACCCGTTTCTGTAACTGCTAAGCTCTCCGCAGCCGCAGAGAATCGTTCGAAAACGACGAATAGAGAAGGCTTTCTCCTCCTCAGGACGGATGCCCGAATCAAAGCGAAACGGGCGCAATTAATGACAGCATTCGAAGCGCAGAGGGGCCCCCCGATAATCTTGCAAATGGAACAATAAATGTAATTACCGCATTCCAGACCTCCGAAACAAAATGCAAACAAGATCGAAAATTTCGGCTTCGAAGGAGAGGAGTAGAGAGAAAGGGGTAACCTTTTACCCTCTTTAACAAACTCCCTCAAATCAGAACAAATGTAGACGGATTGTTTTCCAGGACCTCTATTGCAATTTGCGAAATCACGGAGTTCATTTTCTAAAGTAACCCCATCCCTAACGAAAGGTCGTCCATCTTTTCTCCAGCGAGTGTATACTGCATGTGTGCCTTTGGCTCCCTTAGCTGTAATTGTTCCACCCACTAAAGCAGAACATTTGCCCTAAGATTTATGGGGATCTGTAATGAAAGCTAAGGCGTTTTGTTCCCGAACATGCAATCGGTGTAGCTTGAGAATTGATAGCCCCGGTATTACATCTCTAAAAAGGTGATTTTTGGAGTAATTTCTTACTACGAAACTTTCGATTAGATTTATGGTTGCCTTGATTGACTGCGGGAACTTGAATATGAGCGCATAACGAAGCTGAATACCTGAAACTCTCAGGATATTTATACTCATTAGATAGGCGGGTAGAATCAGAGTAAACAGATATCAGATTTAACGATTTATTTTTCCCTCTGAGCGAATGTTATTTGTTGCAGAAGGTGTTCATTTTAAACTGTTTAAATCTAATTTGAAAGGATTTTGATTTCAATATTGTATCTTTCTTTTATAATACGTTGCTCAATCCATTACTCATCACGATTGCCATTTATTCTCGTATAAATAATGCATAACTGTGTTTCCTGGATGTATGTGTATAATTGTAAATATTCATCGGATGTTCTCTTTTATTCCAACATATTACACAAAAGCTGATTTTTTTAAAACTCTGTAGTCCATAATAAAAAAATATGTCTTTTAAATTTTAAGAGTGAAATTTTAAGATAAGTATAAAAAGATTCCATCATTATATAAAAAAAAAAGTCATATTAATCTAGGTTTAATCATGAAGAAGTTTATTTAAAAGTAAGCGTGTTCATCGAAAAAAAAAACTTTTAGAATATTGTTTCAGCATTAGCATTTGTAGGTAGTAGTCTAGACGTTATAGTTGACTACGACTAGTTTTGTTTGCTGTTTTCCAGTACAACCTTATGGTCAGCAGAAGTTGCTTGACTTTGCTGAAGGAGACCCTATTTTTTCTTAGTCAACATGACCATTGTCAGATCTGAAATATTGCTCATTCTCCCAACGCTGTTGATTCTTCCCCAACTGGACCAATATGAAGAAAGTTAGGAAAGATATGCGTACTTATCTGGTAACCTTACTCATTTAACACACGATAGATAACCCTACAAAACATGTTCGTTCAGCTACATTATAACCATTATGGCATTAGTTGGATTTTTAAGTGTATTTAAGTATTCGAAATGCCAGAACTATGCTATTATTATTTTATAACTAGAATTTCAATTGGCATTCAGTTAAAAAATTCAAAAGAGCATTTTCGTAGCATTTTGCCTTTATATATATATCCATAAAAGATAAAACGCTTTGAAACTATTATGTGCATGATGACAAAGCTTTTGGAAATTTTGGTTACTGGATTTTTCACTCAAAATTTAGCAGTGATCTGGCCGTTCAGTTAACGTTGATGAATCGAAGCAATAATTGGTATTAATCCTCATAGTATAACACCAGAGTTAGTAAAAAAAAAAAAAAACTTGATGTGTTATATTCATTAATTCATTATATTCATCGTTATATTCATTTTTAAAACAACTCGACAATTGACTACGTAAAAAAGAAAAGGAAAAAAACTAGATTTATGTGTTTATTATAAACTCAAGAAATTTATTTTAGATAGCTCATTGACAATTGTGATTTTCTCTGATATCAGCCAATTTTAAAAGGATTAATGACTAGAGATGAAACATAGATTACTTAGAGGAAATTGTCCAAAAACGTGCTAGGATCTAAATACAGGCATTTTGCTGAAAGTGGAGGAAGGAGGTTGCGCATGGTCGTGGAAATAGCACCGAATGGAACATAGCAATAAGTGGGGGAAGAGTGCTGAGCAGATCTTGGTCCTTGACCCCACGTGAGTTGGTACGAATTGTTTTCATCAGAAAATATATTTTTGAAGAATCCAAAACTTTTTAAAGTACGTGAAATTTAATTTCGCCCTTCCTTAGTTCTTCAGTAAAGCAAGTGGCTTCCATCTCATCTCTCAAAGTTAGATGTCCCGAGCTTTATGTAGAGCATAATTTTCGGTCGATTTGTTTGTTTTGTAATGGCTGCTGAGACCATCAACTTGAAGTACAGGATGGTCTAAAAACGGGCTACCATTATCAACGCCAGTGTCGATGACGAGTTAGCGGTTCCTTTAGGGGATAAGCCTGGTGAAAACAATGCAACATACATTTTCTGCGATTGACTGTTTTCAGATGATTTTAGGGGGGAAATTTGGATTCAGTGCTACAGATGGAGTTTGGGCAAGGGCATATTCTAAATGTGCTGGAAAGGGAAAAAGAGGTATACATTTGTGACTTTTGCAAGTAAAAATGAAGAAAATGCTCTTTTTTTACATAAAGTTTCAAGACAATAGTTTAACAGGATTTTTAATAAAACTTGGGAGTTTTTTTATTTATGACGAGATAAATTACTAAGTAGCTCGTATTTGGACCACCCCTTGAAAAAGAGTTATTTTCACTTTTTTTGAATAAAATAGTTTTGAAAAACTAAGACTAGTTATTAGCATTGTGAACACTAATATCACACCTTCACAACTATTTTTAGAAGTAAGTGACACCAAAATTATCCATTTTGACTGAGCAGGTATAAATTGGTAAGTACCAAAATGAAAGTGGTAGCCTGTTTTTTGACTGTTTCCTCCACTAATGTCAAACTGAAAAAAAATTGCGACGCAAACAACATGCAAATCTATTATTCATCAAAAGGTTTGATAGGATTACAAAAGAAATATTTTACCATGAAACTTCATCACATGACCAAACAATTAATTCCTATGTATAAATTGAAAAACTAACCAAATTGCGGAAAGAAAGCAATTAAAGAAAAACAATCACATTTGGAAAACTAAGTATTGCGTTCGCCATGACAATGCGAAGTCACGTACACTTTTGGTCACTTATTAAAAAAAAATAATATTGGAGCTCGATTGTAATGCGTTGTTGCATATACCACATAATCCTAGAATTTATTTATTCCAATTGCTATTTCGTTTTTGTAAAACTTCTTAAATGGTAAAATTTAAATATGATGATGTCAAATCTCATTCAGTGCAATTTTTTCAGAATAAAGACAATACGTTTTTCGAAAGTGCAATGGTAATATTGTCTGAAAATTATTGAAAATATTGGACAGTAATTTATTGAATAAAGTAATTTTAATCCCAGAAAAAAACTTTCATTGTCTTTAAAATAATCCTCAATTATTTATTTGCCGAATCTTTTCTTTTGCTATCGGAGAAAATGATAACATTCTGCTTGATGTAATGAAAAAAAGATGAGTAAAACGTGAAAACCGGTTAGCTGAAATCAAAAAACTGTAATGCAAATCGTACAAATGTAACACATATAATGTTCAATAAAATAGTCTTAATAATTTCTTAAGCAATTTAATTCCAGTAAATTTTTAACTGCTTTAAGCCACTTTTATAAAAATAATGTAAAAGGATTGTTTTGTTATTTTTCTGACTTTAATCATTTAAATTCTTTCTAATAAACTGTACTTCTGAAATGCTAAGAAAAAAGAAATACTTGATACTAGCATAATGCAACTAAATCTAGACAATTATGCAAAATAGGATGTATAGAAATTCCATTTAATTTGAAAAAAAAAAGTAATTTTCTATCCTTTAAAGTATTAAACAGCTTTTAATCTAAGCTGTATTATGGATTTGCGAATTGATATAAAATTAATTAAATGACAAACTCCATTAAAGGTAAGCTTCGATTTTAAAATGATCCTCTCCAATTCTGAATTGAGTTCTTTTGTGAAAAAAGGAAAGAACAATGAACGAGAGTGATTAAAGAATCAATGGCAAATATGTGGAAGCTATTTAAAACCTGACTAAAAACTTCAGTTGTATGTAAGTCTCTTGATTTATTACTGGAGGCTAATAAAATTACGCATTTTGTTTATAGAACATAAGCAAATCTGTGAAATCGTTCCAATTAAAAAGGATATATCCGATTTAGACGATTATAATTATGGGGACATATTGAATGAATTTTTTTAATTGATGTATTTAGAAGAAAGTATTAAATTCCTGAACTATTTAATTAGAATATTACAAAAATAACTTTTGAAATATACCAAGCAAGAATTTATCACATTAATTTAAAAGAGTACCTAAGTAATGATAAAAATAATAATGCAAACCAGCCCTTTCGGCTTTGTCCGAAAAGTAGGTTGATTTCTTTCTTTCTTTCTTTTTTTTTATTTTAAAGTATTACATACATCAGATTTAATACAAATTAAAGAAATTCATCTCAATCCTTTTAAGTTCGCTATTTTGGTGAGAAAGACAATTTGTAACAATATTTTAAATTAGGCTTACCAAATGTAATTGAATGGATATCAGGCTATTATATCAAAAATGTTAAAAATTTGTTGGAATCATGGTTTAAAAACTGTCTGCAGTCTGTAATATAACCTATACCATTCAATGTATGCCACCGAAAACTTTTGTGTGCCCTGTAAAGAAATCACAAAACAAACATACTTGATTAACAAATTCATCCAAGGCACTTGGACGAATTATCATAGGCGTGAATTGGTTCAGTAATTCGGATGTTATCGTGATGACAAGTTTTGCATGTTTTGCCTTGTGTGTCCGTGTAAATCCTAATCCTAATAATATTATAAATGTGAAAGTGTGTATGAATGTTTGTCTGAAATAAACATCAAAGCGAATGATTTAATGACCCAGTATCTTTGCGTATAAGATGGATTATAAGACAGAAATGAACATAGGCTGTGTTTTATTTTATTTTACTCAAATATTTTTCTTAATAATTCAAAATTTCATTATTTTTATAGAGAATCAATAAACATTTCCCAATAAAATTTAACCATTTTTCTTTCTTGTTGCCAATAAATAAAAATCAGGAATAATAATTTTCCCCCAACAATTAATTTTCAATTGAAAAATTTCCATATGAAAAATTAAAATGAAATAAAAAATTGAGAGTAACAAAGAAGATTAATATGACGCCATATTAGATAAAAATGGGCATTTTGAAGTATTTGATAATAATAATGCAAGATGCATAAATAAGAGTAAGTACAGAAAGCAGAAGAATATGACGTCATACATCGAAAATAAAACGGATATCTTTCATATTGAAATAAAATGTTCGTGGGTTCTGGTGTTATTTCTCATTATTTTATTTCCTTTCTTTCTTTTTCTTTTGTATTTCACATGAAATTAGTATATTTTAAATGTATGTAATATATATGTTTTAAATGTATGTGTTTTAAATTAAAGTTCTGTATTTTAAATGAAATGAATACCATACCAATGATGGCGATTGGAACAATACTTGGCAGTTTATCGTCCGCGCACAGCTAAAAAAAAGAATTTTTAATTAAAATTTTTAAAACATTAAAGAAAAAAGCTTGAAAAGAATATGGATAGCAAATGTTAATAATATGCACCAAAAAATTATCCATGTCGAAAATTTCGTCATGAGCGGGAAATAGTTTTTTTCATTCATAAAAACTAAAAAATTAACTCGATTGCCTGAGAAAAAAAAAAAAAAAAAAAAAAAAATACGAGTGTTAAATCTTAGAGTCCATCTCAGAAAATATGAAGAAAAATAACTTTATTTCTAAAAAGAAGTTGCATTTTCGTTCAGAAAACATAAATATTTAATAAGATTGCGTCAAAGTAACATCATTTTCCCTCTGCCAGTTTTAAAATTATGGCCTTGAGGGCTTGAAGTATATTGGTACAATCGAGACATGTTTGTGAATCGTTGTTTGACAACCGGATTTTAATTCCAAATTTATTTTAGCTTTAAAAGAGCAAAAAGTTTGTCGTAATTTTTAAAAATAGTTTTTTTTTTTAATGGGCTTATTTTTTTAAAATAGATTTTTGTAAAGTGAGTAAATAATGAGCCGCGCATGCGCAGTAGCGTATTACTGCTTATTTTACTTGCAGGGCAGAGTATTACAGCTTATTTTACTGTTTATTACTGTTAATTTCACGCTATAATACTGGCAGCTGGGATGCCAGTATTATACTCTAAATCAACAACTTTTTTTTGCAGCGTAGCCCTGATTCTAGATAATTGTGAATAAAGCTCTTTGCTCTCTTTGTGCCTTTATGAATTTTTACACTTTTGTTGTCTTGAATGACAGTCTGCAGTATTTACTCTTTCTAATTCTTTCTATCATAGTTGAAAGTGTTTATGACTTCGGTTTGTCTAGCCGCCTATCTGTCTATCTGTTTCACCGTCTGTCCGTGTTCTAACTCTTGTCAATATTCTCAGATTGTCATGTAATTTTTGTGTTTAATTGAAGCTCACTATAGAATGTTTGTTACTGAAAATGAAGTATTTACAGTTAATTTACAGGGACATACAAAAAAATTCCGTTACATTATGGTCCATGGAAAAAATCGTTTGCGGTACATTTGAATGTTATTACGACAATTTGAATATAATTACATTGATTATGCATCACTACGGTGGACTACAACATGCTCCTGGGGAATATAGAATGAGCAGCATTTATAGTTCGTTTACAGGGACACACAACAAAATTTCATTACACTATGGTCTATGGGGGGTGGGATGTGTT
Source organism: Maratus michaelseni (assembly GCA_963931845.1). Taxonomy (NCBI): domain Eukaryota; kingdom Metazoa; phylum Arthropoda; class Arachnida; order Araneae; family Salticidae; genus Maratus; species Maratus michaelseni. Next base: position 258,644,050 of record OZ007591.1, read on the forward strand.
TATGGTTTGTGGAAAATGTGTTTTGATGATGATACGATATTTCTAACATAATTAAATTGACATGGATCACTGGAGTGTACTACTAGTAAATCTACAGATCAGAGGCCTCAACGTCAGCTCTACAAATCATTGTTCATTAATCTCACTAATTTTTAATATAATCTGCATAATATTGAACCCCCCCCCCCCCGTTCTCACTTTAATTTTATATTATCAATTTCCAGTAATTGGGCTATTTCATTATTTGAGTATATGTCTGAGTGCATTTACTATTGTAATTTCATTAAATTAACCATCTCTTTGTGCAAGAGATTTTATCCTATCCTTAAAAGAACACTTATTTTTCAACCACTAAATATCATATGTTGCTGAAATTGAATAAAATTTCGTGTATTAAATATACTTATATACTTATACAAATATAAATTCCTCTTATGAGACTTATATTCAATTTACACATATTCAATGTTTTTATAATTTTCGTTTGGAAAACCGATTTGGTCATCTTTCTTTAGTAATTAAAATAAATCCTTATCTATTTCATTAGAAAAAGCATATTAAAAATTTAAATCACCCGAAAATTAGCTATTTTGTTAATAAAATTTCGCGTCAAAATAATGCGATTCACTTTAATTTTATTTTATCGATATTCTTTGAAATACAGTTGCTTGGCAACCATTTAATAAAAGAGAGAAAAAAAAAGAAATGCTTTGGAAATTTTTGTAAAAAATGAGAAATTAAAACGTTTCCATATCTTTCAAATTAATACGTAAAATTTCCCAATAATTTATACAATTTCGAAATTCTAATAAATATATTGGCAAATTTTCGAAGCGATCGGATTAAATTCAGATCTCCAATTCGTAAATTTAGCATCCATAATTTAGCATTTACAATTATCCCAATGCGTCACTGACGTTTTGGCAATAACATGTTTTCTGTAGCGTGTGCATATTTCTAGTGCATAGAATTTTTCGTTCATTTACAAAGACACTCAAAAAAAAAATAAATAAATAAATAAATAAATAAAAAATGTTGCAGGACGGACAAATGATCGGTAATTGCTGGAAGTACGTTTTCAGCTGTTGTATGTATATTTAAACTTAACTATGTTTCAGTATATTACACGTGGTGTGTATAAATTTTATAGATCATTTGCAAGGCTGCATTCGCACAGATTACCAGATATAGACATTAAGTATAGAAAATGAATTTTTGATGCTTTATTGGGCTTTTAATTCGTGTATTTAGATATCTCATTTCATTGTATGCAAAAAATCAAATTTCTTAACAATAATATTCAGTTAGAGTTGAACGGTGTTTGATAATCCATATGTCGGATGCATAATTTTTTTTTTTTTTTTTTTTTTTTAGAAGTTTCACTACGAATTCCTTAATCCCCTTTATTCGGCTTGTCATGTTACTTTACCTTAAACATAAATTTTAATTGCTTGCCTTGAAAAATACGTTATAATTTAGAATGTGTGAGAGAAAAGGACTATATCAATATCGATTTTTTTTTCTGTTTTGATTGGTTAAAAATGTTTTTTAATTGTTGAAATAAGAACATAATCATTATCGAGAATAAAGATGATATACACGTATGGGCTGTTAACATTGCCGTTTATCATGAGAGACAATAGTATCTCGAGTGACGCAGCATACATATTCACTTCTAATATATATAACAGACAAAAATTACAATGGAAACAAAACATGCTTCGGGAGGTTCTAGTGTTGATTCTAATTGGTGACCTAAAATTTTTATGTTTTTACTTATGAATTTTTAATAATTGTATTAATAATTAATTATTAATATTTCATAAACAATTTATTCCAAAATATGCGTGAACTTTATGTTTGAGCTTTTACAAAGTATCATATGAAACAAAAACACATTACGTATTAATTACTAAATTCACTCAAATTATATAAATAAAATGCAACACTGAGTGTGGCGTTATATGTACGAGTCCATGCATAATATTCTAATACAAAATTTGAAAAATAATAAACATATCGCAAGGACACTTCAAATTTCTTATATCGAAAACGAAAAATGCATAATTTTTAAACGCAAAACTGTCCAAGCGTATAACTTTTAAACGGTTTCACAACCTTTTATTTATTAAAAAGGGTACGTTTCGGTGATGGTCGCCTATCGATTTCATCAGGATCCAAAACAGGCATTTTGTATCAATTGTTGCTGCCTTCTTCTTTTTCTTCTTCTTCTTTTTTTTTTTTTTTTTTTTTTTTCATTTTTGTTTACGTTATATTCTTAAAATGTTTGTAAAAAATTTGTCAAAGACCGCGATAATTTTGAATATGTTGTGACCACTATATATATTTTTTAAATATTCATCCCATCGTGCATTTTTTTTTTTTTTTTTTTTTTTTTTTTTTTTTTTACAGAGACACATCAAAAATTTAATACAATATCGTTACTCACTTGTCAAAAAGAGCAATATTTACAACACTGTGATTAAAAATGTATACGAAAAACAGTAAATGTTTGCCACAAAAAACACATTGTTGTAAAAAACTTACTCTTGTTAAATTACGCCAACTAACGTGCAACAAGTATGTATCAGTGTAATAAGTTAAGGAACTATCATTTGAAGTCGGTTTTATTTTTTTCTTAAAAAATATTTGTTCTTGTTTGCTGTCGATACTTTAAGATTGCCTGTATGCAGTCTAGTTTATACATATATATGTATATTTTCTCTTCTAGATCCCGTTCCCGCCCTCGAAAATTATCAAGTGCTTCTGCAGCGCACGATGCGAATCCAAGACCTGGAGATCGAAAACCGACACCTGAGGGAGACCATCAACGACTATAATCGGGAATTCAAAGCAGTACGCAATCAAGGTAAGGCGCACATCGGATTATTACGGGTCATTCCCCAAGGAACACACAAAATGATATCCAAAATATTTATTTAAAGCAACTGAAATTATTTTACAATGGAAATTTTTTGTGGTACAGCCGTACAATGAAAGTAAATAATTAAATAATATAAAGTACATTAATTTTTCGTATAAATAATGTGTCTACAGAACCTGATAAACCATGCCTGCGGACTTTCACAACTACCACTTATTGTGTGTATAAAATTGAATTTTTTTTTTTTTTTTTTTTACCTTCGTACATTATTTATTTTTCATTCAATTAAGTAAGTTATATAAAGTAAATTCAATAAAGTGAAGCTAATTTTAGATTTAATTTTAAATGGTAATTTTCTTTATTTATACAGTAGTAGTAAGATAGTGGGGGTTCACCGGCCACAGGAGCTCTCATTTGAGGAATGGGGATTCCAGACTGAGGAACGAGGATTCCTCAAGGAGGAATGGGAATAAGGGGGAGGAGGTACCTTCACAACCGATAATACAATGTTCAGAATCATTCTTCTCTTTACAACAATAATTTCTGGTCCATCTAGTTATGTATCTGATATTTTGTAGAAAGGTTTGTGTATAAGAATATGTTTTAAAAAGCAAGTATATTATATATTTATTATAAATAGTTCTATGCGTGTCTATGTGTGTGTATGTGTGTTTGTGTGTGTGTGTGTGTGTGTGTGTGTATGTGTATGTATGTGCACGTGACAAATAGATCTCTTTGTGTGTGAGTATGACTATCTGATTATTTATGAAAGTTTTACAAAAAATTTTCATGTTTTTATAAAGAAAAAAAATATGCGGTAGTTAAAAAGTTTCACATATTAAAAAAAAAAAAATCTTTTAGAAAAAGTTTTGCATTACTTTAAAAAAAATTTATTTTATTAAAAATTTTATCTTAACAAAAAAAAAAAAAAGTTTCACTATAGTTTAACTACAACAAAAGTTTGTGTATAAAGATAACGTTTCACTAGTAAGGTTTAAAAAAAGTACTCAATAATAAAATCAACAATTTTTATTATAACAAAATAATTTACAGAAAGGTATTTACAGATCAAAATATACATCGCGATTTTGCGTTAGCAATACATATCAACATTTTCTTCTTTATTACAAACGGTATTAATGTCATAATGGCCATATGCTAAACTGCTTATTCCATCATCCAATAAGTAACGCTTGTCGTCAAAGGGACTTAAGCTAATTTTATTTTGAGTTAATGTATATAGGCGATGGTCATCTTGGGCAATCCTTACCTGTTTCTCCATACTTGTTTTTTGTTGTTGGAGGCACTCCAAGTAGTCTTCATGTTTAATTTTCTGCCGAACAATCTGCGTAGATACGCCTTTTGCACGCTTCTTTTCGTCTTTAACAGATTTTAGAGAATACATTTTTGATTTCAGTCCGACAAACTCAAGGGCTAATTCACCATTAAGTTCATCCTTAAACTTTCCGAGCGTCTTCTTATTATCCTCAGAGTATAGACGATGAGATTTCGGGTATTCAGAAAAGTCAAACAACTCACGATGCTGCTCCAGATCCTTATAAATATTATTGGTTTGAATATGATACGTTAGGGAATCTGTATCCGTAAAGAGTAAAACTGCACGATCTTTGTATGTTTTCTTTATAAAATTGTAATGGAAATCATACATACAAAGTTTAGATAGTTCGAGTATAGAAAATCCAACATAGATGGGTCGGTTCATATGTATGCTAGTTTTTAATCTCTCCACAGCAGTCAAGTCTTCATCATAAGTTTTAAACGATTTAAAAGTAGGCGATGCTACTAATTTTTTGGCTCTTTTTTCACCGGTACAAAGCACAATATTTCTTCTTTTTCGTAGATTTTCCATGGTTTTACCAAAAACAGAATTGTTCATTAACTTAAAAAAGTCTTTCTCAAAAGAAGATTTTGCTTCTTTCCTTTTTTCGGTGTTGAAATTAATATATTTCTGTAACCATGGTCCCTGTTTAAATTTTAAAGCCTTATGCACAGCTGTAATTTTTAAACCAAGTTCTAAATAAAATTTGAGATTACGATAATGGGTTATATAATTTCGTTTATTATTTAAATTTGGTATAAGTTTAGGAGTTCCCACGAATTTCCTATTGTTAAGTAAGCTTCTTGCATGAGAAGACAGCATCTGATCCTCCACAGTTACTCTCTCAGGGGCGACAGGGTATTCATTATGCAAAGGATGTAAATGTTTCGGGTATTCCAAGTCTACCTCGAAAAGATACCCAATTTCGGAACTATCAGATAAAGATAGAACCCACTCTTCTGTCATATGACTTGTTTCACACCATTCAAAACCGCCGTAGGGTAAAAATTGGCTCATAGCCCACCCGTATAAGTTATTGGCATCCCAATACATAATGTAGCTGGGTGCCTCATTTTTCTTATAATCGGGCGTACCAGGGATGTTTGCTCGGGCATATCTTTTACTTATCATGCTAATGCCGCCTCTTATTCCATTTTCAACCATAAGCAACATATCTATATCACTGAGTAACTCTAAAGGTGTATCAGACATCTTCAAACAAGCCTGCCATGCTAGCCCAGGTGCTGTAAACAGGTGAGCAGGGTCAATTTCATAATACTGCTGACATAATTTCCTAAAGTTTTGAAACACGTCAGCAAGTAGTAGAACATCTGTCTTCACATAAAGGTTGTGATAATCACCAAGAGTCTTGATATCAAATGTTTTCCATACATTCTGGGCGTGTTGGTATTCCTTTTCACTTATAGGCTCATTGGTTAAACTATTAAAAAAGGCAGAAGGCGGAGGAAGCTGCTTCTCAGTAAATTTTTCAAAGCAAGTAAAATAATCATAGGGGTAAACCCCTTTCCGTATAAGTAAAGATAAATTATTATTTCGGGGGAAATTTTCTTCAAGAATAGTGAATTGATCAGGTTGAAGGTTTTTAACAAGTTTTTCCAATGACGTAGGCAAAAATTGGAAAGAGTCTATAAACACCATCTGAATATAAGATGTAGGCTTTCTGATTTTAAAGGTGATATAGTTTTCCATAGAAGTAGCAATAACATCGATTTCATGATCTTTGAATTTTCCAAGTTTTGTCATAATATGATGACCATCATAGTTTTTCAAGTTATGGAATATAACAGGAATTGTTTTACACTGCTTATAGTTCAAGTTGCATTCCACATGTGCAGCTCCTCTGTATGCACCTGACAGGTGATCATGGTCACGTGTACGTTTCTCATCTAAAGTTTTCTTACAAATATGACAAAATTCTGCTTCTCGAAATGCCTTTTCTTCCTTGGGAGAAAGCTTCATAGGTTTAACATTTAGTAACTTTTGACCTAAAATTTCCTTCTCTTGCATCATTCGGTTTAAAAAATGATCAACACAGTTTCTACCCCGATATACCTGTGCTTTCTTCACACACGTTCCATCGGGTCCAATAACCACATAGGCATAACCACATGGCAAGTGATAGGTTGTTTTCTCGGTATAGGATGCTTTAGAAGAGGGAGGGGCTGATGAAATAGGTATAAGTAGACTCTCAAAATCCGCATAAATCGTATAGGCAACAGGATGTTGTAAACGAATACCTGTAAACTTTAATATATTATCATTTTCACTAGGCATCTTTATAGCTTGTGCAACATGTTGAGAACAATATTCATTATGCTTATCCAATAGATCTTGTCTTGAAAATCGGTGTAAACATCGATAACAATAATAGCCAGCGGCTCTATGCTTGGTAAGATCACCTAAAAGTCTTGAAAAACTTCTTATCAAACAATAGTGTTGTTTTTCACCGTCACCAACCAATAACAAATTAACCACATCTTGATCTTTCTTTTCAGATATATACAGGGGGCAAACTTCATCCTCTTCATAACCAAACACATTCACCCGTAAATTGTTGAGTTGTTCAATAACAGGTATCTTCTGAAGAGGTACAGGGCATTCTACATTACCTAATTTAATATCATGTTCAAAAGGTCGATAATGTGAAACACGTTCAGGTTTTTTTGTATAATCCAAGTTCAGTTTAAAAGCCAAAAGACACCATACTAAACATTTGTTATCTTCGTTTTTTATATTCAGCAAGGCTTTTTTATCATCGAGTTTTTTAGACAAAGGAATATAGGAACTCGCAGCGAGGGGATGATATTTAGCAATCTTGAGTTCTAAATGAAGAATTTTTCTAAGTTTCCAGCCAGAACCTCTTTGTACAAATTCTTCAAAGGATTTAATAATCTTCGAAAATCCTTCCTCAATATGTTGTGAAATAGTATCTTCTATAAGTTCGGTCATACACGAACATCGAAAATAACATTGAATTTCTTCAAACTCCTCATTATCAGTTAGACGTTCAAGTGATATTTTTTCTACCATATACCATTTAATTGCACCTTTTTCATGAATTTCACTTATTAAACGTTCTTGTATTTCAGTTTGTACATGGCTATGAAATACCTCTAAATCATTTTCCTCACGTTCATCAGGACGCAAAATCACTGTTTTAAACACATTAAGCGCATCAGAATACTTTGTGTTTTTCGACTTTGCATTAGATAAGCTCATTTTACGCTTTACACTCACAAGAGGTGTGCGGGGGTGTTGAGTGCGTACATGTTGTCTCAGTTCAAATTTTCTTCCAAACACTTTATCGCAATCACGGCAAGGATATGTTGAATTCCGATGCGACTGTAAATGCTGCTTCAAATTATCCTTACGTGTAAAAGCTTGATCACATTCATCACACTTAAATGTAGACTGACCATCAGTATTATGGATTTTCAGGTGTCTTAACAAGTTCGATCTCCTTCCAAAACACTTTCCACAAGTTTCACAGGAAAACGACTTTTCATTAAGATGAACCTTAACATGTTGATTTAAATTAGAATATGTTGCAAAGACTTTGTCACAAGTGAGACAAACATGCTTTTTTTCCACATTCGTAGGAGTCACAGTCTTTAAAGAAACATCCTCTTCAACTTGCTGATTAAAATTGGAAGAACTTTGAGATATAGTATCTTTTTCTGAAAAAACTTCAGAGAATCCATCATGCTGTAACAATCCAACACTATCATGTGTTTTTAAATGTCTTTGTAGGTTTGATCTTCGATAAAAAGACTTCTGGCAGATATTACAACTATATAATTTCTCGCCAGAATGAATTTTCATATGTCGGTTCAGATTAGAAATGCTCGAAAAATCTTTATCACAGGTAAGACAGGTAAACATCTTCTTCGCAGATACAGAATCTCCCACAATCGAGGTTTCATCAATAGGCATATCAACATCCATAATATAAAATCAATAAAAAAAACTTTAACTCTTAATGGCAAACAACAGCGATTTGCACTGATAAAAAGCGGGAGCAATTTAAAACACGTTTAACCACTAGCGATATGAATCCTCAAATGATAAAAATCCTAATTTTCCCCCGTCTATTTATACCGACCCGAAAGCAAAGTTGAGTTGTAGTATTGCTTGATATGATTGTTATCAAAACGCGTCATACGATTTCGGGGGCCTATAAGTTTCTTTCCCCTCTTTATAATATAGCATAATTAAACAGATAAACCCGAATGTATACCAATTTAAATTCGTAAATTATATTATATCACAAAATATAAAAAATCCTACAAAATAAAAATAGAATTTGGCACTTACCCCAAAAACACATCCACTTTAGTTGTTAGTCTGCACTTAACTAATCTTTCTTCCTTATCTATAGTAGGGGGCGCTGCCATCGCCGCGAGAGGTACTGCCCGTCTTCCGGTGTGTGACGTAGTTTCCGGTTTGCGATAAGAATAAACCTTAAATACGCGCGCTTAGTCATTCTTCCCTAACTCTTACTCGCTAGCAGTGGTCAGTTTCTTGTTTAGACGTGTTGGGTGACGTCATTACAAGATTATCCCTTTATCAACAGGTAAACAGCTGCAGTGACGTCACAAGTCATATGACATAGCTGATAACGGTACGATTAGCTGATAAAAATTTGTACTAATCATCTATTTCTCTTCAAGTCATTGCACGAGACGGGTGAGCTCCAACAGCTGTACATAAGGTAAGAGTAATTTATATATTATAATAGGATTTTAAATTAATTTAGTAGATGTTACAATTTGATATTTAAAAATTTTCATGCTAAACGATTTGATTATATGTTGTTCATCATACTAAATCCACAAATTTTAATTCAAAAGAAATATTATTAAAATTATAATCTAAAATAAATTAGCGAAAATGCATAACAAATCTCAACAAAAAGAAGCTAATTATAAAAGGAAATGTACGAAGTTTATAAATTTACACATGTGTTAAACGCGTTTACAAACCTTATCATAGGCAAAAGTCTAACTATAAGTTTAACTATAAGTCAACATGTAATATATTTGTGAAAATGAATCTCATGATTTTTAATTTTCCAAGTTCAGTTTCAATCATATTGTAAAAGGTTAATTCAAACTTTGAGATGATTTATAGTAAAATACTTAAATTAAAATGTATTTTTGATAGTTTAAGAATTATAAACTACAACTTTGACTACTTTTTAAAATGTTTGCCCAGTAGGAAACTACAATAACATGTTTATGCTTGAATTTTTCTGATAACATGTCTGTGTTCGAATTTTTCTGATAACATGTCTGTGTTTGAATTTTTCTGATAACATGTCTGCGCTTGAATTTTTCTTATAACAGGTCTATGTTTGATTTTTCTCTTCTTTTAAAATGTATAAATTTTTTGCTATGCATGTCTTTCGATTTCATTGAAGAAAAAAGTAATCGATCAACTTTTTCAAACCATTTTAATGTTAATATTTTTAAACGAACGCAATAATCAGATAAAAATATATGTAGCTAATTCATATTATCCCACTAAACATTGCAAAACAATAAAACTCACAAAAATTTTATACTTCAACATTCAAAAATTGACAATATTCACATCTTAATACTAAAAAACAATCCTTATCTTGAAGTATTTATTTCCTGTAACAAAATCTAAAATTTTCATATGAACAAGACCCAAGTTAGAAACTTTACCCATGAACTTAATACCAATCTTTAATCATAAAGTGATAAAACTGATTTTTTTTTTTTTTAAAGTTACTTCTAAAACATCTCATAGATGGCGCTGTTGAAAAAAAATAATTCAAAACTTGTTTAAAAGACTTAAAAAAATTAAATCTAACTTTAAACTAACAAAAACCAGTAGAACAATCACTTTCAGGTAGAAATATTTAAAAAATAACTGTTAATGTAGCAGGTGGGGATAACAGACATGCTGGAACAGGAAGTGGGGCATGTTTAGACAGGAGTGATCCCGGAAGTAAGACCGGAAATACGAAAGGAAGTCGAAGCTGGAACATCCGGCTTCCACTTCCATCGCGTTTCCGGTCTTACTTCCGGGATCACTCCTGTCTAAACATGCCCCACTTCCTGTCTCAACATGCCTGTTATCCCCACCTGCGACTTCCGGTGTCCACACCTGCCACTTCCGTTGACCTTCACAGAGCACAGAGGTCACCACAGCATCCACAGCTGATGCAGAACTGTCAAATATTATCTACTTGATGTTTATCGGTATTTTGGTCAAATTTTTTGTAAAAGTGTTTTAAATAAGTTGTGGATTAATTTTTTACAAGTTTCGAAATGATTTTTTCACAGCAGCGCCCCCTATGAACGGTTTTAGAAGTTTTAATTATTTTAAAATATTTCTAATTGAAAGTAATTTTTCTGGAGTTTGATGATAGTTTAAAGTTAGATTTATTTTTTAATATATTTTAAACAAGTTTGAGTTCATTTTTTTCAGCAACGCCCTCTGTGAGCGGTTTTAGAATTAACAGTTATTTTTTAAATATTTCTACCTGAAAGTGATTGTTCTACTGGTTTTTGTTAGTTTAAAGTTAGATTTAATTTTTTTAAGTCTTTTAAACAAGTTTTGAATTATTTTTTTTCAACAGCGCCATCTATGAGATGTTTTAGAAGTAACTTTAAAAAAAAAAAAAATCAGTTTTATCACTTTATGATTAAAGATTGGTATTAAGTTCATGGGTAAAGTTTCTAACTTGGGTCTTGTTCATATGAAAATTTTAGATTTTGTTACAGGAAATAAATACTTCAAGATAAGGATTGTTTTTTAGTATTAAGATGTGAATATTGTCAATTTTTGAATGTTGAAGTATAAAATTTTTGTGAGTTTTATTGTTTTGCAATGTTTAGTGGGATAATATGAATTAGCTACATATATTTTTATCTGATTATTGCGTTCGTTTAAAAATATTAACATTAAAATGGTTTGAAAAAGTTGATCGATTACTTTTTTCTTCAATGAAATCGAAAGACATGCATAGCAAAAAATTTATACATTTTAAAAGAAGAGAAAAATCAAACATAGACCTGTTATAAGAAAAATTCAAGCGCAGACATGTTATCAGAAAAATTCAAACACAGACATGTTATCAGAAAAATTCGAACACAGACATGTTATCAGAAAAATTCAAGCATAAACATGTTATTGTAGTTTCCTACTGGGCAAACATTTTAAAAAGTAATCAAAGTTGTAGTTTATAATTCTTAAACTATCAAAAATACATTTTAATTTAAGTATTTTACTATAAATCATCTCAAAGTTTGAATTAACCTTTTACAATATGATTGAAACTGAACTTGGAAAATTAAAAATCATGAGATTCATTTTCACAAATATATTACATGTTGACTTATAGTTAAACTTATAGTTAGACTTTTGCCTATGATAAGGTTTGTAAACGCGTTTAACACATGTGTAAATTTATAAACTTCGTACATTTCCTTTTATAATTAGCTTCTTTTTGTTGAGATTTGTTATGCATTTTCGCTAATTTATTTTAGATTATAATTTTAATAATATTTCTTTTGAATTAAAATTTGTGGATTTAGTATGATGAACAACATATAATCAAATCGTTTAGCATGAAAATTTTTAAATATCAAATTGTAACATCTACTAAATTAATTTAAAATCCTATTATAATATATAAATTACTCTTACCTTATGTACAGCTGTTGGAGCTCACCCGTCTCGTGCAATGACTTGAAGAGAAATAGATGATTAGTACAAATTTTTATCAGCTAATCGTACCGTTATCAGCTATGTCATATGACTTGTGACGTCACTGCAGCTGTTTACCTGTTGATAAAGGGATAATCTTGTAATGACGTCACCCAACACGTCTAAACAAGAAACTGACCACTGCTAGCGAGTAAGAGTTAGGGAAGAATGACTAAGCGCGCGTATTTAAGGTTTATTCTTATCGCAAACCGGAAACTACGTCACACACCGGAAGACGGGCAGTACCTCTCGCGGCGATGGCAGCGCCCCCTACTATAGATAAGGAAGAAAGATTAGTTAAGTGCAGACTAACAACTAAAGTGGATGTGTTTTTGGGGTAAGTGCCAAATTCTATTTTTATTTTGTAGGATTTTTTATATTTTGTGATATAATATAATTTACGAATTTAAATTGGTATACATTCGGGTTTATCTGTTTAATTATGCTATATTATAAAGAGGGGAAAGAAACTTATAGGCCCCCGAAATCGTATGACGCGTTTTGATAACAATCATATCAAGCAATACTACAACTCAACTTTGCTTTCGGGTCGGTATAAATAGACGGGGGAAAATTAGGATTTTTATCATTTGAGGATTCATATCGCTAGTGGTTAAACGTGTTTTAAATTGCTCCCGCTTTTTATCAGTGCAAATCGCTGTTGTTTGCCATTAAGAGTTAAAGTTTTTTTTATTGATTTTATATTATGGATGTTGATATGCCTATTGATGAAACCTCGATTGTGGGAGATTCTGTATCTGCGAAGAAGATGTTTACCTGTCTTACCTGTGATAAAGATTTTTCGAGCATTTCTAATCTGAACCGACATATGAAAATTCATTCTGGCGAGAAATTATATAGTTGTAATATCTGCCAGAAGTCTTTTTATCGAAGATCAAACCTACAAAGACATTTAAAAACACATGATAGTGTTGGATTGTTACAGCATGATGGATTCTCTGAAGTTTTTTCAGAAAAAGATACTATATCTCAAAGTTCTTCCAATTTTAATCAGCAAGTTGAAGAGGATGTTTCTTTAAAGACTGTGACTCCTACGAATGTGGAAAAAAAGCATGTTTGTCTCACTTGTGACAAAGTCTTTGCAACATATTCTAATTTAAATCAACATGTTAAGGTTCATCTTAATGAAAAGTCGTTTTCCTGTGAAACTTGTGGAAAGTGTTTTGGAAGGAGATCGAACTTGTTAAGACACCTGAAAATCCATAATACTGATGGTCAGTCTACATTTAAGTGTGATGAATGTGATCAAGCTTTTACACGTAAGGATAATTTGAAGCAGCATTTACAGTCGCATCGGAATTCAACATATCCTTGCCGTGATTGCGATAAAGTGTTTGGAAGAAAATTTGAACTGAGACAACATGTACGCACTCAACACCCCCGCACACCTCTTGTGAGTGTAAAGCGTAAAATGAGCTTATCTAATGCAAAGTCGAAAAACACAAAGTATTCTGATGCGCTTAATGTGTTTAAAACAGTGATTTTGCGTCCTGATGAACGTGAGGAAAATGATTTAGAGGTATTTCATAGCCATGTACAAACTGAAATACAAGAACGTTTAATAAGTGAAATTCATGAAAAAGGTGCAATTAAATGGTATATGGTAGAAAAAATATCACTTGAACGTCTAACTGATAATGAGGAGTTTGAAGAAATTCAATGTTATTTTCGATGTTCGTGTATGACCGAACTTATAGAAGATACTATTTCACAACATATTGAGGAAGGATTTTCGAAGATTATTAAATCCTTTGAAGAATTTGTACAAAGAGGTTCTGGCTGGAAACTTAGAAAAATTCTTCATTTAGAACTCAAGATTGCTAAATATCATCCCCTCGCTGCGAGTTCCTATATTCCTTTGTCTAAAAAACTCGATGATAAAAAAGCCTTGCTGAATATAAAAAACGAAGATAACAAATGTTTAGTATGGTGTCTTTTGGCTTTTAAACTGAACTTGGATTATACAAAAAAACCTGAACGTGTTTCACATTATCGACCTTTTGAACATGATATTAAATTAGGTAATGTAGAATGCCCTGTACCTCTTCAGAAGATACCTGTTATTGAACAACTCAACAATTTACGGGTGAATGTGTTTGGTTATGAAGAGGATGAAGTTTGCCCCCTGTATATATCTGAAAAGAAAGATCAAGATGTGGTTAATTTGTTATTGGTTGGTGACGGTGAAAAACAACACTATTGTTTGATAAGAAGTTTTTCAAGACTTTTAGGTGATCTTACCAAGCATAGAGCCGCTGGCTATTATTGTTATCGATGTTTACACCGATTTTCAAGACAAGATCTATTGGATAAGCATAATGAATATTGTTCTCAACATGTTGCACAAGCTATAAAGATGCCTAGTGAAAATGATAATATATTAAAGTTTACAGGTATTCGTTTACAACATCCTGTTGCCTATACGATTTATGCGGATTTTGAGAGTCTACTTATACCTATTTCATCAGCCCCTCCCTCTTCTAAAGCATCCTATACCGAGAAAACAACCTATCACTTGCCATGTGGTTATGCCTATGTGGTTATTGGACCCGATGGAACGTGTGTGAAGAAAGCACAGGTATATCGGGGTAGAAACTGTGTTGATCATTTTTTAAACCGAATGATGCAAGAGAAGGAAATTTTAGGTCAAAAGTTACTAAATGTTAAACCTATGAAGCTTTCTCCCAAGGAAGAAAAGGCATTTCGAGAAGCAGAGTTTTGTCATATTTGTAAGAAAACTTTAGATGAGAAACGTACACGTGACCATGATCACCTGTCAGGTGCATACAGAGGAGCTGCACATGTGGAATGCAACTTGAACTATAAGCAGTGTAAAACAATTCCTGTTATATTCCATAACTTGAAAAACTATGATGGTCATCATATTATGACAAAACTTGGAAAATTCAAAGATCATGAAATCGATGTTATTGCTACTTCTATGGAAAACTATATCACCTTTAAAATCAGAAAGCCTACATCTTATATTCAGATGGTGTTTATAGACTCTTTCCAATTTTTGCCTACGTCATTGGAAAAACTTGTTAAAAACCTTCAACCTGATCAATTCACTATTCTTGAAGAAAATTTCCCCCGAAATAATAATTTATCTTTACTTATACGGAAAGGGGTTTACCCCTATGATTATTTTACTTGCTTTGAAAAATTTACTGAGAAGCAGCTTCCTCCGCCTTCTGCCTTTTTTAATAGTTTAACCAATGAGCCTATAAGTGAAAAGGAATACCAACACGCCCAGAATGTATGGAAAACATTTGATATCAAGACTCTTGGTGATTATCACAACCTTTATGTGAAGACAGATGTTCTACTACTTGCTGACGTGTTTCAAAACTTTAGGAAATTATGTCAGCAGTATTATGAAATTGACCCTGCTCACCTGTTTACAGCACCTGGGCTAGCATGGCAGGCTTGTTTGAAGATGTCTGATACACCTTTAGAGTTACTCAGTGATATAGATATGTTGCTTATGGTTGAAAATGGAATAAGAGGCGGCATTAGCATGATAAGTAAAAGATATGCCCGAGCAAACATCCCTGGTACGCCCGATTATAAGAAAAATGAGGCACCCAGCTACATTATGTATTGGGATGCCAATAACTTATACGGGTGGGCTATGAGCCAATTTTTACCCTACGGCGGTTTTGAATGGTGTGAAACAAGTCATATGACAGAAGAGTGGGTTCTATCTTTATCTGATAGTTCCGAAATTGGGTATCTTTTCGAGGTAGACTTGGAATACCCGAAACATTTACATCCTTTGCATAATGAATACCCTGTCGCCCCTGAGAGAGTAACTGTGGAGGATCAGATGCTGTCTTCTCATGCAAGAAGCTTACTTAACAATAGGAAATTCGTGGGAACTCCTAAACTTATACCAAATTTAAATAATAAACGAAATTATATAACCCATTATCGTAATCTCAAATTTTATTTAGAACTTGGTTTAAAAATTACAGCTGTGCATAAGGCTTTAAAATTTAAACAGGGACCATGGTTACAGAAATATATTAATTTCAACACCGAAAAAAGGAAAGAAGCAAAATCTTCTTTTGAGAAAGACTTTTTTAAGTTAATGAACAATTCTGTTTTTGGTAAAACCATGGAAAATCTACGAAAAAGAAGAAATATTGTGCTTTGTACCGGTGAAAAAAGAGCCAAAAAATTAGTAGCATCGCCTACTTTTAAATCGTTTAAAACTTATGATGAAGACTTGACTGCTGTGGAGAGATTAAAAACTAGCATACATATGAACCGACCCATCTATGTTGGATTTTCTATACTCGAACTATCTAAACTTTGTATGTATGATTTCCATTACAATTTTATAAAGAAAACATACAAAGATCGTGCAGTTTTACTCTTTACGGATACAGATTCCCTAACGTATCATATTCAAACCAATAATATTTATAAGGATCTGGAGCAGCATCGTGAGTTGTTTGACTTTTCTGAATACCCGAAATCTCATCGTCTATACTCTGAGGATAATAAGAAGACGCTCGGAAAGTTTAAGGATGAACTTAATGGTGAATTAGCCCTTGAGTTTGTCGGACTGAAATCAAAAATGTATTCTCTAAAATCTGTTAAAGACGAAAAGAAGCGTGCAAAAGGCGTATCTACGCAGATTGTTCGGCAGAAAATTAAACATGAAGACTACTTGGAGTGCCTCCAACAACAAAAAACAAGTATGGAGAAACAGGTAAGGATTGCCCAAGATGACCATCGCCTATATACATTAACTCAAAATAAAATTAGCTTAAGTCCCTTTGACGACAAGCGTTACTTATTGGATGATGGAATAAGCAGTTTAGCATATGGCCATTATGACATTAATACCGTTTGTAATAAAGAAGAAAATGTTGATTTGTATTGCTAACGCAAAATCGCGATGTATATTTTGATCTGTAAATACCTTTCTGTAAATTATTTTGTTATAATAAAAATTGTTGATTTTATTATTGAGTACTTTTTTTAAACCTTACTAGTGAAACGTTATCTTTATACACAAACTTTTGTTGTAGTTAAACTATAGTGAAACTTTTTTTTTTTTTGTTAAGATAAAATTTTTAATAAAATAAATTTTTTTTAAAGTAATGCAAAACTTTTTCTAAAAGATTTTTTTTTTTTTAATATGTGAAACTTTTTAACTACCGCATATTTTTTTTCTTTATAAAAACATGAAAATTTTTTGTAAAACTTTCATAAATAATCAGATAGTCATACTCACACACAAAGAGATCTATTTGTCACGTGCACATACATACACATACACACACACACACACACACACACACAAACACACATACACACACATAGACACGCATAGAACTATTTATAATAAATATATAATATACTTGCTTTTTAAAACATATTCTTATACACAAACCTTTCTACAAAATATCAGATACATAACTAGATGGACCAGAAATTATTGTTGTAAAGAGAAGAATGATTCTGAACATTGTATTATCGGTTGTGAAGGTACCTCCTCCCCCTTATTCCCATTCCTCCTTGAGGAATCCTCGTTCCTCAGTCTGGAATCCCCATTCCTCAAATGAGCGCTCCTGTGGCCGGTGAACCCCCACTATCTTACTACTTACAGTAAAACCTCTTAAAACGGAACCTGTTAAAGACAGAAAAAAAATCCCCTTTAGAAAAGCTTTCGTATTTTTAAGTATAATTGTGTGGTTTCTTTCCATCGGGAATCAAAAAATTGTTTCATTTAAGGCAGGATTCGTTTTACACAGGTTTCCTTTTCATATGTTTTACTGCAGTTTTATTTGATAAATAACTATACTGGCATACAATATTGAGTTAGTTCCCAGACAAAAGGTTAATAATTTATAAAGGCCAACAGATGGCAAAAAAAAAAAAAAAAGAGTGTGAAGTTGTTGTAAACATAGAGATATTTTGTAAGTTTAAAAATTTTTAATTTTTTCTTGAAATCAATCATGTAAAAAACTCATGACTGTAAAGATCGCACAATCAGTTTCGTAGTCCAGATAAAAACAGGTAAGGATTATACAATAGTAAAATTAACTGGCGACTACTTTTATATTCAGTGTACTATACAATTTACAAAACAATTTCTTTGTGGTAGATTTCTCTTGAAAATATCGTAATACAAGTATATGGCAGAGATTATTTTTTCAAAAAGTAGTGCAAATAGAAAAAAAAATAATCCACTGGGGCGTATATGTCCCGACTCGTAATCAAAGAGTTAACAAAATTGTGTCTATTTATGTCAAGGTCTTAACTGAATCTGAAGTTTGGTGAAAATAAGTGCATTAGTTCTTGCGATAGAGCTATTGCGGAAATCATGTAAAACACAGCATAGTAGTGCCACCTATTGGGCGATTTTCACCAAAAACTAATCAGCACCAATTTATATCAGGGACTAACTGAATATAAAGTTTTATTAAATTTCGTGCATTGGTTCTTGAGATAGAGCGTCCACAAAATTTTTGTCACAGACAGACAGACAGAGTTACAGACTCAAAGGCAGACATTTTCTAAAAACAGTCAAATCGTGTTCAAAACCTTCTAAAACCTACGAAAACCGCAAGTCGAAAATTTTCATGAATCCAATACTTTCTTCTTGTAAAGATAGAAGAAAGTAAAAAGAGAAAGAAAACAAATTATAACTGATGCATGGTCCAAGAAATAAAAGATGCGACAAATTTTATAAATGTACAGTATCAAATACCATTAATTTCTCCAACTTTTTCATTTACACGACACTTTAAAGTTTTTCCTTTGTTAAATTTTAATCCTTTAGTTTATTTACATTATTAAACCTTTGTAAAAGATATTTCAACTATAGTATACAAAATTTTTTCCTTGCATTTATTTTATCTAATTGTTTCAAAAGTAGAATCCGGTTATCCCACTTGAAAACCACGGTCTAGAATAGGTAAATTTTATTGTAAGGCTACATTTCAGACTGCAACTATAATTCAATCAACCTCTTCATTCAGGTGGGGTTTATTACAAAGAATATCACAAAAAAGTATGTAAAAAGAAGCATAATTATTTATCTGCTTATTAAAAAAGGTTTTTAAATGCTTTAAAAATCTAATAATGGGGGAGGGGGGTTAACCCTTAAATCACACTGCGTCCCTTTTGCAGAACTAGTGACAAGAGTAATTAATTTAAATTATTTTAAAACTACTGTAAAATACATTTATGTTTATAATACTTAAATATATGTCCATCATTTTCTTGAACATTCTGTATAGAAGGATATTCTATTATTTTTCTCGAAGTATTCCACATCAGTCATAGTATACGTGTACTAAAAAAAATTGTTTTTAGTAAATAAGTTAATTCTTTTAAAAAAGTTATTTTAGACTATAATGTTAAAAATATTACTAGTGGAATTAGGTTATCTAAATGATTTGTAAAAAATAGCATTGTATTATTTTTCTTGAAAAACCACAGTGAAGTCTTTCATAACATTCATAATACACACGAATTTCGTTTTAAGACATTTATACAATGCCTGCCATGTTTGGTATTTATAAAAATCATAGGGATTTTTTATTCTCTAGTTAAATATGCGAATGTTGGTGATATGAAAAAAAAAAAAGAAGAAGCAGAATCACTCTCAAAATCCTGGCGGGAAGATATACTTAAGTATAGGGTGGTTTGTATGGTCTTCAGCAAACAGGGTTCTACTATTGGATAGGCATCTTGCGCGTCCGAGCTATTATAGGAATATAAAAAGGACCAACTGGAGGTGTAATTACGTAAGTATTGAATCTTCAAGCTAATAGCACCTTTGTATGAACCTCTATTACGTCGTGGGTCACACGTGAAAGCAGAAAAGGGGGGAGGGAGAAATCCTCCTTTCTCTATATGCTCCTTTTATTCATCTGCGATTCTCTTTTACTCATCCTTTTAAAACCACTGACGCGTTCACTTCACACTTTTGTTCAAAATGTTGACATCAGATGATGGCTTGTGAAATATAGTTTAGAGAGGGAGGGAAACACAACGCTTGGGATAAGTTTGCTCTAAGGGGAAGTTGAAGAGCTCTAAGTGCCTCTTTTATTTTTATTGTGTTTTTTTTTTTTTTTTTTTTTTTTTTAAAGCTGTAATGACATTACATAAGCGAAAGCAATTGCACGGTCAATTGAATTGCGTAAAAAATAAACGTAATATAAATCTTTAGAAGCGCGTATAATTTTTAAGGTTGAGCCAAATTATAGATTTATGAAAAAGACATCAGCCTTGTTTTATTTTTATTGAAGAATAATTATTTTTTTTTCCTTATAGAAAATTATTTGGTCTATTAAAATTATTAGGATCAGTAATAATGATTTGTGTTCTCTTCTCAATGTTATCTTTAATCGTTCTTCACTTTGTTTTCCTGTAGACAGATTGATTAGTATTCGATTTGCGTTGTGTTCCTAGCAACATAAAGCTTAACCTTTAAGATATTCCTTTTTGTTATTATAAATTAATGTTCTGTTAGTTTTTAATGTATGCATAAAACCAATTTTACACGAGATTTCATGTCCGCAATTGTAATAGTTTGTTTATCATTATTATTATTATTATTATTTTATAGAAGGGCTAATAACATTATTTATTTTTTTATTCTGCCATTTTTTAGAAAAAATAATTATTATGCAGTTTTAAAAGAAAAAAAAGTATGTCCTGCCAAATTTATTTTTTTTCTTCTAAATTAGTTTTATTACCTATTTTTTATGCTCAGCTCTGAAATTAGGTTGTCCGAATGATTATGAGCACAACTTTCAATAGATTACATGTATTTCCAAACATTTAAAAAAATAAAAAATAAAAATAATAAATATATCTGTTTTTTTAATTTATTTATTTAACTTACAGTGTTAATAATTTAATAATTAATTAAACTATTCTAATTAATTATAATTAATTAAACTATTCTAATTAATTCTAATTAATTAAACTATTAATTAATTTAATTCGTTTAATTTAATTTTTGTCTTTAATACCCTTAACACTCGTTACTATAATTACATTAACAGAAATAAATGTTTTTAAAAGCATCCTAAGACAGCAATGTTAATTTATAATGCAGAAGACACTTTCTAGGATAAAAATCTAACGCCATTTTGAAATTGGTCATAACAAGTTTCCAATGCAAAGCAGTGTCTTCGTGCTCTAAGGTAAACGTGTTTTCTGTTTGTAACTTCTGTTTCTACAATTTTAGTTTTTTAATATATATTTATTTATTATATAGCAAAACATGTCCGTGAGTAACGCTGATGTCAAATTAATGATGGCAGCGCTATGAGTAATAAACTTTGCTTTTTTGAAAATTTGTTAACTTCACAACATCTCACAATTTCAATTTTTATACCATCAGATAGAAAAACACATGTTCTTCCAAATGCAATTTGTTTGAAAATTGTATCTTAATTTACTGTTATGTTTATTTATTTATTTACGTATAGTTTTTAAAATCATTATCAAGCATGATTCGGCATAATGACATGATCACTATCGCGTTCAGCTCGATTACGAAAGATTAGCCCGCTTGGTTAAAACAATGCAAATAGTTCAGTATTTGTTTCTGGCTGTTATTCTATAACGAAATTGAAACTTTGCAAATAAATAAATAAATAAAACACAAGTTTAATAGATATATAATCGAATTAACATTCAAATTATCAAATAAAAATGGCTGCTGCAATTAGTGACATGTTTGGCGATTTCTTTGGTTATTAACCCCTGGCATGTGTTGATACGAAAGTACCGTTTTTAATAAATTTCAACATTTTATTTCAATACATAATTGATATTTTTCATATATAATTCCTTTTTTGGTGATATTCGGCATTCTAAAAAAATATGTTAAACTTAAAAGAATCTATTAGATAGAGTCTGAAAAAAAAAAAAAAAAAAATGTTGATGCGCGATAGCGCATTTCTGCTTATTTTACTGTTTATTACTGTTAATTTTAAGGTATAATACTGGCAGCTGGGGTGGCAGTATTATACTGTAAAATCAAAAAAAAAAATTTTTTTTTCAGTGTATTATTCATTTACTAATTTAATCATTAATATATTTTGGCTATTTTAATGCACTAAAAGTGTAATGCTATTTAAAGTTTTTATTTTTCTTATTCTTTTGAACGAACTAAACCACAGTCTTTATCTATAGCAATGACTTATCGATATTTAAGGTACGGCATAAGAAATCTTGACACAGTTCTATTGTTTTTTGAGTCACTCAAGGAAAGTAATAAAATATGTAAAATTTGATTTCAAGGATTTGTTTAGGTGCAGTTCTTAGCTTTGTAGAAGAGTTTTCCCTATTGAAATAAAGGTTTGCGGAACTAAAAGGAATTATTTTTGGAACAGCTATTTTACAGCATTATTTTGAAGGTCTAATATGTGTGACTTTATATGTGATTAAAAAAAAAAAAATCTTTTATCTTTTCTTGACTAATCGTTATCACTTCATTACATTTCTATAAATTGGCTCTCGCGTAATTGCAAAATTTTTAGTATTTTTTTGTTTCTCTTAGTTTTTTTTTTTTTTTTTTTAAATGCTATTGTGGTTTTTCCTGCCTCTTCCCTCCAACTCAGTTTGCTTTCGTATAGGTTACAAAATTTTTAGTATTTTTATCTCTTAGTTTTATTTAAATGATATTTTGCCTTCCTCCTCCCCTGCCTTTCCGCTCTCCAATTCAGACTGTTTTTGTATTGGTTACAAAGTTTTTAATATTTTTCTTTTTCTCTTAGTTTTTCTTTAAATGATATTTAGGCTCTCCTTCTCCCTAAAGCTGCGCCCATGCCTCCTCTCCCCCTCCAATTCAGATTACTTTCGTATAGGTTACAAAATTTTTAGTATTTTTATCTCTTAGTTTTATTTAAATGACATTTTGCCTTCCTCCTCCCTTGCCTTTCCCCTCTCCAATTCAGACTGTTTTTGTATTGGTTACAAAGTTTTTAATATTTTTCTTTTTCTCTTAGTTTTTCTTTAAATGATATTTTGGCTCTCCTTCTCCCTAAAGTTACGCCCATGCCTCCTCTCCCCCTCTAATTCAGATTACTTTCGTATAGGTTACAAAATTTTTAGTATTTTTATTGTTCTCTTAGTTTTTATTTAAATGATATTTTGCCCTCCCCTCCCCCTTCAACTCGGGCTGCTTCCGTATTGGTTACAAATTTTTTTTTGTATTTTTCTTTTTCTGTTAGCACCCCCCCCCCCCCCCAAAAAAAAAAAAAAAAAAAAAAAAAAAAAAAAAAAAAAAAAAGTTAATAACCGAATCATTTTTTCGATACTAAACAAACCACGGTTTCTTTAGTGTGGATATATATATTGGAAGGGGGGGGGGGAGATAAATAAAGATAAAAAATACAATAGTTACACGTCTGTAATTCTAGATTTTAAAAAAAAAATTAACGTTACTAAAAAGGAATTGATGTTCCAGAAAACACAAACGATTGAAATATTATAATACAAAAAAAAAAAAAAAAAAAAAGAAAAGAAAAGAAAGAGAGAGAAAGAAAAGAAATCGCTTCAGTATTTCCGGAGAAAAAAAAAGGCATCTGTATATATATATATATATATTATTAAACCGCGTATTGCATTTTTTGTTTTTCATTGTCAAACCATTTATTTTTCCTTTATTTTTCCCTTTCAGTCAGTGCTTTCTTGGCAGTATTTGACAATAGTCATCATTCATCGAATTGCATTCGGCATATCACCCCACAGTTTTGAATCATTCAGATTTTCAATTTCCGTAGAGATTCTTATGCTGTTGGCGACATATGCTTTTTTTATGTCATTGCGAAGAAAGCTGAAATAACATTTTTCGCAACCAAGAAGATGTGTAAATCTATTTTACGATGCTCCTCCACCCGAAGAGTTATTCTTACTTTATATATTTTTAGTGTTTCTGTGGTGACATGTTGCATAAATATTTTATTCGTAACGAAATCGGGAGCAGATCTACATGTGATTTGCTATATTTTATATGGCCAATAAAATATCTATTTCTGTAGACATAAATATCGTCTTATTTGCTGATACTTTGGATTGCTGCACGGGATTGACATTACGCAGTTGAATTTCATTTTTGTAGATGATTTCTTGCAAAATAACAGGTAACCTCGTAAATAGAACGCATAAATTTCAAATCGTTTTTTTTTTTTTTTTTTTTTTTTTTTTCCCCTTTCGTGAATGACATATTGAAGACTTTTCTAAATAACTCATGAGCTGAAAAAGAAGTTAAAAACAACCATATTCAATTGAAAATATCATTAAATTTATGGGGTTTTTTTTCTGTGTGTGTGTGTGTGTGTGTGTGTGTGTGTGTGTGTGTGTGTGTATGAGTGAGTAAGTGAGTGATAGCTTCCAAAATTTTAATTTACTTTTTTTTTTTCAAATTAAATCAAGCGAGAAATTTTATTTAAATAAAAGAGTATCTTTTAAAAATATTTGTATTACACTCCTTATTTTTACCTTTTTAGTGTTTAAAATATTTCGTTGTTGCAGTTTGACAACCAGTCGGCATTCTTTGGCGAGCGCGGTTTGGCGAATAACTAACTCTATCGTTTTTTAACTCGTAAACAGTTGTAACTACGAAGAATATTTGGCCATTTATCACATGCGGCCGGGTAATAGAAAAATGTTTTCAAATTAATTAACTAATTTATAATTAAGTTCTAAAAATATTAAAATGTTGTATTGTCATCGGAAATACACCTGTGTATATAATTTTATAATTCTAGCATATCAGGAAGTGAGTGGAAAATCGATTATAAAATTCCATCTTTAAATACAAAAAATAAGTTGAGTTAAATGAAAGAGCATGATAAAAGAATTTAATTAATAATGACATAGAAACAAGAAACATTTCATTTAACAATATTTCTGGTTCAGAAAATGTTTGTTTGACTTGGAAAAGAAAATAATAATAATAAAAAAACAGAAGATTGGCAGCTATGGTGTATGCGTGTGTGTGTTCACTTTTTCGTGTGAGTTTTCACTTAGTCCCTCATTTTTGTTCTAATAGCTTTAGAATGTTTATGCCGACTATTGTTCTTTTATGACTATTAGTAGCGTTACAATTTTCGAGTTATTGGGTTGTTGTTATCTACTTATTATTCCCACAAGAAAGCTACTTACACCTTCTGCGAATTCTTCTTGAACTAAAACTTTAATTGTTTTAACAGACAGCGTAAAAAATATATTTCGTAGAAATTATTTACATAATGAGTCAATAACTAATATTAACAAAATAATTTTAATAATTAAATAATTTTGTCACTGTAATAAAATGAATGATACAATTTTACAACCACTATGATAATGCTACACAAGAATCAAAAGTATATAATTATATTCTAATCGGAACCAAACTATTAAAATTAATTTAGATTGTAAATTTATCCAGCTGTTAAATAGATATTTGTACATTCTAAAATATATTTTTTAAGATTTGATTTTTCTCAGTCGATACTTTGAAATAAAATGTTTCTTCATCAAATTTATCATCATAATCAATAAGTAATTTTGAAAAAGAAAAATTTACGCGATTTAAGTGACCGTTTTTTATTAAACGACTTGCTTACGATTATGCAAAAAGTTCAAATTATTAACAGTGCCTATTTCTATTTTTTTTTCTTTTATTGAGCGCCTGTTGGCGTATGGCAAGAGTGGTTTAACACGAGAGTATTTTTTTCTAACAGCCACATCACATTCAATTTAATATACGTCGTTGTCATTTGAATGTCTCTAAAACTAAAAGAGTGGTGACATACGCATATGACGCATGCTCAGTTTAGAAGTTTTTGTCCAAACTGTTGCAACCCACATTCCAGAACTTGGCAAGAACAACGGTTTGGTCAAGTTCTATTAAACAAGTGAGATGAGACAACAAACATTATCTTGACTATAATGGCAGTCCCGCCAAGTTTTTGTTTAAAATCCTCTCGACCAATCATATTTTATTGCTCGTATGTCACCACTATCTTATATAAAAATGCACTCTGGGTGTTCATCGTCCACGATTTCGTCCAAAACCATCTTGACTAATAACATTTTATCTCGCCCTTTTTAATTTATAAAGGCACCCATCCAAGTTTCTCATCGCTCAAGATTTTGTCCAAAATCCTTTAGACTAGACTAATAAAATTTTATTTATCGTACGCTACCTCTCTCACATTTATAAAGGCAACCTATTGGTTATTGCTCACGTTTGAAATGAAGTAGCCAATAATATATTAAAATATTTGACATGTCTCTTTAAGGGAAAAAAAAAACTATACACGATACGTTGAATCCTTTTAGCTTAAAACGTTCTCTGGTGTACTAGAATTGTAGTGTATTTACATGATAGTTACATTCAAATCTGTTCAGGGGATGTTGAGAAAATTGAGGACATACATACATGTATTCGTACATAATGACCAAAAATAGAAACATATTTTTCTGAAGTAGCTTAATAAAATACTTCTTCTTCAAACTGAACAGTTTCCAAATGACAAAGCGTGAAATTTATTAAGAGCAGTTAATCTTACTCTTTTAAGTAGTAATTCATATCAAGTCAATGTTCACACATGTAATTACATGTAAATACATGTACCACATGTATTTACATGTAAGTACATGTAAAACTGTTACTTTTTAAAACATACTAGTGTTGTCTACAACAAAAACTCAAACTTTTTACTTAAATGTAATTATTTTTGCTCATTAATAAAATTATAATAAATGAAACTCAACGATCTTATATAGATTTTAAACAAAATTATGTAATCAGAATTGTTCTAGTTTTATTTAACCAAAATCATACTTATATCGTCTTAGAAAATATAGCATTTTACCAGCAATTACGGTATAAAAATTTCTCACCCGAGCCAATGGTAGTTTTGTCTTTACAAATTAAAGATACTTATCTGTCTCAGAATTTATACTTTTAGAAATTTGATCCAGACTAATAAAATTACAGTATGTACAAAATTTTGAAAGAATCACAACATTGCGATAAAATGAGATCTTTGGTATCTTTGCAAAGTGGTTTATCGGGAGGTACTAAAACTACAGGTATTGATAATAT
The DNA here is from genome assembly GCA_963931845.1 of Maratus michaelseni. NCBI lineage: Eukaryota > Metazoa > Arthropoda > Arachnida > Araneae > Salticidae > Maratus > Maratus michaelseni. The sequence continues at coordinate 258,671,137 of OZ007591.1, forward strand.
GATATGGGGAACACTGATGTTATATCTAACCTTGTTATCCTCATCTGACCTTGTTATATCTAACTTTTATAGATAGAAGAAAGATATTGGCAAACTAAACAATTTTTAGCTGGTACTCAAAAAATGAAAAAATATATAGGTATTGAAGATGTACCTCTTTTTGGTTTTTACATTACCACAAAACTTCCAACAATTATCTGAAGATGAAATAACTGATTTATTTTTCTTTACTTTTTATCTAGGCATATGTGATTATTATATAATTATACACTTTTTATCTGGGTATATGTGATTATTATCTAGGTATATCTCCTTTATATGGGTATAAGTAGAATTAGTTTTCTATTTATGCGGAATCACAATGAATACCTGCTCTCATATTGATAACATTTATATGTAGTTACTTTACAGAAGACTAATTAGTGTCTATTAAATACTTGTAGATAAAGTACCGCACTGTAAAAATTAAACCCCAAGACAGAACCTAAATTTGGTACAACACTAATTCTAGTTTCTAGTTTCTAAGTTCAAAGTTTCATATTATCATCCATAAACTGATTTGTACCTTTCAAATAATAGTTTCTTTTTTAATATTACGTATTGAAATAAAATCTTGGTTTTGAGTTACTTTAAATATGTATTAAAGTATTTAGATGTACAAAGTATGCTGTATTTACGCAAAGTAAGCTTTTATTTTTGTGTGACTAAACGGTGCGGTTTTAAATAACTGTTTAAGTTATACTGATATTTATATTCTCTAAAAAAACATGAGATTTCTTACAAAACATGGCCTTTTAGTAGACAAAATATACTACTGACATTTTATTGTTATGTACTCGTGTGAATTCTACTAAATATTGTTAGTTGAACAATTTTAAAAATACCTTTGTTATTAAATTTAATCTAAATTGTGGTTTTCTGTACATATAAAAATAATAACTATTTAATATTCTTAAATTATTTGCTACTGTTTAGAATACATGGAAACTAAACTCTACATTTCTGTGAAAAAATGTTAATGTATTATAAAAACTGGATTATCCAACCCGGCCTTCCCAAGTTACAGAATATAGGTGAAAATCATATTTTTATGTTTTTTTTTTTTTTTTTTTTTTTTTTTTTTTTTTTTTTTTTTTAACTGTAATAGTTTTTTTTTTTTTTTTGTACATTTAATATATTTTTTTTATTACCTCACTAACACCACATAAAAACGTTTTTATATGAAAATATCAATAATGTATTAAAAGTAGACAAAATATACCACTGGCATTTTCTTGTTATGTATGATCGTGTGAATACTATATATTGTTAGCTGAACAATTAAAAAAATATCTCGTTATTAAATTTTATCTAAATTGTGGTTTTCTGTACATATAAAAATAATAACTATTTAATATTCTTACATTATTTGCTACTGTTTAAGAGTACATGGGAACCGAACTCTACATTTCTATGAAAAAATATTAATGTATTATGAAAACTGGATTATCCAACCCGGCCTTCCCGCAGGTTACAGAATATATAGGTGAAAATCTTTTTTTTTTTTTTTTTTTTTTTTAACTCTAATAGGTGTTTTTTTTTTTTTTTTTTTTTTTTTTTTTGGTACATTTAATATATTAATAGTGACATTTGTATTAGTCACTAACAACACGAAAAAGATAATTTCAGTGGTTTAAGCGCGTAGTTCGATTACAGGTCTGTGAAATTTGTGTTTTATTTATATTATTTTATTATTTCATTTATTTATTAATGAAATTTGAATTTTGTTATGGATTATTAGCCGGAAACAAATGCTGAATTATTTGTATTGTTTTTAAGTGCAAACGGGTTAATCTTTTGTAATCGTCTGCACGCGATAGAGATGAGATATATATATATATAAAATCATGCTTGAAAATTATTTTTAAAACTATTAAAAATCAGTAAATTTTGATAGTTTTCAAACAAATTGCAGTTGAAAGAACATGCCCCCCCCCCCCCTTACCCCCACTATTCGACGGTGTAAAGAATTAAAATGTGCTATGTTTAGAAATTAAAAAAAAAAAAAAAAAAAAAAAAAAAAAAAAAAAAAAAAAAACGCATTAAAGGCGAAATTTAATTGTCAGGTGTTGCCAAGGTCAAAATGATGTCAGTGACACTCACGGACATTTTTCATCCTTTATAATATAATTTATAATTTATAAAATAGTCGTTTCGTTCAGAAATCAGGCATGGAAATGCAATATATTTATTACAGAAAATATTATAAAACATTTTAACATAAGTTTGGCATTGTATTTCTTTATATTCCATAAAATATAGTTTACAAAATTGGCGCGTAAATGTTGTGAAAAATGTCGTAAAATTAACTTCACGTCTATAATTTCTTCTTTTTTATTATTTTCTGAGTGACATCCCCGATACCGTTATCGTCACGCTTTCCAGTGCTGATATACTCCGTAAGCAGAAAACACTTTTACAGGCAAGCTTGAAACTTTGTAATATTTTAGTAAAGATTCGTAAATGTCTAAACATATAAAAATTGCTTAAATTTGTTGAATTTTAAAAACTTTCCCGAATATACCGTTCTCAGATTAATTATTATTATTATTATTTGGGATTTTTGATTTATTTTTAATAATATATATTAGAATCATTAATAAAATAACTGAATAAAGTCTGGATCTCAATAAATATAATTTCGTATTTAATATAAAAAATAAAGTGCATATATTTGTTGTTTTAATTGAAGTAACATTATCAATATTGCATAGAGAAACTTTTCTATATAGTAAAATGTAACACATTTATATACGTAGATATGTATTTATTATGTATTACTCAAACAGTTTAACAACCCTTATCTTCATTTCTTTTTTTCTTTCTTTCCTTTTATTTTATTTTATTTTATTTATTTATTTATTTATTTATTTATTTATTTATATGTTAATATTTATAGGAACAGCCTCTCATGATTTTCTCGAAGAATAAATTCTGAGCAATAGACATTAAATAAACAATATTTATCTGAAAAAGAATTAAACATTTAATATTTATTTATCAAAATATTTTTAATGCTTGCCCAGTTTTTCTCTTTTACAGTGTTTCATAAACTGGAGTAAATGTTCAGTTATCTCATAACTCTTTTCATATTTTATGATAGGCTTAATATTTAAAAATAAAACCTGTCGCTAAATGTCGCAATATTATGTCTTTACGAAAAACATTAGGCAAGCTTTTTAAAATTGATGATGGATAAATAATGTATTTTCTGCCTTCCATAAAACATAGTACCTCTTTTCAAAAATACCCGGAAAGTTTTTGTTTTAAAATAAAATAAGCTGTTAAAAGCAGTATATTTTAATACATTACTCATTGATATTAACATTAAAAAGATTTCTTATTATAGCCTTATTTTGGAATTATAACTGCAGTGTAAATCAGAAATAGCTGAATACGCGATTTGGAAAAAAGAAGTGAAAATAAAAGTGATCACGATAAATAAATTTATTACTGCGCTTTAAAAGGCATCATTTCTATAATTTTTTCAAAATAAAAATTCTTCCGTTAACGATCACGAAAAAAAAAAAAAAAAAAAAAAAAAAAAAAAAAAATCTTTTAAAGAATATTCAGGAGGAAGATTAAAAAAATAAAATAAAATCAGAATTAGGAAAATAAAAATAAGTAAAATAAAATAACCTCACTTCTTCAATAAAGATCTGATGCACGCCGGAACTGAAAACTCATTCCGCAAAAATTGCCCGAGAATCGTTCGTCTAAAAAACTCTTCGCAGACGATGTGTTAAAATCGACTTAAAAGAGCGGGGCCGCCGCGCTTCAATTGGGCGAGACTTTCCGACTTTTCTCTTGCTTATTGTTGTGAGACAATAAAATTACGACATTCGTGGCAATATTTGCGCGAACCATTAAAATGGGTGGGCATTAAAACTTAACACCTAACTCAGTATTAGCATTTTTCACGGCTACTTCCCCCCGCACCATACTTTATCGCTTTCATTGCATTAAAATAATTGTCATAAATATAACCCCCTCAGCGACTACACCAATCAATACTTAAAATGGAGACTTTTGTGTGTGGGGGAAGAGGGATCGTCATTACTTCTTGCTTGAAGTGATTGGTGCGTAGAATTAGAGGCAAAAGGGGCGCCACTTGAGGGCTTTTGTGGAGGGTCGAAATGGCACGAATATATATAGATGGAAAATATATATATAGGAAGCATATATATATAGATGAGGGAGCCCTATGCAGATGAGATCTCGCACAGAGTGGGAAGCGGGAAAACTCTTATTTCGCGTTACGATATTTTAATGTTATTCTTCTAATATTTATAGCTGTAATTTCAGGGTAATGAGAAGCAGTTAAAGCCGGCGAGAGGCTGCATTCACGGCTATCTTAATCATTAGGCCTAATGCCGCATTAAAATCTTTTCGTACCTCTGTAGTTTTCGAATTTCCTCCCCCTCCCCCTTTTCATTTCTCCTTACGTTTTTCGACTGAAAGTTTAGAAAATACAGAGGAAAGAGAGGTGGTGTGTTAGAGAGATTTCAGAAAGAAATAAAATTCAATCATCTGTTTTGTTGTAAATGGGCTCGAAGCCAAGCCGAGGGATTTGGCGATACCCGAATCCAGTTGTATTTCGCTCTCTATTAACTGCGACTGACTTTAATCGAGGGGAGAGAGTGAGCTTTATTGGTAAAAGAGTACGGTAAAGAAGAGGTGCAGAGGAGTATTAGAAGAATATTGGTTGCAATTTTGGAGTGAGAATAAATTGGAAACGGTTTACTTGTCACTCGCAGCTTGAGATATTCAGATTTTTTCGCTGCAAGCATATGTTCAAAGTAAACGTAAAAAGAAAAAAAAAAAAGAAATGACGAAAAAAAAAAAAAAAAAGTTAGCTACAACATACTGTTAAAGCACTTTTCCATGCGCAAGAACAGTGAAATTTTAATAAAGTTTTCGGAAAGTAGATACTTTATATTAACAAGAGTATATTTTGTTTTATCATAAATACTTCGTTTTACCTGAGTTTATTGGCAACTTAAAGTAGAAAAGGAATGGAAATAAGTGTGCATATTTTACCGTTCGAAAATATTCCACAAACTTGTTTGGTTTATTTCTTTTCTTTCTATCTTATTTCTTGCGCATATTTTTATTGATACTTTAAGAAAAGAAATTACGATAATATAGGCAAAACTGACTGCTACCTAATAATTCTCAAAAGGCTTCATTTTACAAGAAATCGGTTTAAAAAAATCAGCACCAAAATTTAAATACATTAAATAAACATCTTATTTAAAGTAGCATCTTTCAGTAGTCGAATTTTACGAAGCTAAAAAATTATCAATTATATTTTAACCATCTTTAAAAAAATAATAATATTCCATAATTTTATCTTTAAAAAAAAAAAAAAAATCAGTAAATTCCAACCGTTAGCGCACAACTTAAACCAAAGCAATAACCAACTGTTATTTTCTTCTTTTAATATGTACTGAAATTTTTTGTTCAATATAGGTAGAATTAATTTAGAAATACTTTATTGAATACGATTAAATAATTTGCCGTTTTATCCTTTAAAAAGTCTAAAAGTGAAAATTAAAACTATATATGTTTATTTATTTTTACGTTTTAAGAAGATGAATAATTTAAAACAATCTTTTCACATCGAAACATTAGAAAACATACTTTTCTGTAACAATTTTATCCATAGATATTATATATTTTATTTAATAATCGTTGTTAATACACCGTCTTATCTCTGAACTAGAGTCCTGCACCGGGTCGGGTTGACTTACCCTTTCAGGGAAAAAGTACTTCTGCTGCTAAAATGTTGATATGATTGACTACCAGGATTTACAAACAAATTTATTTGGAAATAAGTAAAAAATTTCCTTCATCTACATTGTAAAATAAAAACTTTATTTAAAAATTCTGGTGCCAGTGTGGCATTTGGGGATTAAAATTATGTGGGATATATTATACCCCACCGCCCTTCAAGGAGTTAATTGTTTCGGGTTCGCGTCGGTTTCGGGTTGGGTTTTGAATCTTTTTGATCGGGTGCGGAATGACCCGATATTTCAAAAGAATATATATATATATATATCCTATATATTTTCAAATGAAAAAAAAAACATGTATATTTAATGCTAATGAGTGTATATGTTTATATTTATGTATTTAAAAATGAAAACACATGTGAAAAACGAAGGATAAGACATTATAAAAAGCAATGGAATGGACACTGAAGGAATTATACTTAATAGGATGAAAAAGAAAAAATTGGAAAAGTAAAATTGGAAAACTATGAATATCTTATAGAATCTTCAGAAGGGCTTTATAAGAATATTCATAGTAAATATATGTTATTTCATCAAATATTGTCAGCATTATGCCTAGAATCCACCATATTAAACCCCTAATAACGAGCTATAATTGTAGACCACTTCTCTATACTTTTATTAAAATATAAATTAATTTATATCACTTCGGATTCGGGTTTGAATATTTTGGGTTCAAGCCGAGTTCAGGTGGAAGTACGTTGTGTTCGGGCTGACTTTAAGCAGAATTTTCGGGTTTTGGTCTGGTTCTGAACCTATTTTTCCAACAATAAAACTTGCTAATACGAAACCGAAACGAGTTTTTAAAAAAAGTCCGTTTAAGGTTTTAAATTTTTGTTTTAGCAAATATACCCTTCGTTATATATATATATTGTATTATTTTCTCATGGACCGAGGAATTTTCCGATTAAGGAAAGATTTCGTTATACACAGGTTCTGTTTTCACAAATTTTGCCGTATTTCAGAATGGATATGTTTAATGCATATAGTAATATTTATGTTATTTTTTTATATATATAATCCGGCTTACATATTTACTTGAAATTTAATTACAAAGAATTATTTGTAATTTCATCATTCGAAAAAAAATCGTAATCCATCGTGCGACAAGATTAAAATTTCTCTTGGTGTTGGTCAAAAGATATTATACGTAGTAAATTAAAATAGACATGCTGCTAAAATGTTAAGTGGCTCAACTACTTTAACTCTGAAATGCCACTCTTATTTTTATTTATTAATGTATCTGTAATGCATTAGGGAATACAGTTAACAAAAATAAATATCGAAATAATCTTTAATTTTTCTTTCAAAATAACAAAAACAAAACTTTAAAAAAAGAATTCTAAAAAAAAAATGGTGAAATACAGATGCACCATAAGTACCATTCCAGGGTTCAATAGTTCATGTTTCGTAATTTTTATTTAATTTATTCATTTATTTTATTTAATTTTATTTTATTTGTTTGCCAGTGAGAATAAAGTCATCTCATTTTTCTATCGCATTCATGGATGGAGCAGGTCTTTCGTGAATCACGTTGTACTTCATTTTAGATTGAATTTTTATAAAACTTATGAGTTATTGTAGAATAAAAGAAGGTTAAAATGGTTGTAGAATACTAAATATTAAGATTTTTTTTTATCACAGATGAAAAGAATAAAATGGTTGTAGAATAGAAAATATCAAGCATTTTTTTAACCAAAGGTAAAATATCTCTTACCCCACGCATCAACCTTCCATTTCACGGGTTGGATAAAGTTTACCCAAAAACTTTTTCCACTCCACACGCTGATGAACCAAGTTGAATAACTTTAGTTTCGATAAAGATACTTTTTGTAACTCAAGTTTTCCAAGTACAGTGTGCGTGCTATAAATTGGGAGAAAAAATAATAATGACAAAATTTTAGCCTCTTCTAAGAACGTATGATTTGTTTCTAACATCTTCAGCAACAATCTTGCGAACCGTTGCATCCGACATGTTCTGTTCTCTTACTAAGAGCCATTGATTTTCCGAAATCTTCCCTGGTGATTTCCTGGATGCACGATATCTGGATGTGCGATTCTTGCGTACCTCATACTTTTTTCTTGCTGATGTGGTAACATCAGGATCAACATTGTACCATTATTGATCTCTATTGTTTACAATAGGAGTTGGTAATGATCGTACACGACTGTCAGAAATTTCTTAGCAGATCGCCTTGAGCACAGTCCAGAAATTACGATTGCTCTAACTAACTTCGTTTTCCTTCGACATATTACATGTTATCAGAGTTTGATACTTAAATCATGACCTTTGGAACATAGTTTTTCAAAATGCGTAAAATAAGAGCAAAGTTATACCCTTGTGAATTTATTGCGCGCATCTTATATACATGTCTTTCAACGTAGTTTGTTGAAATTTAATTATTTTATTATACGCTAAACTAAATATGCGGCGGTATAATTCATTAAGGATCATGCCCTACAGTGTCCAGCCCTGTTTTCTTGACCATGGGCCCTAAGGTGCTACACAGCATATGTACCGGTCAATAGGTCAGCATAACGCGAGGCCCTCAGTGTTTAGTTTCCAAGCAAGCTTGTACTGATTTTATTGACCCAAGGGATGAAAGGTTGGGTGATCCTTGCTCAGTTGACACTCCACAGTCCAGAATCAAATTGTGGACCTGTAGCGTGTAAGTGCGACGCGCTGAGCACTAAGTTGCTGGGCTTCCAATCTTATTTTACAGTTTAAAACAAAATTAAATTTGTATAAATATTTTTCGAAGCTCAAAATTACTTTTTAAAACATGGTCAAAATATATCCTAAGTGGAACAATTTAACTTTCAAACACCTATGAACGGAGAATTATATATATATATATAAAGAAGAAGAAGAAGTCTATTCGTTATTTTGTTTGATTTTCTTTTCGAAGTTAATTTAACTGCATAGTTTCCAATATATATTTTTGTCGGATACCTTGAGACTTATTTTCTTCCATTCGCAAGTAACATTCCCATCATAAAAGACTTATCTCCCTCAACACTACAAATAGCATAATGTTCACAAATCAAGTCTTTCCCCTTACTTAAAAAAAATTGACATGAAAAAGCCACTTTCATGCTCGAATCGCTGTTTACCATTTTTCATTGAGCCATTGCGCGTTTGATTCTGGGAAAAAAACATCTCAAATTCGGAACAGAAGCTTGAATATTGGTATTTTGCCATCGAAATCTATGCAAGTGCACCATAAATCCTTGCCCCATTATTGTCACGTTTTTTATCGGCTAGGTGCCAAAGACAAAGACAGGAAATCGCCCCCGGACCATTTGAATACGATCGGTCGGAATTCATGAATACGTAATATTCGAATCTCTCAGCCATTGGATGCCTGCATCGCTATGTTTTTTGATTGCCGATTGTGCCTAGCGGATCGGGTTCCTTATTGTTTGTTGGGCTCTCTCTGTGTGGATCTCCTCCTTATGTAGGCCAGTAGAACTGCTTCGACCAAAAAAACAATAGTGACACCCTGTTGCCCAATTTATGGCCGTACCTCGTGCTCTGGGTGCTCGAATTTTATGGATGATAGATTTCGAGGCGAAAGCAAGAGTTCTTAAAAGAATAAAAGAAAAGGTTTTGAAGGATCTCGTGCTTATGGACTTGGAGGTGAATGGGGTTAGATTTTCTGTTGTTTTCGAAGAATAGTAATCTTGATGGGTCATTACGTAATATGTAACATATTACGTAATAACACACGATATTATGTCTGCAAACAGTTCGCGACCGCTAAATGTAAAATGTTTTGTTGTCATCCTTAAATGAAAATTTTCATGGTGAATGCTGGATCGAACGGCTTCCACCTCAAAAATAAGTATATTGATAAAAACAATAGTATCCGTTATCTGTTACCTGGATCGCCATGTATGTGTATTTTAAGTGTATCTATATGTGTCTTTTATTTACATATCTCCGGGTGCAATGATTTATCAATGCCGCTTTCGCAAAAGCGAAGTTTTATAGTACAGTATTTATATAAAAACGAAGCAATTACTCGAAAAAATGAGTACATGCACGTTTAAAAATTGAAACTTAAAGTACTCGGAACTATTATAAGCCGGAAAATAATAATAAAAAAAGAAAGTACATTTTACTTATGATACGTACCATTATCAATGAACCATTTTTTTTTAACAATGTAGCCTTTTCAGTTTCAGTTACCCGAGTTTATACTCACGCAAGAAAATAAACGATTAAAAAATGAACATTCATCCTAAATCTTTAACTGCTCCGTCAGAGTTTATTTTTCTTTGTTCAGAATTTGATTTAAGATGTCCGCCTCAGTTTTCAGCTGAATGGTTCCGTTACACCATTCTAGCTGCGTGACGTAATCATTACCCGCAAATACTTGCCCGAAATCGTAATTGTCATTGAAAAACTGGCAGGCCCACGGAAAAAGAGAAAAAAAAAAAGTAGTGCTTCATCTGTGCAATCGTGAACTGCGGGTTTGGTTTTTGTTCATCCCCGTCAATACACTTAATGACGCTTAATGATGGCGCATATGTCATCAACAGAAATGAAGTCGAACACAGAATTAAGAGAAAGTAAGAAGAAGAAAAAACTAAAAATCCTGTATAGTGTCGTCTCGATTTTCGCCTTTTAAACCGTACGCCTTTTCTACATTTCTTGGCAGAAATTCGTAAAGTTCTGCATCTCTGTTCTGTAATCGACCATATCGGTTATTTGTGGCCACTTATGTTTATGGCCCGGGTTTCGAAAGCGATTTGCGTCGGTCATGTATAGGCCATTTACATCTTTGCTGTTAACTTTTACATTCATATTCTGTAGCTTTTTTGTTAGATCGTGGCTTTCACGGATTAAAATTAACTTTTCATGTTGTGACTGTCTTTGTTTACTCGGCTTAAATCTCTTATCACTGTCATTTGCAAGTGTAGTGGATATGTTTTTAGAAAATTTATGCTAGGTATTAAAATTTAAAATGTAGTTCATGGATTCTGATACGGCATCAACAGCCACCAGTATTTTAAATGTGCTTTCTAATTTCTGTTAATGATATTTTTTATCATTTATTCGGCATAAAATTAGGAGTATCAGCAAATTTTACCGTTTCGCATTTTCTTTTAATAAATACACATTCTTCTAAAAATATTATAACACATTCTTCTAAAAATATTATTTACACATTCTCCTAAATACACATTCTTCTAAAAATATTATTATGCATTCTTCTAAATACATATTCTTCTAAAAATATTATTACACATTCTTCTAAAAATATTATTAATATTTTCCTTCTTTTATTATGTTTCATAAGGCATTTTTATAACAAAAAGTCATACACAATTCCTTATCTGATAAGCCAAATCAAAATAATAAATGAATATATCGCCCATTTATTTGTAAAATGACGTAATTCAAAAAATACGATTTTTTGAGGTAATACTAATAAGGGTGAGACCCAAGCATATACATCCAGACCTTTCGCGAGAAGCACATTTAAACATCTTTTTAAATAGCCTCGGACCAATCCCATTAATCCTTAACTACTGTCACAAAGATGAATAAAAGGCTCGATTAACTGACAGGATAGAGTTTCTGTACAAATATTTATGTACAAAACTATTATAATTAAAATTCAGCTCCTCAAATGTCTCTAGAGATAGTATTAAAGCTCCGAACGTAACAAAGTATCACGAGTATCTATATAGTTAAACTGAAAGTTTCTAGTTAAACTGTGAAGATTTAAAAAAGTAGTGCTTTGTGAGATCGCTAACAATAGTTCAAGGTTAAGTAAATAAGTTTTGAAGCTCTGTAAGCACGCATCTGAAAAACATATATATATATATATATAATTAAAAAATATATATTAATTTATTATGCTGCACGGACTGAGGTTTTTTTAATTTATTATAACAACATTTTACTTTTCTGCAAATGCTGTTCTATACAAAACTATTTTCACTCATTTATATACATGCATTTAAAATGCGTGCTTAATCCGTAGCGTCGTGAAATTTTTGTGAGCAACTGGCGTTATGGCATAGTGCTAAAAAATGAAGCCGGTAAATGTCGAACTAGGCTAAACGATAAATGTCGATCGCGGCGACATCTGGTAGTTCAAAACGTAAGCAGCGTATAAGTATAGCGTCTAGAAGACATTTGATCTACCAGATGTCGCTGCGATCGACATTTATCGTTCAGCATCGTTCGACATTTATTGGCTTCAATTTTTTTTATCATTTCCTGGAATAGCTGATTGCCACACTACATTTTCTAGACGCTATAGTTATGGTGCCATTTAGGCTAGTATTATAACTTATTCCCAACTAGTATTATAACTTGATATAAAATGAAAATAAAATAAAATGGTTTTTTTTTACATAGTTGCATTTGTCAGTTGAATAAATCAGTAATATATCACTTATATATTTTACTATTTTTATCAGAATCTTACCGATTCATGAAAAAATTACACAAGTAATATAAAATAGGTGGAGGCTAAATGGCACCAGAATACCAGTTAAGGGTTAAAGCGTTTTAAAACTTATGTATACCTAATAAAGTCCTAAATTTGTCATTAGTATTATTTAATCCTTGAGTGCAAAATAATATCACCGTAACGCAACCAAACCAACTAACCACTGCACATTACAAGTCATAACTCTTGCTAGTTTGTGTGTATAGTATATGCACGATATTTCGAAAACAAGCAGTATTTGAACATTCGTAAATTGTAAATTTTAGACCTTAATAACTCGCGAATAAAACAGCAATTTTTTTTTTCCAGTAATTTGAAAAAGAGAGAAATTAAATAAGTTTTCATTGTAATTTTGTTTCAAACACACGGATTTTTTGAATATCTCAACTAAAAATTCCAGAAAGCTAATCAAATTCACGAGTTTCAACTTAGTGAATTCACTCCTACTCAACAATGTACAAGTATGGAATTTTTATTGCTTTACTTGTTAGAGCATGAAGGAAGTTTTATTAAATATAACTTATAGAACCTAGAGATCATAAAAAGGTTTCAATTTTTTTAAATGACTATTCTGAAATTTTCATATGATAATGAACAACATTTAAGACATTTTTGCATTTGGAATTATATCTCTAAAACTAATGCTTAAAGAATTAAATATCGGTCAACGATAAGAAAGTATAATATGATAATATATTTAAAATAAATAAAGGTGCAGTATACAATATAAACTATTACTATGTGTTAAAATTATACACTGCAAAATAAATTCATAAAAAACTTACATATGTGCCTGCAAAATGATAAATATTTCTTGATTGATATTTTTTTCTCATCTTAGTTAATGAATACTTCGTCCACTGATTTAATTAAGGCAAAATGTTCTGTGTAAAAAAAAAAAAAAAAAAAAACATATAAATTTAATGTAGTAAAAAAAAAAAAAAAGCTATTGTTATGAATAAACATTCTATTCTTGTACTACTTCTCATCCATTTGAAAAAGCACCATTAACATCTATAAAATAGAATCTTCAGTGAACAAAATAAAAAGTTCTTTGTGTGTGCCGCCTTTTTTCCAGATATTATTTATATAGATCATGAATTAGAGTAAAAGGTACGACCAATTGCCTTCACATTGCCATAACAGGATCTAAGCTTTTAAAGCTCATTAGACGTACCCCTTAACTCTGCCCCCTGTTGTTATAATTCCACGTTCGAGAAAGCAAGCAAAGAAAAGAATATAAATAGATAAAGCTTCTTTAAAACATCTATTCCTTTCTCTTTACCTTTTATTGGTACTTTATATCACGAAATTCACGATAAGATTTACTCCACCTGGTGGAGAAAAAAAAGAAAAATATGCCAAAAAGATATTTTTTCCTCCTATCTTCCCTCAATGCAAGCGATTATTAGCATTTATTTGCAACCCAGGTGTTAAAATCCCTAAATCCGGGTCTAGAAAAAAAAAAAGTACATCACAAAATCGAAAGACGGAGAGGGGAAGGGGGGATTAAGTAAGAATGTAAAATAAAAAATATACATTTATTTTTAAGTTCGGCTATTTTAAAAGAATTCCTTTAATTAAAATTTTATTCTGGGTTCTTGTTATAGAGAATATTATTGTTATTATCTTCTTCAACAGGTTTGTAATGCTAACTCTTTTGAAAAATTCGTGTTACTTGTTATTGTATGAGCTTTTTTTTTTTTTTTTTTTTTTTTAATGATTTTTTAACTCTAAAATGTCTTCAACTTGTCTTTCCTTAAATCTTTTTTTTTCTTTCATCCCGCAGTCAGTATTTCATGTATTGTATGCATATTTAATTTTTAATTCTTTAAAAAAATAAATAATTGATAAACTGTATTTCAATACATATTTTTCTCTATCAAATTTAAGATATTAAATGTAGTCCATTCATTAAAAGATAATTACTTTTTCATTTGCCTTATTGCAGTTACTATTTTGTCGATTTCAGTTTCTCAAATATTCGATATATTCGAATAATTAATTATTTAATATTTTATGATTTTTAATAGCTATTGAATTATGTTGTAATTTTAGACCCCCTTTTTTTAGTTATATATTAAAACGACAAGCTGAACTTCGCAGCGCAAATACGATGTTTTTGCGCATGCGTAAGATTAAATCTAAAACCTGTTCAGTTTTAAGGTACACTTGAACACGTTCAGCGTGGCTGAGTTGTCTAAGACGTTAGTTTAACCTCTGGTTCTCTGCAAAGGAAGTGTGTTTTAAACCCGCTTCCGACAGAATGATTTCTGCATTACTTTTGGCTGTAATTCGTTTCAATTACTGTCATATTTTCAAGAAAAGAAGTTACATATATAATTTGTATATTTTTTAATTATTATTCAAATGCTTTTTAATTAAGTAAAGTTTAACACCCAACAATATTTTTACAAATTAAAAATTTTATTAAAAATATAATATAAATTAAAAAAATTTAAATTAAAAAAATTGCATGTAATTATTATCGATTAAAATAAATTGAGCTGATCTACAATTTTTACTATATTTTGTATGATCATTATCAAGAATATATTTATATGTATACTGAGAAAAATATATGATTATTTTCCATAAAAAAAAAAAAATAAAAAAAAATAAGAGAAAATAGAAAGAAGGAAAACAGTCTTCTAAGAACTATAAAATGAATTTGCTACATATCCATGGTTTAATAATTAAATAATGTATGAAAATGTTAAATTAAATTCAAGGAATTAAAAAATATATATTATAAATCGTTAGCTACTAGCAGCAAATTTTGGCGCTTTAGAGTGAGTTTGCTAAAAATAAAAGTATTGAAAAATATTTAAATGTGGTGTAGTTTCAAAAAATTATAAAATACTAAATATTGTTATGTTTTCAAAAAAAAAAAAGAAAAGAAAAGAAAAGAAAAGAAAAGAAAGAGAGAGAGAGAAAGAGAGAGACTATAATAAGTAAAAATAAATGCCTTACACTTTCAATTAATATTTTTAGTTAAGATTCTTCTAAAAAATAAGCATAATATGTTATAAATTACAAGTTTAAAATTCTTTCACTTCATTAATTGAGTTTCTTTGACTGAGAGCAACATCTGTCTTCTTATATATCTGAGAATCGCTTATACAATATCGCAATTATTCAAGTTTTCAATACTTAATTAATTCAAAAGCAACTAAATAAAAATTTAGACGTTTTCCTAATGAAACTTTCAAGTTGTTCACCGTCAAATCTTGACGGGTACTATCTAGTATTTTATAAATACACTCAAGGCAAAATGATCCAAAACACATAGAAAATATTTGGTATTGGTATGTTCCCATGAAATTGAAACGTAATATATAATTCTGTATTATAAAAAATCCCTTATAAGGAAGATATATTATTTCACGGTGCATTGTTTTCATTGAGATCGTTATGTACACTTGGGATCATAACAAACACTAATTTATCACTGTATATATAATTATATAATTTTAACAAAATAATAGCTTTCATGCAATTTTTTTTAGGAAGCTTTTCTCCTTCTCTCGTCCTTTCAGCGATCGTATATTCTATATCTTCTTATGATGAAAATTTCTACTCCAAAAGTTTCCACTAAATTTTACTCCTATTAAGCCATTATATTTTCGTTATCCTCTTAAATAATAATTGCATAGCTGCACCAAAAATCTTTTAACTCAAAATTTCGCCAAAATCATTTTATCATGCTAAATCGAACAGGCGAAATTTGACTCCAAAAGTTCTTCCAATCATAATGACTAGGTAAATGCTTATAAATAATCTATTTATTTTTTATTTATTTTTAGTTACATGCAGCTTTAAAAAATTGAAATGATTTGATAGCAATTTAATCACCTTTTTTAATGACTAATTATATCTATTTCTTTTGTTATATAAAATTGATCTCCCCAGCCTCCCTGTATTTCTTTTCTAATGCATTTATGAACAAGAAACAATTAAGAACGATGCACATATCAATGTAGCTCCCCTTTATCCACTACTACCCTTTATTTTCATCTTTAATATATGCATGTTATTCTCTTGCTTCCTCAAGTGTAGAATATCCATGCTGGAAATCATGCATTCTATACAAAAACAAATCATTGTAAAATCCGCATTTAAATCATCTATAGAGATCTTAATTCATGGATTGCATCGGAAACAATAGATAAAGTATGACGCAATAACGATGCTCAAGGTTTCCTTCGCCATCTTTGTTGTGGAAGGGGTGAGAGGGTGGAAGATTTGTTAGCGGATTGTCTCTCTTTTTTTCTTCATTTATTTCAATGAATTACGAGATCTGGACAGGTGGCGTGCTGGTTATTTACCGATTTGTTCTCAAGGTTCACGTTGTTGAAGATCGGGAAAAAGTGAATTTATAGGTTGAAAGGTGTTGATGTACATTCATGTGTTAGAGGTGAGACCTCCAAAGAGGATGGATAAAGTTGAAATTTTAGACATTTTCAGAAAAAGTGGATGTATGTCATTTGTCATTTATTGAAAAGCATACATTTTTTAAATTATGCTTGACTTGTCAGACTAATAATGGTCTCTTTTAAATAATATAAGAAGAATTAATAGCATTTTAATTGCGAATGGGAGAGTGGGGACCCTTTAGACACTTTGATTAAAGAGTTTTATGAATTTTATTTTGGGTTTAAATTTTACAGATTGATGTTACATATAGCTTTATCCCTTAAATGAATAATAAAAACAAATTAGTGATTGCAATATATGGCTTAGAAAAAAATAATTAAAAGAAATGTATGGTTCTTCAACTGTCCCAACCTGCCCTACGCGGTGGGATTGGTTGGGACAATCACAGACCCCAAAGAAAACTTTATGCCCTTTCCCATACTTCGATTAAAATAGAGAGGATTGAATTTTTATTCGTTTTCGCTTCTGCTTTAACCTCCTTTCTAAAGTCTGGTAGTCTAAGTGTCAAACTCGTAATCAAGATTTGTTGTCGTCGTCAAAAGTCCCATGTTCAACTTTTGCTTTTGACACGGACATTTTCCGCTTAGTTAGAATCAGTGTTGAATTCAGACACTTTTCTCCGGGAGGGATTACTGTGGCTCCGGGGGGGGGGGGGGGGGGCATTGCACTTTTCAATCATTTGAAGCATAAAATCTCACATCTTCCAGGGGGGGGGGACATTTCCCCCGGGCCATCCCCTGAATTCAACACTGGTTGGAATTAAATGTAATTCTCTCATGAGTAAAAAGTTTATTAAAAGAGGGTTTCTCTTCCCAGAAAATTATATTATTAAAACTTTTAGAAGTTCTGTTAGTAGGCGCTTCATTAAAAAAATAATAAGGGGGAAAAAAAGAAGAAAGAAGATTCTCGTTAAAAACAAGGGGAGGAGGAGGAGAAGCAAGATTCCATTTCAATTAAAAGCAGAAGAAAGGGTGATTTCTAAGACAGTCTGATGAATATAGGCTTAGCGACCTTTCAATCACTCTATTTGAAAACATTCCTAACGACCTATTGTTTCGAGTATCTTTAGCGATACCCAGATCGCAGAACACCCCAGTCGTAACAAAATTAATCCCAGCCCGTGAAAAATCCACAGCGTACGACTGGTGTATATTTAAAGGGTGGGGAAGAAATAAGAACCTAATGTCGTTATATCTTTCTTTTTTTCTTCCACCTTGATTTTTTTTTCTATTTCTTTTATCTGTTCCGGGGATTGTAGTAAGTGCAACGAAATCGTGATTACCGATTGCTAATCTGGACTTTATCAGGACTCAGCCTTGGTGCCATTTGGTTAGAGATTGCTTCATTTGAACGAGTGCATACCCCCGTTTTTTAATTGACTCCCGTGGTCCCTACATGAAGTAAATAGGGGTTATATCGGTCATTACGTTCAAATGGGATTTTTGGGGCCCTTTCGCAAAAAATGTATAGCGCCAGTTTCTTCTCCATCTACTTTTCGAGATTTGAGTCTTCAGTTCTCTTTTCTCTTTATATTTTCACCAGGACTGCTCCTTTTTTTCCCCTTCTTAATGGTGAATAAAGGCGCCCTGATTCCGATTACAAAGACATGAATATGCGATCCTATCAGGAAGCGATGGACGGCAGAAATTTATTGGTACGTTGGAATCGGAGAATGTGATGTTCGCGGGTGGGCTGATGCCGCATGCTAATGCGTTAGCTTTATTTCTATTTTATTTTTCGTTTCTCCCACCTCTGTCGGCTAATGCATTTTCGAAGAAATGTATCTCGACGTAGAAAAAAAAGTACCAATAAAGTAACAAACATCCAAAGCAAGATCCAAATAAGATCGATTGTCTAAGAAGGATAGGCGCTCGTGATTTCATTCACCTCGATGAATATTATCTACGAGCAGCAGAATGTCGCTTGTAAATTGAAACATTCAGGAAAGTCTTTTTATTTTGTTTAAAAACTTATTTAGTTGAGGCTATAGAAACCTTTCTAAATATTCTAAACTAAAGACTCTTTTTTTTCTTCTTTTTTTATGTTGACTGTTTTCAATTTCTCTCTTATATCAGAATAGCAAGGTAAATTCTTTGAAAACTCAAAAATAAATAAATTTCAAATTTCAAATGATATTTTATTATGTATTATTTAAAAATAAACATAAAGGCCAGATACCTTTTTTTTTTTTTTTTTTTTGCAAACGTCTTTAGATAAGTCAAGGGTCTTTTAAAGCTATTTTATCTGGATAAAAAGAATAAACAAACATTGAAAGGCCTTGTTTTTCGCTAGAATCCTTTCATCACAAAAATTCTGCGATCCATTTGTATGTCCGTCCTTAGCCACCATAAATTATAAATGAAGCTTTAAAACTGCAAAATAAAACGCTACGATATTATTTTTTATAATAATATTTCTTTTATATATGCGAGATTACGCCATGAAAATATAACACATTAAAATATGTATTCTTAGATCATTTTATTGTACTGTATAAATCAAGAAAAACTGTTGCTAAAGTGTAGTAATTTTTTTTAAGTCAAAGAAGTTATTGTGCAAGATGAATTTTTCAATATGCTTTATTACAATGACGCTTGGCAAAGTTTTATCACTTTTCCAACATACTTCCTTAAATTTATTTGCACGATGCTTGTGCATATTTAAGAGTTTTATAGCCGCTAATTTTTACAATTTAATTAATTTTTGAAATTTTCAAGATATATGGGTCATTTTTAGGAAAAGAAAAAAATTGACGTCCCTGGTTATAATCTATAATTATTTTGGAAACAATTTCTGAAACAATTCACTGTTGTTTTAAACTGTACGTGTATTCTGTCTTTTAAATATATACCATTTCACATAAATATATTATACCATGTCAATTAGTGAATTAAAAAAAAATAGTAAAATATTAAAAATATCATTCCCTTTCCAATGAAATCGGCAGAAGCCTATATAGTTAGAATTAAGTATGTTGTAATTATAAATTAGTAATTACATTCAGTTCCTTTATAAGTGATAAAAAGCAGTAAAGCTATATACTGTGCGCATTTCTTGAAATACTTATGAAATCTATCCCCAAGTAATCTATCCCCATGCCCCTGATTTTTTAAAATAGTTATAAATAATACTGATAGATAACAAAGTCTCTGAAGACTCTTAAGTAAACTTCAAGTGATGTCTCAGTTCTGACCAATGAGATGGAGGCTGGGTAGAAGTTAAAATTTTGTAGCTATTTTGTCTGTCAATATATACAGTGTGCTAGAGGTGTGTTTTTAAAGATTATTTTTATTCACCATTATTTCTCTGATTTAGGGGAGATGGGGAATGATTGGGACAAGGGATGGATGGGACGTTCTCAATATTTCAGGCAATAAACTTTTTTTTTTTTTTAGTTGCTTCCTATCCTCATAGATTTCACTACACTGTAAAAAAAATTTCGTGAAAAAAACGGAAATTGTACTGGCAATCGAGACGCCAGTACAATTTCGGTATTTTAACGAAAAAAAAAATTTCGTAAATTCCAGGAAATTTTCTGTGAAATCTGAAATTTCCGTTTTTAAATTTCCGTTTTTTAACAGATATCTTCCGTATTTTTTAGAAATTTTTATGTCGTTAAAATAACCTTTATACGACCAGAAAAAAAAGTTGCTTCGCGAGGACAACCTTATAACTAACGGGTAGATACATTTCTGCTTATTTTTTTCATTCCTGAGCGAGTTTATAGAAATTACCCAACCCTGCCGGGAGCGGGAATCGAACCCGCAATGTCCCGTGTACTAACCTGATGACTTAAACCACCGCGCTATGACCATTTGCGATGTTCGCTCAAATGCTGCTACTTATTTGAATCACATTTTATGATGCAAAAAACTTGGTTTTATCTGTATTTTTCCAATGTTTTAAATGTATTTTCTTTTCATAATTTTCAATAATTTGCTGTATTATTTGGTGCCTTATAACAGATAAATTTTAATTCATTATGTATTATATGCATAAAACACTGCATTAAGAGGAATAATTGCTTCTTTTTGTAACAGTACCAACCGGTGTGAAATTTAGACATTTTTCTCCGGGAGAGATTTATGTGGCTCCGGAGGGGACATTATAGAGTTCCGGGGGGGGGGGCATTTCAATGTTCGGATAATGTCCCCTCCGGGCCACCCCCTGAATTCAACACTGGTACCAACATTTTCTTTTTTCGAACATATGCTTTTTTAAAATTATTTACCTGATTATCTAATTTTCAATCCCAATAAAAACAACAATTATCTTAATCAGAATTGCTTATTACATGCTATTATTATTATTTTTAATCTGTTATTTAAAAAATACTTATGCAAACAAACAATTTTATAATAAATTAAATCATTATATTTCAGCTATGCTGAGAGCTACGGTCCTGTTAAACTGAATAATTTTAAAAAATATTAAAAAAAAAAAAAAAAAAAAAAAAAAAAAAAGAGAGAGAGAGAGAGAGAGAGAGAGAGAGAGAGAAATTTGAAATTAATGACCTTGGGATAGGTAAGTTTAAATATGGACTAACTGATTTAATTTAAATTAAATTAGTTTAATTTATAAAAATATGAACTAACGAAATAAATTAAGAACGTTATAAAATTAAAAACTTGATTTTTATAAAAGTAAAGAAAAAATATTAACTAACTTTATAAATTTAAGGAAAAAATTGTAAACTTTGTAAAATTATAATTTATAAAATAATAAATTTTAGTATAATTCATAAATTTATAAGCCAAATCAGTTTAGTTTAATACCAATTTGCATAGCTATAATTTGCAGAGATATTATGTTATGAAACCTTTAAATAACACAATATTGCATCACATTAAAAAAAGATAAATTAAAAAAAATTAGTGAAAAAACATTTTTTTTTAAATACTATCAAGAAAAAAATAAGTGGATTTAAAAAATTCTGCAATTTATAAAAATAAAATAAGTTTCTAAATATTTCATTAAAAAATATAAATATTACTATTATTTTCACAATAAATTGACATGGCCTCGGTTAGAACGGGCCAGCGGGTCGAGCCGGGCCAGGCCTGTATCCTAGAAGAACTCTAGTAAATACAACAATCTTAATTAGCATTTCAAAAAAGGCAAATTCTGTAATCAACCTTTAAACGTCATTTACGGAAATTGCACTGTTTTGGAAGAAATACGGACATTGTACTGTTTTGAAAGAAATACGGAAAAAATCATTAAATTTACGGAATGAAATCTCTTTAACGGAACTAATGCCATTTACGGAAATTGTACTGTAATTTTGGAAAAATGAAACTTCTCCGTAAAATTTTACGGAAAATCTTTTGTATTTTCACGGATTTTTTTTTAGAGTGTACCATAGTGTGCTTCAGAACCAAAAGCAAGAGCACATGTCTGTTTTCAGTTTTCTTCAAATTTGCATTTCCTGAAAACCCTGCTTAAAAGTAATTTTTTTTTACATTTGAAGTTACCTAAATATCTTACGCAATATAAACAATTAAGGTATGTTGTAGTTTTTTATTTCAAGGCTCAATATTGGTAATTAAAATGAATGCATATTAACCATTGAGACAAAATAATTTTTTAGACAAAATGGCTGACAATTGAATATATGCATCATGGGGATGATTGGGACATTTCAAATGGGATGAATGGAACTGTGTCATTCATCCCTAGAGGATGCTGAAAAATATATTTATTAACGAAATAATATTATATTGGTTGATAAATTAATAATTTATGGTAATTATTCTTTTAACATTTCATCCTCATTGTAGCCATTGTCTTCTGCCATTGAATGCTTCTGTTTATAGGCCTTTTAAGACAAAGCTGAGATGAGTCCAAGATGATTGGCTAACAAATAATCCTGGAGATCATATTACAATTTATAATCTCTCAGCTTTTGCCAAGGAGGCATTTTTGCCAGCTTTTAGTCCTTAACATTGAATACGGGGAGGAAAATGTTTGTGTCCCATTCATCCCTGCTGTGGGGATGATTGGGACATAGAAGAACTTCTTTTTAAATTTCAATTTATATTTATGTATAATAATAATCTTGAATAAATATTGTGCTTAAGATGTAGTCAAATACTTAATGTATGACATGTGATATATAATATTGATAATAACTTAAATAAAATATTTAAAATAACGATTATTTGTGAAAATGTCCCATTCATCCCCCATCTCCCCTACCATAATTCCCTTGGCGAAGACCATATTAAATGACTCATTTCCTTAAAAAGAGTTTTTAAAGTTATAATATTTCTATGAATTATGAATTGCCACTAGATTGTAATATTAACTTAGTGAAATACTCCCTTTTCCAGATAATGATCCGTATAAAACTGATTTTAATTCTCTTTAGAAATTGAATTTGGTAGCAAAAGTTCTTAATTAAGATGACAAGGGCCTGCTTTTTCAAAATAGGACAGACATTTTAAATGGCATTTGTCACACCAGAGCTTTTCACATTCTTTACTAAATCTTTGAAACATCTAAAAACTTCTTTCATTTTTACTTTGTTTAACTTTTTTAAATGAAAATGTTATGAAATTGATACCTCAATGATCACTCTCAACAATCTAACTGAATTCTCAATATTTTTAATGTCTGATTAATGAAAGTAAAGTGCATTAAATGTACACTTATTTGCTATTCAATTGGTAAGCGCAACACTTCTTTCTACTAATGTCTCATAAATCTTTAAACTTACTGGGGTTTGCTGTCGACGTCATTACTCTCTCGAAACATTAGTGGTGAAAGTTTTTTAGTAGATTGGTTCACAACAAACATTACAATAAAAATAAATCGGTGATCTACATTTAGAGATGCAGTTCTACTTTTGAATATAAGTCCATAAAAATAAAAGGAATTGTGACATCTCCCTATTAACTTGTAATTAACTCAGCTTGTCACGTCAAACAGCGGGCATTCCATATCAACAAAAATCGTTTCGTTTCGTCATTTGTTGAAACTATGTCAGCCATAAATTCCTTTTAATTGACATCTCTCGGACAGCTTGTGTCATTGATATACATAAAGTGATAGGGCATAGTCGATATTCAGTAGCAATTTCACATTCACTTCGCTTAGTCCAATAATTTGTGACTAATTGTTTATTAAATCAACCAGGTTTAAATTCCCGACTCACAAATTCTCTCGCCAATGCTGATCACGTATGTCGTCAAGATAAGGTTTAGTTGTTAGGCTTAACGTTTTTTAGAGGTATATTTATCTATACACACTCATATTGAAACAAATATGTAGGAAACTTTTTTGGATAGCGAGCTAATGAGGAATGTACTGATCTATTTAATTAATAGTTCAGACTACTTTGTATTTTATCCTTATCTACGGTAAAAGATCCAACTCGCATCTACCTGTTGCTCAGAAGTAAACAAAAGTGAAGGAAAAGTATGTTTATGGACGGTGGCAAGTTGCTGAGCTTTCTTGCTTTTTCTTTATTTCTTTTTCTTTATATATTCCCTAAAAGAAAAAAAAAACAGCGTTATGGAGAGCACATTTTTATAGAGTTCGTCTGTACACAACATTCCTTTAACAGTTAAAAAGTTCTGTGTTCTCATATTAACTTTTTGTTCTGTTATTTTTTGCTAGCCTGGATGATAAGAATCTGTTTTTTCGCATCGTTCTCCCATTCATAATAACAAAATTACCTGCAAAGCCAGAAACTCTGAAGGTGAGCTTTTAGTAGAATAAATGTTTCAGGCCCGAGGAAAAGCTTAACCCTTTTGAACTCTTTGTCAGGTCATCAGACTCGAAATCCCAAAGAGTCTCAATGTTTTTAACTAATTCGGAATTTTTTTAATTATTCAAACTCAACCCATGGTGTTCATAGGTTTTCATGATAATTGGTTTTTTTATTTGACTGTATTTTCCTTGATGCACAGAAAAAAATAAAACCCAATTTGGGTCGAAAGCTTCTTAGGTATGTGCCCAAATTGGGCCATGCCTGTTTTGGTTACCACTGTGTATCCATTTTGGGCACTGTTAAATACCCATTTAATTTTTTTTTTTTTCAAACGGAAAATTTCCGTATTAAAATACTGATTTTCAAATTTAAAAATTTCGTGCGTCTTAGGTGGCAAGTAAACTTGGCAATCGTCATGAATGAGTTAATATAGCGCAGTTCTTAGTTGCAAATTAACATATTAGGCTTAACGCTTAACATTAATATATATTTTATTAAGATTAGCATTTATTGAGTAATGTATTGTTTGGGTTAAAATTGATTTCATAATGGTTTTACATACACTTTTATAAATTGTATTACAATGTCTAATGAGTATTCTAGCTTGTCCACGTCATGTTAGCCCATGTCATGTGGCTATATAGTGTGCACGAAAACAACTTATAAAAAATATTATAAAAAAAAAACTATACTGACAACTAAATAATATATCAAGCAAAATAAAGGTAAAAATGCAACTTACTTTTAAAATAGTGTTAATGTGTTAAAAGTGTTTCTTAATATACTTTTTTGCTAAATCTATAAAATATTTCCACCAAGCCCCCTTCCCCTTGCTGCTGAATAAAAAAAATCAGAAGTTTTGATTAATAAAATTTTATATTTCATACAATTAATGTAATAATAACTATAGTTATTATTATATCACCATTATTACAGTAAAATACCAGTGTAACAAAATTTGGGAGACCCCCGAAATTAATTTGTTATGGTGAATTAAGACAATTCTCAAGAACGCACCCGTTTTCATCAACTGTATAATCTACAATATTTCAACGTGTATTTACAAACAAAAAAACTTAATAATTATGATATGGAAGAAAAAATTAGGATGTATATTCGAAGTAACATAATGCAGTAGATAGTAATTGCAAGACGTACTTCTGTAATATGTTCGCATACTAAATTTTTAGATTGTACACAATGTCCTGGACATTTATATTTTTAGAAAAAATCTGAATTTTTTTTCTGAACACCCCCAGACATATACACACGCAAAAAAAACATAAATTAAGATAATTTTTTTTCCAACTACCACAGATGAATTTAATAGATTCTATAATTATAGACAAAAAGACGAAATATAATTCATTATAGTGGATGATCGAAATTCGTTAAAATAAAATCTTTTAACACATATTGAATACGTAAACGAGAAGTTAACGGAACATAATTTCGCAATTCTGAATATTTCGTTGTGTTGTCACTCCCAAGAATGATATTTTACTGTATTTACAATCTAGAATACAGCTTCGTTTTTATATTTCCAGATCACCTATATTCTACAAGTAATTTTTGAAAATCTTTGAAAAATAGAAAAATAGACGTAAAAAAGAAGAAGAAGAAGAAGAAGCCTAATAATAAAGAACAAAAATTCGAAAGAAAGCTAATTTTCTCAGATAAAGAACACGGGATCTGTCAGTAGTTTCTCGCCATGAGCACGGCGTTGCGTTGTTGCCATCGTAAGCATGACAAATTATGATTGTTTCTAAACTCTTTAATTTGTACTCTTTTGTTCCATGGAGAAAGACACAAAAGAAACAAAATTCATCAACATTATTTTTCCCTCGGCATGAAAAAGAAAGAACATAAAAAATTTCTTTTGTTACTTCGCATCTCAACTTCGGTGCATAAGGAATATAGAAAAAAAAAAACTCTCCTTTTTCATTCCTTTCCCCTAAAAAATGTTTAAAAAGTATTTAACCCATTTAAAATAATAACTTGAACGAAATTCAGAATTATTACATGGATGATTCAGAGCATAGCCATTTGTGAATATTAAATGAAATTCTATACTGAATTTTTAAAATGTCTTTTTTAATTTCTATTCCATAGAAAATACTGCTTATTACTTGTATAACATTTTACATTTTTAAAAAGAAATTTTGTATTGAAAGTCTCAAGAGTTTCAATAATTTTCATTTTATAAAACACTGCAATACAAAAAATTTAATATTTTAGAGCTCATATAAAATAAGTTATATTAATGGGTTCTAATTAAAGCATTCCGGAGTATATTTGTTTTTCTTCCCCATTTTATGAATATGTGGTGGTAATTGAGTTTAATAACTTATATTTTCAAGTCATTTGTGTTAACAACAAGTTTTAAATACTAAATAATAAGATTATATAGTAATTTTTAATGCTATTAAACAAAATTTTTCCACCAATTTGCGTTCAAAGAATTTTGTTTGCTCTAATTAAATTTATTTAGATAAAATATTATTTTCTTTTTTATATATTTATAAACATTTTTTTTATTTTTTATTTTGTAAATGGCCTGAATTAAAAAAATTTCTATTGTTTTTTGTGCTTTTCTGGAGATGGAATTTTGATGCAGTAGTATAGAAATACATGTATATACGTAAGGATCCTTTAAAAACATTCTGCAAGGCAGTATAAGTATTTTTATACAAGGAAATAAGTGAAAAGCTTTATTCGGTTAAAGTTGTACACTGTAAAGAAAAAATATCGCTGCTAATTTGGGAACATAAAAGTATTCCTCATTCAATAATCATTCAGCAATTTTAAATAATTTTAATTTAATTTTACTTACCTCATATCTTTACAATAACACATCTTTAACTTATTTAGCCACAACGAGCAAATGATATGATTTGTTTATTTTCGTTGTTAGTGAATTCGATTGTAATAAAAGTAGCGATAGGCATAAAGTATAGTTGCCAAAATTGTATTTTTTTAATCAATTAAAACTAGAAATTTTATATAGATAAAAGAATTAAATTAAAGATCTTAATTTAATTATTCTTTCTCTCTCTCTCTCTCTCTCTTTTTTTTTTTTTTTTTTTACAAAATTTCTGGTTTTAATTCATTAAAAAGAATACGGCGGTACACGAGCAGTTATGCTTCTGCGCATACCCGAATGATGAATTCGAATATCAAATTCATGCATTATTCCCATCACTAAATAAAAGTAGTAATAATGTAATGCTAATGGTTTCGGTGGTGTTCTTGACTGATATTTCAACAGCCCTTATACAATTAATTGTAACTTTGTTACTATTTGATAAAATAGTACAAGAAAGTTGAAGTTTTATTTCCACCATAAAATAAGTTAAAAACATGTTCTATTTATCACGGTGCGATTCTCCATTCAGGCGTTAAAAGACTTCAGCATTGTTGTGAGAGCAAAAGAAAGAAATGGAAATTTATATTATACCCATAAAACAGAGGAAATTCCAGAAAGTGTTTATGGAAAATTTAAACTTTGAGAATGTATATCCCGTGCGTTATTAACAAAATTAACTATCGCGCTTTCAGCATTATAAGAAAGTAAATAAGTAGACTTTTAAAACGAGTCTAGTTTTCTTTATTTAGTGTGTTTTACCAAGGAAGTACTTAAAGAAAATTTTATTTTGAATAAAAGCAAACATTGTTACATTCACAAATTGTTAGTGTTACGCGTGCTTTTGAGTTTGAATTTGATAAATGAATCACTTTTCCATCTCTTAAAAGTCAAGAGGATTATTTTAATGCAGAACTCCATTCTTTTTGGACGAAAAATATAGAAAGTAGTTCTGTAAATGGATATATGACATTATACCTTTCACGTCAGATTTAGTGCATAAAAATATTTTTTTCTTCTAGAAGGAATTTAATTTGAACTTAAAAGGGGATTATTATGATAATTTTTTATACTAAAGTGCTTTGAGTAAATATATGAAAATGATTTAGTGTGGTATATTTGCTTTTCCTTGAAAATTGAATACAGCCTAGTTTTGATTTAAAAAAAAAAAAAAAAAAAAAAAAAAAAACAATAAAACTTCCAATAATTTTTAAATCAAACAAAATTTATTTTATTTTATTTTATGAATAACTGAAATTTGTATCCAGAATATTTTCACATTTTTAAATGCCGAATGATGTAATTAAAATATTTGGAATTTATGCGCTATAAAGAAAATAAATGTACAAATTTCTCAGCAGTTTTGACAAAAGTACGCATTAAAAAGGTAATAAAGAGTTATTATAACAATTGACGAGCCAAACCGAAATGATAATCATAAAGTTATTTTGATATCAATAATAATAATAATAGTAATTGTTTCTTCAAAATTTTCCTATGTATTTTTCTAATATTGTTTCCCGCTCTCTTTTTTTTATGAGTTATTTGCATTACGCATGTATGTCTAGTAATTAAAAAATATAATTTGGGATAAAGACAAACATTGAAACATTCACAAACTGTTGGGCATGCTTTTGAGTTTGAATTTGATTTTAAAAAAGAAAAATCATTCTTTCATTTCTTAAAAGGCAAAAGGATTATTTCAATGCAAAACTTCTTCTTTTTTTTTTTTAGCGAAATATAAGAAAAAGTAGTTCTGTAAATGGTTGTATGTCATTTTATCTTTCACATCAGATTTAGATACAGAATTCTTTTTTTCAATCATAACTTATTGAACTTAAAAGATGATTATTATAATTTTTTTAATTTATTTATTCAAGTATTTTGCGTAAGTTTGTAAAAAGGGATTTAGTATGATATATTTGCTTTTCATTAAAATAAATAAATAAATAAATAAATAAATAATAATAAAAGAATTAAATTTCAAAATTTTTTTGAAAACGGATTTAGTATGATATATTTGCTTTTCATTAAAAAAAATAAAAAAAAAATAATTAAAATTAAAATTTTCTTTAAATCATGCAAAAAAAAAAAAAAAAAAAAAAATTATGTTTGAGGATATGTAATCATTTAAATGATGTGTAATGATATAATTAAATTGAAACATTTCCAAATAATAAGTTTTGATTGGTGTCTTGTCCATGGAAAATTATGAGAAACCAAAAACAAATTTTTTTAAAAATGGATTTAGTATATCACTAGAGTAATGTTACACAATTATTCTAATTTGTAAATAAATCAAATGAGTTGTAATTTTCCAACTGAGTAAAAATTGTCCAGACCAGAATTCGAACCAGGATCTTTGGCTGAAGCTGCCAATGCTCTGCCAACTGAGCTATCCTGGAAGAATCTGGAGGACCTAATTCACCCAGCTAACCTTATTGATCATTCAGTCAAGAGATCCTGGGTTCGAATCCTGGCATGGTAATTTTTCACTCAGTTGGAAAATTACAACTCATTTGATTTATTTACAAATTAGAATGATTGTGTTAAAATTAATCTAGTGTAATTACGTATCCAGCGGTTACTGGAGTTCCATTACATGCGACTTATTCTGTTGAGCTGATTCAGATATCAGACCAGATGCTTTGATCAATAAGGTTAGCTGGGGGAATTAGGTCCTCGAGATTCGTCCACGATAACTCAGTTGGCAGAGCATTGTTAGCCTCAGCCAAGAGATCCTGGTTCGAATCCTGGCCTTGACATTTTTCACTCAGTTGCAAAATTACAACTCATTAGTATTATATACTGCTGGCCATTAAAATTGCAACACCAGGAAGGAAATCAAATAACAGCATGATATTTATTGGACAAAAACATTATAATGAGAGGGACAAGTGATTACATTTTCAGAAAATTTGGAGGTATAGATCCTGAGAAAATACTACACAGAGCAGCCACCCCTGGCCGCAGTAACAGCATTTATCTGCCTAGCCATGGAATCGAACAGAGATTGGATGTCATGTACGGATGCAGCAGTCCATGCAGCTTCAACACTATGCCACAGTTCAATAACCGTTGTGACGGGCGAGTGGTGGCGGGCCAGTCGCTCAAAAGCCATTGACAGAACATTTTCAATTGGTGAGAAGTCAGGATAACGTGCCGGCCAAAGCAACAGTCGAACATGTTCTGTATCAATGAAGGTCAGTATAGCACGAGCAACATGCGGTCGTGCATTGTACTGCTAATACGTAGAGTTCCGGAGGCCTCGAAGATAGGCCAGAACCCCGCGCAGTTACACCTGAAAAATGTAATGGCCTCTGTTCATATTGCCAGCAAGGGGAACAAGAAGTTATCGAGACGTGTATTCAATGGTACCCCACACCATCACTGCAGGTTATGGGCCTGTATGATGATGTCGAATGCAAGCTGGCAATGTGCATTCTCAAAGATGCTGCCAAACACGGATGCGGGCATCATGATTCTGTGTACAGAGTCTAGATTCATCTGAAAAGACGACGTGAGACGCTTTCCTGCGTCATATACAGCATCACGATGACCGCATCCGTGTTTGGCGGCACCGTGAAAACGCACAATGCCAGCTTGCATTCGATTCGTTATACTGGCATATCACCTGGAGTGACGGTGTGAGGTGCCATTTGGATACACGTCGCGGTAACCTCTTGTTCGCATTGCCGGCAATTTCAACAGCAGCCGTTACATTTCTGATGTGTTACGGCGTGTGGTTCTACCCTATCTTTGGTGCCTTCGAAACGCTACGTTTTAGCAAGACAATGCGCGACTGCATGTTGGCCGTACTATCCTGACCTTCCTTGATACAGAACATGTTCGACTGTTGCCCTGGCCAGCATGCTCTCGTGATTTCTCATCAATTGAAAATGTCTGGTCAATGGCTGCTGAGCGACTGGCACACCACCACTCGCCAGTCACTACTGTTTATGAACTGTGGCATAGTGTTGAAAGTGTATGGGCTGCTGTACCCGTATATGACATCCAATCTCTGTTCGACTCCATGGCTAGGCAGATAAATGCTGCTATTGCGGTCAGGGGTAGCTACTCTGGGTAGTGTTTTCTCAGGATCTATACCTCCAATCTTTTTGAAAATGTAATCACTTGTCCTTCCCATTATAATGTATTTGTCCAATAAATATCATTGTTATTTGCATTCCTTCTTGGTGTTGCAATTTTAATGGCCAGCAGTGTATATTTGCTTTTCGCTAAAATAAATAATTTTAAAAAAAGTTCAAATTCAAATTGGCAATTCCCTGGCAATTTTAATTATGCTCCTTGAGTAGAGATGTCTGACGTAGGGAAACTCTCCCGGATATACGGCAAATATCTTGTGTTCTGGACTTAGGTAAACTTAGCCACAGAAGTTACCTGTGTCGTTTCTATATGTATCTCCCTTCTTTGAAGGTGCAGAGTCCTTAATCGAGTTATAGTTTTGATCAGTTCCTTAATCGCACTTATTTCACGTTCACAGAACGAATTAATAAGTTTTAAAGAAAATAATTGAAAATTGCTTGGCTGTTTTGTTAGACGTGCAGAGTGAAGGGGAAATTTAATCAAATGTTATTGTAACAAATATTAAACCAGAGTCACATGATAATCATGAATATAATATTGATATCAGTAATAACGATAGGTGATGGTGATAACAATTATGATCATGATGATGTTGATGGTGATAATGATAATTATAATAGTGGTTTTAAAAAATTCTCACGTATATTTTCTACAATCATTCCCCCTTTTTTAAGTGTTATTTGTACTACACTGTAAAAAAAGCAAAAAAAAAAAACTGTTGATTTTATACAGCAAAAATACTGTCAGCTAGGAAGCCAGTGAAAAACTGTTTATTTTACGGAAATAATCTGTATTTATTACAAACTTACGGGCAAAATCTATTAAAATAACATAAAGTTCGTAGTAAACACAGATTAATACCGTAAAATAAACAGATTTTTTTTTTTTTTACAGTGTTTGTACTCATGTGTACCTAGTAATTTTAAAACAATCTGTAGATTTTTTTTACAGCTGTATTATCATCTACATTATTCAGTTATGTGAGTGGAAACAT
Organism: Maratus michaelseni; assembly: GCA_963931845.1. NCBI lineage: Eukaryota > Metazoa > Arthropoda > Arachnida > Araneae > Salticidae > Maratus > Maratus michaelseni. The sequence goes on from OZ007591.1 coordinate 258,703,556, forward strand.
TTGGAGTTTACACCTCAGATTACGAAATTCATAAATCAATAAATATTAATCAGCGTGGAACTTTCCAGAATTCTTAGAAAATATTCGCAAATCGTGAACACATATCATCATCCTCTTTTTTTGCTATAATCACTTCTTGAAGCACAACTTTAAAAGAAACGGCATGAATTCCGAAATATGTTAAATTGTCATAAAATATTACCTTCACAAACAACCTTTTTACCTTATTTACATGTCTAGATGCGTAACTCGGTTATTTTTCCTTCGATAAAGAAAAAAAAGTGTTAAAGTACCTAAAGAAAAAAGAAAGTTTGCGGAAATTCTTCTGGACATGTATACTTCTACATCTGCATAATTTATTACTCCCTTCGGAGCAAGACAGCCTATAAAATCGAAACTATCGCCGACCTATCAAAAAGCGAGAGATGTTGGGCCATAATCATTCGTCAAAGTTCGAAAACAATCACTCCCTGAAGAACAAGACAGAAATGAAGATAATAATCAAAATAGAAAAATAAAATAGCATCGCCATACTAAACAATGATTTGCTACGTTTGACAGGCCCGTGTCCTTGTGAAACAGCTGTCTCTTTTCCATTGTTCCGTGAGATACAATCCTATAGTCATATTTACGACTATTTTCTTCATTTTTTTTTAACGCGTATGATTACCTGCTTTGCATGTGCCATATTAAAAGTCATATTGGAAAGTGAGGAGGGGGGGGTGAAGGTGATGCGGCCTTCTTTCCTCCAATAATCAGGAGACTCATAAAAATGGAATCAAACGAGTCCTCCACAACGTGGTTCTTTTTTTCTTGTAAATGTTAATAATAAAAATCAGAATGGCTTGCCAAGCAAGTTGTGATTCTTGCAGAGAAATGATAATGGTTCCCAGTAGATATTAAGTAGTTCCCACAAATGAGATTTGTCTTGTTTGTCAAAACAGATTATTTTATGGCGGGAAACAAAAATCTAAGATGAAAAAAAAACATAAATATAAATTAAAAGATCTTTGTGGGGCATTTTTGAGTGATGATTCAAATGATAAATTCAAAGTTGCCGATTCGACGAAGCCATTGTTAACACCTTATTGAAGGTGTTATTACCTTATTACCTTATACAAAGGACCGTGATATCTTAGGTTTTCATATCTTTAGAATAAATGATCACTCAATTTTTAGAAAAATAATAACAGTAGTTTATATAAATAAATAAAGGAAATGGCATTGAATGATGTGACTAAATGCTGACTTGCAATTCAATAAATTTAGCTTGCGGGGTGAAAGGGTGGGGAACTACTTTTCAAAATATATCTGCTCAATAAACAAAACCAGTCTCAGATGGCTAGATTAAGCTTTACTCACATATAAGGTACCCACTAAAGTCCTATCCACCCCATCTGTAGAACGGTGACAACTATAATCATGAACCTGCTGTCTAGGTATAGTAAAGTGGCTATGTGCTACGCTATGGCTATGTGCAAGACCGCTTGCAGCGCCACCTACTGGCAAACTGCTAATTTGTTATACATCCCTAAAGCATCTACCATCGGCAGAAATTCAGGTGCCTCCGACGGCTACAATTCCGATAGTGGACACATTGAGCATACTTAGCTCGATTTTCTTAAAATAAATTAAAATAACTTGTATCTTGCTTGAATGTGTTAATTTTATTAATAAATCTGCATATGTCTTATAATACCACACTTTTGCATGCAATTAGTGACCTATTTCAGCTGTTGATTGGATATAAAGCATTTATATTTCATGGCTACTAATAAAGTTATTTTTACAACTAAGACATCGTTTCATACTAAATCGAAAACGCTCTACAACTTTGTACTTAACTTTTTATCGTATCGTGTTCCATTTGCGAGATAAGAACGCTAACTCCAGAGAGTTTTCCGCTCGATGACATTGTAAGCAGTCTCGTCGTATAGTGCATAGCCACTTTATACTATTGCCTAGACACCAGGAACAAGTTCATGACTATAGCTGTTGCCGTTCTGAAGTAAATGGGGATGGACAGGATTTTAGAAGGCGTTGTGTATCTCTATCATTACAAACAATGTCTAAAATTACTGAAGCTCTGCGAATTTCCGCAACAGCTTTATTGTATTAAACTTAATTACAAAATCTTGAAGTTAAAACCCACACATAATTTTTTGTCGGATTCTATTCACATTTGATTGATGTGGTTTTCGTTTAATCTCACTTAAAACGGCAAAAGCAGAGACTCCTCGATCACCTGCTTTCCTTTGTTAAATCGTTTCAAACTCATCGGAAGACTACTAAAATGTATTTGCGCTTTGGTTAACAATACTTGCTTATACAGCCAGCAATCTGTTGCAACCTAAGGAAGATAGAAAAGAGAGCAGTAGACATATCAATCTTCCCTAGTGGAAAGTTTTGAAGCCGGCAAACGAGTTCGTTCCCCCTCTCTTGCGTCCGCTATATTTGACTTTTACCAAAGCAGTCTAAGTCAGTGAAATTCATGGCCAAATATGGCGCACGCAGGAGAGGGCGAGGGGGTAGAAATGGCTTCAAGTGACATCATTTATGACGACTCCATCTATTGGATTCTCCTTGGTTTCAACCTTTACCAAAGTAGAGAACGCACTAACTCCTTCCCAAGGGTGTAGTAGAGGATATACGGTGGTATACGCTGTATACCCTCTGGATTTTTTAAAGAAATTCCGTATACCCTCTGTTTCTCAAATAAAACTATAGCGTATACTCTCTGGGTATACCCTCTGCCATCAGCATATACCTCTGGTTTATTTACAACTAAAACACTGCTCCTTCTAATCGCATCAAATACTTTCATCCGCCAAGATGACGACAGTGTCCACGTGTAAGAAAAAGGCGCATAAAGAAGCTCTCTGCAAAATGCAACAATTTGGTGGTCTATGTCAGGAAGGGTTCCGTTGCAAAGATCCTGCTTTTATCATCGAAAATCTCACATTTATAGCAAACAATCATTTGCAAAAATAATTAGCATGAATTCAGTAACACTCAAATTTCCCCGTACACACTCACAACGAAAGAAATATGACGGGATAGATTTCGATCAATCATACACATTTTGTTAAGTTACAAAGACGCCTTACATACGGGAGAAACATTCACAAGGTGAGCATCTTTAATCTCAGAATACTGAATGCCCCCGTTACAAACATATGTGCGTTTAACAAGCATCATTAAAATTTGAAGGAGAACAAATTCTTGAGTTGCTGTCCCCGTTGTACCTTCCATTATCTACTTTTCTAGACACAATTAGTTCATATAGACAGAGGAGGTGCTTTTAGTATACGTAAATTTGCATCTAAATTCACGTACTCCACACAAGGACAATCCCATACAAGTCGTTTTCCTACACTAACATCAAACGTTACAGTTTCTGTTTGGACAGCGAAATTGTTTGGGATTAGAAAGGTAGTTTTAGCAAAACTATGCAGAGCCGATGCTTGTTTGACACTATACTATGCAACTGGAATTGGATTCACAAGTTTTGGTACTCAGAAATTTTGATAATTAAAGGAGCAATTACTTTTTTCAAACACACCAGGCATTTCTATAGCAACGTATAAAAGTAAGATAACTGAAAAATCGACGTAACAAAAAATCCTTTTTACATTGTTATACAGAGTGTTCCTTCTTATTGTGTTGCCCAATAGCTAATTCCTAAAACGTTATCTTTAGAGGCACGTCTTCAAATGCAAAAATGTTTAAAATGTTCTTCATCATATTAAAACACATTTATGTCGGAATGTGTATTGAAATTTTTATACGGTCCCTGAATCCTATAAATTATATTTACAAAAACTTTTTCCATATTCTAATAAGCAAAATATTAAAATTTTATTTTTATACTAGCAAAATTTACCGAGTTATGATATTTTGAACTTTATTAATTTTCAGCGTTTTGTGGCACTAAAGACTGATTTTGTTACATGCAAAATACGTTTCATAATAAAGAGCCATATCTGGGGGAAAATGATTACAAAACTGTTATAAATAATTTTTTTTTTTTAAATGAGCCCTGAACCCTCTTAAATAGATGTCAGATCGGGGTAATCCATGTATCTGTTCCTTACCATGTACGGGAATAATTCTATAAGGTCAAGCCTGCAATAAGAAAATCAACTTTTCTGAAAAGATCTTTTTAGAAAGCATCTACATTTTTCAGTTGTTCTAGCATATGTAGCATAAAACATTAAACGTTCTGTCGTTGCATCTCCATAGTCTCTTAATAACGAGTAAGTTTTAGCAAAGAATAGTTATTCAAATGTGAACTTGATTTGTTTTTGTTTTGTTTTTTTTTCTTTCTTTTTTTTTTGCAAGTGCTATTCAGCTTTCTTCTTTTTTTTCTTTATATATTTCGTTCTAAAAATGAGCGATGATACGACTTCTCCTAGAATGAGTTTAGAATAGGAGGTTACGTTCTTGAAGACACTGGATTAGAGAAATGTGAAAGGTCATGGGAAAATGTTCTTCAGTTTTTGAACATTCTTCTACTGTTTGAATGCAATTTTCTCGAGGGTTATTGTAAATCTCATGTTTTTAAAAACTGCTCCGGACTCATCTGACTCGATTTTATTTTCACATTTTCATCCCTTGTTCGTCTTTGGAATGTCACAGTGACATGTCAAATCAGGCTAGCTAAATTATATGCTTCTGGTATAATGTTAAATGTACTTCGCTTAGAAGTAAGTGGTCAATGACCAAAAAAATATTAATTTCTTCACTAGATGTCATTGACCATCATGAAAAAGTGCGTGGGAATCTGGCATCTATTTACAATAGCTGTTTCTTAAAGTCATTTCAATTATTTATTTAATTTATTTTTAAATCAATTTAATCTGGGTTTAATTGAATATTTGGATCTGTTCGTGGTATTTAAACCCTTTGTATCACCGCGTTGCATATCTACAACATACCCAAAAGTAAATATATTACTTATAAAGGGGGTTTTAAGAGAAGATTTTATTTATTGCTGCTATCTTTCAACACATCAGTTAATACAAAATTTTCATTGAATTCTCAACAAACGGCGATACTGAATTAATTTTTCCAAAGTTTTATTTATCATTTGAGAAGTTTCGAATCGTTATTTCTAAAATTAACTTCGTAAAATTTGTAAAATTTAAAAAGGCTGGAGACGTACAAAAATAGATTTTTTACAAATGTAATTTCGTATACGTTACAATTTTGTATTAGAACATTGACAATATTTATGAAAAGTATGCAATTTTTTGTTTATTGCAGATGTTTAAAAAATACCTTTTAGTCAATAATTTTTCACTTTTATGTTCTGAATTTTTTTTATTATTTTTTACATGCTTAAAATGATGCATTCTAACATCTGAATAAATATATATTTTTTAAATCAGAGTTCTTGAATCACAAATAGTTAATTGCTTTCTCAATAGAAAAATGCACTGAAAAAAAAAAATAAATAAAATTGATTTTACGGTATATTACTGGCACCGCAGCTGCCACGCATGCGCGGCAGCGTATTATTGCTGATATTACTGTTTATTACTGCTACTTTTACGGTATAATACTGGCAGCTGGAATGCTAATATTATACCGTAAAATTATTTTTTTTTTTTTCAGTGTGTGTTTCTATTAATGAGAACATATTGTTCCCCAAGTACAATGAGAAATCTGTGTGAAACATTGACGCAGATGCATTTCTTTTCGGGTAGGGTCTAAAAATTTCCATTCGAACGAAAATCCCATTCATAAGTTTCTCCAATTTAAGAAGGAAAACCTTCTCTTAGCTAAAAACGTTCCAGTGGGAAGAGTTTAAAATTTCAACTAAATTAGAACAAAAATGCGTTACAGGGATGCTAATACATTGTAAATAATAATAATAATAATAATAAATAAATTAAACAATAATAATAATCCGCTGATTTCCAGTACAGTTTTCGTATTTTTATGAAAAACAAATTCCGATGAAAATCGCGAAAGTGTCAAAAAGTATGGATTGAGAATATTTTTGACAGATGTCAAAATATGGAAATTCTTTGTAAGAGTATAAAAATATATAAACAATTCCAAAGCCTTAGCGAAAACGACAAATTTTAGCCCCATTATCTGCCAAGGATATTAGATTCAAGGAGAAATATTTATTCGCTAATTCCTGACAGATTCACAAATTTCTTCGAAGAAAAAAAGTCCTTAAAAATACGGAAATTGTACCGGCAATCATCTATTTTCTTTTTCCTAGTGATAGATCTAATGTAAGCTTTGATTCTTCGTTCACCAAATTGTCACATCACAATATATATTTGGGTTTAATTTTATCCACAAAAATTCGGAACTAAAAAGAAACTAAACTTTTTAAAGATTTTAAATGTTAGTTTGATTTGATTTGGTACTAGGCTTGATACGATCGCATGCAATTTTTGTAGTAATAATGGTAAATACCTAGTACCTAGGTACCAGTGTACCTAGGACTAAATAATCAAGAAAATCAAATTTTTATGGTGTAAATAAACCTAATCAGATTTTCTATTTTTAAGGGTCGATATTTGAATAACTAATTATGTATATATATAGAAATATTAAATAAGCAAATGATTCCTTTTTCACAATTTCTATTTTATTTCGGAAAGGACCCCATGTATCCTCCCGTTGACTCGTCATTCATGTGAAGAATAAAACCGACATTTTACATGAAATATGGGTAATATGAATGTTAAGTTCTAATGCACATGTCACAGTTTCATTTATTGCTTTTAATTTAAGGATTTCTCTCACTTTTTTCCGTTTCTAGGCTTTTGAATGCCTGATCGATCGCACCACTTTAATTTACGTTCGTTTCCAAGAAACTTGTTGCCGGGTTCAACTTTATAAACAATTATAGACATGCATTTGAGATGTACTTGATAAACATTTTTGTTAAATAAATGAATTAATATATATATATATATATATATATATATATGTGTGTGTGTGTGTGTGTGTGTGTGTGTGTGTGTGTGTGTGTGTGTGTGATATTTTTATTTGTAAAATGTAAAATATTCATTTGGCGTTTTATATATGTACCGTAAAACTTCGTTACAGCCAGCTTACATATAAGCTGGCTTACATATAACGTTAAGCTTTGTAAAGTCCCGTTCAAAAACTTGAGAAAATAGTGTTTAAAAAAAAGGGGGGGGGACACTTGAAAAATATGAGACCTTGTTAGGCCACTTTCGATTTACGATTTTCATTTTCTAATCGACGATTTTGTAATTCCAATGAATTTATAAAATAAAATTAAATAAACGAAAATCAAAGATAATGTAAACTCCTTTGACAACTTTTTTTTTTAGGGGGGGGGGGTTAAATAATGTATGTTATATTTGATAGATTCGAATATAATATATTAATAATCGTATAATTTCCCGTTTAATAACAGTCGAAAAAATATATTTTGTGATTTTTAGATGAATTTTCTGCTTTTAATATTTCTTTTCTCATCTCATTAGGCGAGTAAATGAAAATTACCTGTTAAAAAAACTAATGCTAAATCTCAAAAATAAATTTCAATAAAGAGTTATCCTAACCAATTTAATTTAATAAATAAAACAGTTGTAAAGTCACTTCACCCCATCGCGACGATCATCACGTGACGATTACGTGAGCGATATGTGACACACAAAGTGCTGAGAATCCTTGATTATTTCCACCACTAATTTTTAATTGAAAATTTTGCCTTATTTAATTAAAGCGTTTCTTCGATTTGAGTTAGAAAACAAATGTATTTCTAAAAACTTTCAATAAAAATTTAAAATTCTCGTGAAGGACGCTTTTCGCAAAGGTTTGTTAAAGCGTTACAATCGTCGGGTCCCAAGGGAAGGAAGTTTCACTATGTATATATAGATAGATATTTTTACGAAAAAAAAAAAAAAAAAAAAAAAATATATATATATATATGTGTGTGTGTGTGTGTGTGTGTGTGTGTGTGTGTGTTCTTTTTCCTCATCCAATTCCTTTAATAGTATTTTTTCCCCCATTGTATTCTGCGTTATACACTGCAAAAAATAATTGTTGATTTTACAGTATATTCGCGGTAGCGTATTACTGCTTGCACGGCAGCGTATTACTGCTTATTTTACTGTTTAATACTGTTAATTTTACGGTATAATACTGGCAGCTGGGATGCCAGTTTTATACTGTAAAATCAACAATTATTTTTTGCAGTGTATATAAGCAATATTTGTTCAATAATTTGATTTTTAGCTAGGATGTCTGAAAGTATTATTATAATTATAATTATTTTGTATCGCTGTTATAATTTTAATTACGATGCTCATTAAAGTAGCTATGGCAATTTTAAGTTCAGAAATCATTTTATGCTCCGAGACGCTGTGGTAGATGGTCAAGCTCAACCTATTACGTTAAAAATTAATTGATTAACACTTGAGATTAACACTTCAGTAAATTTAATTCAATAATTTCTCCATCAGCAGTCAAAATAATTTATAAAAAGGCACTTTCGTAATTAATTAACTTAATTAATAGCTTATTTTTTCTACTTAATTGCTAATATTTCTAACCGCATTAATTTTATGGTATCTCATACTTATAAAGAAGAGTATACTGAGAAATATGGAGAGACTTTTTGTATTTATGGTAATCCTAAATCTTGTAATGCTTTTTTCTTCTTCTTCTTTTTTTTAATTATAGCTTTTCAATATATTTCAATATGTTATTTATAATTTTGCTAAAATATGCTTTTTTATTTATCCATTTTTTTTAAACATTAAAATCTAATGAATCGTTCCAAAATTCTGCCAATTAATAAAATTAATAACTTACATCTGAAATCAGTTTTATGTATTTTTAATAAAAGCATCACAGATTCCAATTAAAATATATAGCTTGTAATTTCGCGTCAGATTTCCTATAGTATTTTGAGAAGTAATATTTATTCTTTTAAAGTAAATAAAATGCTTCTTATCGTTATTGTAAATGCGTATTTTTTTTTAAACTGTTATACTGGAATCTATTTTACAAGAGGAATATTTATGTATGTTAATCATCGATAAATTTTATCTCAAAGAAGCTTATGTCGGCTATCGGTAGAGGGTACACGTATGCTTAAATTGAAATATATATATATATATATATATATATATATATATTAAATCTAGTTCAGTTAACAGTTATACTTGATTTATCAAGCTTCGTTTTTTAATTAATAAATTAATTTTGCTTTGATTATTACTCAGAGTTATCCGATGTGGTACAGCGCAAGACAATTGGTGATGCTACTATTTATTGCTATTTACGCCTTCTTTGTCACTTGTTCTTAGAAACAATCATTTGACAGCTGACATTGCATAATTTAATATTTTGATTATTTTAAGGAAATTTTCTATCATCCCCTCCTTTCCTTCGGAACAATAATCTTTATCTTCTTTTGGAGAAATTTGAAATGCTTTTCCTTGCTTTAAGTTGAGAATGATTATTATTTCGTCTAACATTATGCTAGATTTTATGTTCACTATCGGTTTTTAAAACTTTTTCTCGAATCCTTTACTATTAATTGTGTACTGTTTAAGATGTTTACTAATATTTCTCAGTATGATTAATTTTTAATTATAAGTTTGTGATGGCATCAATTAGTTCCATGTTTCTTCATGCAAGCATTTTTGTTTATGTTTATTATTCAATATTTTATTTAAAAAATATATTACATAAAGTACTATTTGTTGCATATCGATGGCTAATTAATTTCTCACCGAGAGACATGTTGAAAAGAGTTCGTAATGCAGCAGTCTGATACGAACCGAAGAAAATAAATATAAATTTCGAATAACTGAATTCTCTTCGACGGCATTTATTTGTCCATCGATTACGTATTTGACGTAGTACCGAAAGAGTGAAAACAGAGTTGCCTATAAAAGGTTATTATTACAAACGTCATAAAGAATGAAGGGAGGGCTTCAATAACGATTTACCAAGTTCATTCCCCACTCTCCCACGTTCATAATGAGATATGCAGCTGGCCGCCGAACCCACTTGTCCATGAAGATCAATAATCGGTAAATGACGTTGGTAATAGCCACCATGTATCACTTCGCTATAAAAAGCGAGGTTTTTGAGATTATCGCTACTTACCCCCCTTTAATATTTCTTTTCGCTTCTGGAGTAGCCCTCTTTTCCGTGCCATGTGCTCTGGCAATGCTCTTTGTGGGGGTCATGATTGGCTGAATCCCTTTCCCTCACCCCATTCCTCTGATATCATTTTTGCTATCCCCCCCCCTTTTTCCGAATTTCTTGTATGTATGTGTGTATGGCGTGTGTCTGTGTGTGTATGTATGTACACCTTATGTTTCTTTAGCTATTATATTATCCCCCTCTTCTACTATCCAAGTGTTGAACCAAGAGACGTTCAAGCGATTCCGTCGACCATTATGGTCGGTAATACCTATAAATCTGTCACCATTTTTGTAGTTGCTTAATTGGCAGGAAGAAGTTAATGGGAACTCTGTGTTCCTCCTTTCTTTTTCGCCTTCTCCCCCCTTACACAGGGAGTTGGAGTTTCGAACATCAGACTTTTCGCGCCACCAAGGGAATTAAAATGGAGAGTACCCCTCTTTGTTTCAGTTCAGTAGTAGGTGATGTGGATCATTGCTTTTTAGAGATGCCCGCTTCTTTCTGATGTCAGTACTAGTACTGCTCCAATATATATTTATTCGTTTGTCAGATAATTGGTCTACCCCCCTCCACATCGAACTTATCTGAAGCACGTTCCTAAATGGGTTTAATTAGAATTGGCTCGCATAAATCAGGAAATGGGTGACATAGCTTTTCCGGTCGTTGTTCAACATTTACTTTTTTTTTTCTTTTAGAATTTAGTCATCTTCTTTATTCTTCATTATTTCATTTCGAAAAAATAACCGATTATACTTGTTTGTTACATAATCTTCGCTTGTTAGATGCCAATAATTTAGTATAACTTGCAATCGCTTAATGACGAGTAAATGAGTGCATATTATGAGAATGTCAAACAAATATTGATTTTAAAAAAAATGGAAAAGTATTTTGCACAAATTCGATGTGTAATTGGAAGTTTTGAATTTTGCTCAGTTGATAGTATAATGCAAAACAGGAGCACGTGTTTTAATATAGTGTGTTATTCTTAATTCTATAAGTAGGCAAAATGACTAAGTAACTAACCTTGTGGCGGAACCCTCGGGTCCGACCACTAAAGGAGTAGCAATTAATACAATATTTACAGTAAAACAAACAAGTTTATTTAAAAGCAGTAAGGAATAGGGTTTGCAGTAGAGTGGGCAAAGCTTAACTGTGTTGCTCAAATTCAGATTCTACCAACTCTCAAATATACTAAATACAAATTTACCAATTTTAAACTGACACTTACGCAAGGAAAATGACTGCTCAAAATCTTACCCAAGACGACTTCTAATTCTTAGAATTACTATAACTGAAAACACTATAATCAATAAACAACACTTCGACATACGTTAAATGTTTCTAGCTAACTGGAATCCTGTGAACTCCGAAATTCACTTTATTCAAGTAACCAAAAGGAAAATTCCCCAGATAACACGAAACGCCAACATCTCAGAGCACGTAGCATCAATACAATCTCTCTCTGTTCTCAAAAGTGGGACTTGTCTCAGTCTTGTCTTCTTCGAAAGGCAGGACTCGACCCAACCCGCTTGTTCCAACTCTCACGCCTGTATTCCCAACCGACCACAGAAAGCTAATTAATATATAACCGCACAAAAATAACCTGGAATCTCAGATTCAAGGAGGCAGAATCATACTCGCGAAAATCAGAGAAACGACACATAGATGGCATTTTCACTTACAAGTGTTAGGTGTCGGACAATGCGTTCACAAATTAGGCTACCTTCATAAGTGAGTAGCGAGACACTGCCATACACAGTGTGAAACACATATTTCTTAGTTTTTCCAAGTGACCAGGACATTTATCCACGTTATGTCCCATCTTCTGAAAGGAGGTATGCCTAGGAGATCGTCCATATTCGTGCGCACAGTTGATCGATATAATATTAATACCAATCAATCAATAATAAATATAATAATAATATTCCATTGCGAGTGCACAATAATTAGTCTTCAATTTTTTTCTCTTTGTCCTCATTAGTCTATCAGTCACATTGTTATGACCTCGCTTCCTGAAGGAACTCATAGAGTATTCATTTTTTCAGAAAAATGAATGTGTGCCTCATTTTGTTTAAAAAATGGTAATACAATGTAACATCTACTTTCGAAAAATACAATTTGTAGTATGTTTTATTCTTCTCCATATAGTTTAAATTCACACAAAAATATTTTCATTATTTTTACTAATTATAAAAAAATCTTATGGAATTTTTATAAACGTGGTATTTTCTCTAAAGATATATATTGAACGCCTAAAATATTAACTTAAATGATTTTTAACCTAAATATCTCTTCTTTGGTTTTAGCTACACCCTATTAAGTGACACAAATTTAATTTAGGGAAATCATCTTTAGTTTTATCTTAAATTTGAGCGACCTGTCTTTCAAGTTCTATACAAATTCCCTTATAGAAGCAAAATCAACTGATTCTCCAACGAAGCATTTTGTCTTTAGGCAGATGCCCGATTTCTCCTATTAAAAAGAATGAAGTAATTGTAATATCATCAAGACTTTTATTAAGTATCTTTACAGGTTGTAGATTTTCTCGCAAAATAATACAAAAAATAATGTTAATGACTGGGTTGATAAAAATAGAGGGTTTTGTTGTTGTTGTTTTCTTTTAATCCGTAACTTCTATGCCTGTGCATATACTTTACCTTGCACAAAAAATTGACATCGCAACTTACGGATTAAATCGTAATTTAATTAATTGTAAAAAAAAAAAAAAAAAAACAATACTATCGCATATTCACAAATATATTGCCGAGCAAAACGAAAGCTTAAATGAAAATATGGTTTATGGGGGTTTAGAAATTTGAACAACACCAATAGGAATCCTTAGCTTTGATGATAAGTGCAAAGAAATGAGTGATTAATAGCCATAAACAACTTGTTATCTCCGAACTGATATATTTTATGTTGCACACGGCTTTATTTGTACTTTAAAAATCTCGATATTGTTCTAGCAAATTTCATCAACATTCTGCCAAGTAACATTCTTCTCTCTTTTCAGAGGTGACAATCAAACTATTGCGGAAGAAGGTCAGGGAGTTTGTAGACAAAGAAGAGTCGACTACGCAGGTAAGAATACCGTTGCCTTATTTGTTTGATATTTGCCTTGAATAGAATATCTGAGTTATTATTTATGTGCCTAAAATTTACAGTTAATTGCTGACATATTTATTTAAAAAATAATTAATGAATCAAAGTTACATTATGCGGTGATATAGAATTAAAATTTTAGTCGAGTAGAATAATTTACATTCATATCATTATATATGAAATAGAAAATAACATGTTAATTGACTCTGTTTCTTGACAAGGTTTACCTTATTGAAAGTAAATAATATCTTAAAATAACAATACTTACTTATATAGTAATATTTTTTACTATATATATTTACTATTACTATTTTTTCTGTAGTAATATTTTTTTAATTTATAATGTTATTTCGGATAAAATTTCTCCCCATGTCTATGATAGATTAATGCAGAGCTCGCAGTGTTCCTAAATTTTTCTATCTTTTTACCACTATTTTAAAACAAAAACTGCAATAGAAATGTACCACAATGTTTACTGTTTTGTTATAGTGGTAGCAAAGGTAAAAAAAAATTAGAAACTCTTATGAACCCTGATTAATGTTATTTTATTTGAAACTAAATTGAAGATTGATAGATTATCAAAAATTTTCTATTTATGCATTGCATAAATAAAATATTTGAATTCTATTTAGATGCTTAAAATTAACTGTTATGCATAATCAACGGTGTTGAAATTTATCTTCTCTGCCCCCTTTCCCGCCCCCATAAATAAATTGGTATAAGATTTAACCGAAATATATTTATCGCTGCCTTATTATCTAATGATTTTGCATAAATGTAGCCATTCTTTCACTAAGTTGATTATTTTAGTCAAAGGTTTCATATTTTAGTGTTTCTGGGTAATATTCAAATATATTCTTAGCATATTCGATGTTATTAATGCTGTTAATTAATAATAATTGATTTTATTTATCCAGTTATTCTTGTTTTAAAACTGTCATTAAATCTAGACTGCCTGCTTTCTCACACATTTACAAAGGTATTTTCATTAAAGAACCGTTAGATTTACATTTCAGGTTCCCTATCTCAATATTTTCTAGAAGAAATTTTGCATTTTAAAATGAATTTGATTTGGTTCAATTTGCCACCTAATGCTTTTTGATCTAAATTTTTTTGAAAAATAACAAATGCCAACAATTTATTTTGGATATTTTTAACATTTTATTTTTTCTTTGTGAAAATAAAAATTGTGTTTCAAGAGAAAGTTCTCACATAAAATAAGGAAAAAGCTGAGATGTTTAGTAAAATTCTGATGCATTATTAAGTTTAAATACTTAGATATAACAAGCTATCTTTTCTAGTTTCAATTGAGTACGACTATGGTCGAGTTTTTGCGCCAACGTACAAACAAAAATCAGTTTTTGGTCCATTTTCAGCATTTTTATCTCTTTTTGCTTTAAAATAAATCCAAACTAGCTGCACTCTTATGCATTTATGAATGTATTTTCATTCATAAATGAATAAAATTTGCTTCCATTCTTATTCAGATACCAAGAAATCATATAGCGCTAAGCGCTTTCCATTTTCCTATATGGAAACAAAGAGTTTTTCAGAAAATACTTTTAAAATTGATATTTTTGGGGCGCGATTTTCCTCGAATGTACGTCATGGACGAGCAATTGATTATAAATCAAGATATATCCCATTTATGGGAAAATGAAAATTTATATTCTATTAGTCATTTACATAATACTATCTTCAAATTTCATCTACACATCGAAAATAAGTTCGGTTATGGATCAGAAAATTTCGATTTGTTTAGCTGAGAAATTTTAAAATAATAATAAATAAATAAATAAATAGGAATACCTTAATACTATTATTTTATCGACCGTTTGATCACTATGTTTCTACAATAATACTGGAAGATTATTCAAATATATCTCAAATAAAAAAAATCTTCTCATAAACTAGTTTCTAATCCTTAGTTTTTATCCTTATTCAAAAGAAAATGCTATTTCTTTTATGCTTGATTTTTCTAAATGTCTTCAAATAAATAACGCGTAATTAAAATCAGATCACATTTTTAAATAATGGATATAAACAATATCGTGTAATTTGTATGATTAATATAATACGCTTTCAATTCTATAATTAGAATTATTCTAAAATTATCTTCTAATTCATTTAAATTCTTATCGACAGCCTTACATTGTTTTAAAATTTGATTATTTCCGAACGAAAATGTCATTTGCGAACTTAGTAATAAGGCGTCCCCCCGAATTGACCGAAAGCCAGATTCTTTCTGAAAAGAGAAACGACAATATTATCTCGTTTAACTAATCTCTAATAAATTTCCTTGGGTCATAATTTTAATTTCACAATGAAATTTTATTACTCGTGCTCACCTAACATTGATAAACAATAAAGCTAATCAAAATTCTTCTCAGCGTTTTCTCCCAGTTGTTTCCGTTACTCTTTCCTTGGAAAACACGAGCAACTCTCCCCTAATTTCCGATATGTGGCTAATATCTTCGTTGTAACGAGGCATCTGTCGTCAACAATTGGGTCCCAGTTTCCTGGGAAAATGATGTTCGGGAAATTATAAATTTCGGATGTCATTGCTTGTTGTAGCGTCATTATATTCCTTGGAAAAGCAGAGAAGCTAGAAAAGAATTTATTGTTTGGTGTCATATCTGCAAGTTTGGTTCATCGAGTATTAAATTAAAGGACTCGAATTTGATGAATCGAATCTTCGCTTATTTTAGTGGTTGATTAAGCAAAGATTTGATAGAAAGATAAGAACTATTACTTTTGTTTCATAAATTGGTATACAATTACTGAATGCCTTACAGTAATCGATTTTGCTCAAGATAATTAAAAAAAAACTATCCCGATGTATGAATCCCTAACTATCATATACCGTTCACAGAAACTGAGTGAAATTTTGGTTTAAAGTATTTTGAGGTATACGCTTAAGAATCATGTGAAAAACAACAGCTAAATTCTAACAGTTACGGTTACAGTAACAAAATTTCGAAAATTTCAAATGGCAACACTTACCTTTTTTTATTGGAATGTGATCTTCATAGTGATAAACCATAAAAAGAATTGGAACGCTACCTGTAGCACGAAAATCGCCGGTGTTAGACAGACTAAAGAAGAAAAGTGAAATCAACCAATAAGTTGCAGATAAGCAACAAAAAACAAAACAGTTTATTGTGTTTCACAAATTTGCCACTTCACACACGATGACACTTTGCATGCGGCAGATGGTGGGTAGCACTGAACAATAAAGTCTTTTACTTTCTGTTGCTTCTCTGTCCTTCACTGGTTGTTTTCACTTTTCTTCTTAGTCTGTTTTAGCACCGGCCATTTTCGTGCTACATGTACCGTTCCAACGTTTTTTTATGGTTTTTCACTATGAAGATCCCATTCCAATAAAAAAAAAGTAGGTGTTGCCGTTTGAAATTTTTTCACTGTAACCGTAACTCTGTAACTCTTAGAGTTTAACTGTTGTTTTTCATATGATTCTTGAGCACATTACCTCAAAATATTTTAAACCAAAATTTCATTCAGTTTCTGTGAACGGGGCTCATATATCAAGATAGTTTTTTTATAATTACCCTGTATATATATGTACATATACCAGGTAATTAAGTGGGTAGTTCCCAGTTTAATGTGTATTTTTATTAAAAATATATATTGGAATTTTCGAATAGTAATCTTTGCTATTTATGTAGTGACAAATATTTCGTGATTAAAATAAGATTACTATTCGAAAATTGTGATATATTCTAGTATCTTTTTAATTAAAAAAAAATACTCTAAGTTTGCAACTCTGGTTTGTCCAGTGAAAATCGGGTACGTCTTACCAACATACCGAAAATTTTGAAGGGAAATTTTCTATATCAATTAGTGCCATCAAGTAACCTCAGTACATTTTTTTTTCGTCTAAGTTTTAGTTTTCTTTATCACTTTTACAATTTAAATAACGCGATTCCATAATTTAAAACTAAACTATTTTTATTGTGATATGCAATATGCAAGTCACCCACTTCTTTAAACTTAAAACTATTTAATTCTTGAAGAATTGAAATAATTTGAAAATAAATGTTTTATGAACTATCTTTTATATTCTCCCCCCATCCCCTATTTCCTTTTGATGATAGTACAGATAGTTGTTAAATATTAAATTTAATTTTAGTACTTTCAGTAAATGGTATTTGTTTGAGACAAAGAAATTTATTATACCATCACCTGTCATTCTCAAAGAACAGAAAATTGGCTGTTTTCTCTGCTAAGGAAGCTATTTCGTTCCAGAATAGCTTAAGCAACGTGTCATTGATGCCTGAAAAATCGCCTGAATGAATAAAATTTACTGTATCCGGAATTTCTATCCAAAGTATCCCTGACAATGCCTATTTGAGCCATAGAAGGGGCATTAGGATGGCAGAAAATGAAGCCAGGATATGGTTTCTTGCTGTAGGCTCCGTTCACTGATTGGATTAGAGGCAGAGATTGGCGTGAAAATGGCGTGCAAATGGCCGACCGGAGGATAAAAACGTTCTCTACCTCCATTCCCCACCCTAGTGCCACCTTGAAACATCGAGCGAAATTTCCTCTTACCTAACTGTCCAGGGGACAATCTGCTTAAATAACTGATGAGGCACTGCTCGCTATCAATATCTTCAATCCAACCAAGATGCTTCTTTTTGAAAAATTCATCGCTGATATAAATTCTGCACTCGGAGTACAAAGAGAAGTATGCGTGGGGAGTTGAATCAAAAAAGGGAAACGAGATATAGGTTATAGGTATGTGAGCCCAGTGTATTTTTCATGTTACAACATGCCCGGAGCACGACCTGACATGAGCGGATTTTGTGCTTGGTTCGCTTGTTGCACTTTACCGTTGCTCTTTAAAACGAACCGGGTCCACTAACAGCCCTATCGAAGAGAGGGATTTACCGAGGGGGAAAAGAGAGGAGTAAATGTACGCGTTTAGTGAATTTTTTATCGGCGCTTTTTCGTAAAAAATATATATATCTTCCATCTTCTTCCTTTAACTGCTCATTTCAGTCAGTCTGAAGACCCTTGGGGGCACTCTGAACCACGACGGCTGTGGTGCGAAATAACGGAATATAGAGGGTGACCGGAGGTTATCTGCAACATAGACTGACTATAATAGAGAGAAACTCCATTTTCCAATAAAGTATTTATGCGAAATATGCAGTAAGTGAAGAATATATATCGAAAAGCATATACTTAACCATAAAATTGGCATCAACTATAAAGGTATACCATATTCTGTCTGACAGATATCGTTACGCTTTTTAACTATTAGTGCCATGTGCAGTACATAAGATATTGATTCAGCCTTTTGTGTGGTTGCAAAAGTTTATTTTTGAATAACATGTATGTATTTAGAGGCATAAGTTCAGACGTAAAGCTTTGGATAATGCAGTGCAACTTTTTACCACTGCTGCCTACATGTGTATATCTCGAATTTTTTTCTTATGATCCAGACTGTTACACTTTTATTACATTGATTCTAAGCTTCTGGAATAATACGCATAGTACAAGAGGTGTTTAATTTTTTTTTCGACAAGTTATTGCGTAATTTACAACGAGATGCAGATATGATGAATTTTACAAAGGAAAAATTTGTGGCTCAAGACTTTTTACGTTTAGGTGGTTTGCCCCACACTATGCGGCCCATGAACAAATGACCAACCAATTTTAAATGCTTATGTATTTACATAAACTTTATTTACATAAACTTAATTTACGGAAAACAGCTACAGTTAAACTTTAGTTGACATTACCCTAAATGGCAACTAGTCAAAAATCTATATTTTTTAAGTGTGAATTGAAATTTAATAATACATTTAAAATTAGTCAACAATTAAATCATAACTAGTGCATTTCTACAGCATATAGGAAAGTATAAGCGTATAAGAATAGAAAAAAACTGTTTGTATCTTTTTTGTTAATAAATATATTAATCTTAAGATTTTTAAAATTATAATTTGAAAATAAATATTAAATCTTTGATTAGTGTGGATTAAACTAATGTCAGCTGGGATAAGTAAGATATCTCAGCAGGACGATTCAGTAATGTATGCGAATTTACGTAAGCAGTCGTGGAGAATATTTATAGTACTACAAATCACTACTGTTTTATTATTAACGCGAAAAAAAAATGAAAATATCGTGTTTTTATCATAGACAGTATTAAGATTTTCAATGTATGCAAGATTTATATTTTCTTAAGAAAATTTCTGTTTTAACTAAATATAGAATTTAATGTAGGTAAGATGAAACTCCAATCATTAAAAAACTTTAAGAACTTCCTCGTTGAGAGTGTTCAATATTTTGATCAAACGTTTCGATTTATTAACTTCTTTTTATTTCTTTATAATCTGAAAGCTGGTTATTATAATATTTAGCAATTTCTTGTCGAGCATTATATGCACTCGTATTCATAAAATGACACAACTCAAAAAACGCAATTGTTTTAAAAACTTAAATACTAATATGAGATTATCACAAACATATTTTTTCATCTGTCTTTAAAATAATTCTTAAATATCATTAAAAATGACCAAATTGAAGCAGTTTAACCATTTTTTTGCTTATGACGTTATACAACTCTTAACTACCTAAATGTTGAATGTAACATGACTCATATCGAAATAAGTAAGCTGCATTTGACTCCAGATATAAAATCTTTGATTTATTTATACCGATTCATGTTAAATAAAAATCAAGTTGTTTTCATGACTGAAAACGTGTTTCGCCTTTTTCTAAAAAACTCCATTTCTTGAGTTGTGTCACTGCACGAAGAAGAGTGGATTATATTTCCGATAGATAGATAGATAGTGTGAGATATGTGAATTGCAAAAGATTTATCAGTCCATGAATATATTTCCCCTACCGTAACCAAAATTTCCATTGCCATTTCTTAACCGTTTCCAAACATTCTTAACCATTTCTTTATTTATATTACCAGTTTGAGTTCGAAAATTGAGATTTTAAAGGATAGCCATTTTTTAAAAGTGACTGGAACTGGAACTGGAAATATTATTTTAAATTACAGTAAAATCTTCTAAGAGGAATCATAAGTGACCTCATAAAAATTCCGTTTTAATCAAGTTTTTGTCTAAGCAGAGTACACAGTATAATTGCATTGTTTTCTTTTCGATGGAACTATGAAATTTTTCAGTTTAAAGAAGGATCCCTGGATATACGAGATCCGTTTTGGCAAGTTTTACTATTTAAGCCATCAGCCTAATAAGAAAGATTTTTTTAAATAAAAGCATGCAGAGGAAATGATATATTTAAGTTACACATGCAGAAAATAATCTAAAACCGATATTATAGAAGTTACAGTAATATAAATGACAGGCTAATGTTTTAAATAGGAAATATGTAGATATTACATTAAAAAAAAAAAAAAATCTCGATTTTGACAATTTTTTAGTTTTTAAAATCTGCCCCTTTTACACGCCAGTTTTTTTTTTTTTTTTTTTTTTTTTTCTTTTCTTTTCTTAAATTTACAATAGATGGAAAATTCACACCTAAACCTTATCGAAAAAAAAAAATTCAATATTTTAAATTTGATAAGCGAAAAAGTAAGTTGATAATCAAACAGGCGCTCAAATGTCATAAATTATTTCTTTGGACTTTGTTTTCCCAAAGGCTCTCTACCCAGTTGTCTTTTTTCTTCGTAAGAGTTTCAAAGATTGCAAATCGAAGGCCGGTGCAACATGCGCTTCCAGGCAGAGAAAATTCATGCACCTGTTACCTGTTATGAATACGCAATTCTCACTAGCATACATAGTTATAACATAGCCAGATATAATCAAATTTCAACATAATTGACAAAGCAATATTTAAACAGACCAAAAATAGAAAAACAAAATTCAATAATTTTCATTAACTTGTATTTTAAACATAAATTAGAAGCGAACGGCAAGATTCATCTGATGCACAAACGTCCATTGTCCTGGCGTCCTTAGGCGATCACCTAAATGATGAAATCGACCCTATGGCACGCGTCACCAGGCGATCACCTAATGTTGGAACCGGTCTGTTCAAAACAAAGAGTATAAAATTAACAAAATAATACTTTTCTTTTTTAATTTGAGTTGTCCGATTGCATGATTTTTTTTTTGCCCAAATTTCGTTATTTGTTTTTTGTACCGAATGACGAACCAAATCTTTTGGTGTTTCTTTCTGTTCTGGCGCAAGTATACATTTTTTCTTCAGTACGAATCTTCATATGAATTATTAGACTACATTTTCTATAGTAAAAGATAATTCGCAAACTTCACACACAACTCGTGATACATTATCATATGATAACAGATGGACTTTCAATGTACGTTTAATTGCAAACGATTTTTGACAGAATTCACAAGTATTACGTTTTTTCTCTAGTATGAATCTTCATATGAATTATCAGATCGCATTTTCTAGTAAAAGATAATTCGAAAACTTCGCATAGAACTAGTAATACATCATCCTTTGATAACAGATAGGCTTTCAATTTACGTTTTCTTATAAACGATTTTTGACAAAATTCACAAGCGTACGGTTTTTCACCAGTCTGAATCTTCATGTGAGTTATTGGACTGCATTTTCTAGTAAAAGAAAGCCGCAAAAAAACTTTACATACAACTAGTGATACATCATCATATGATTATGATAATTGATAGGCTTTCAATTTACGTTTCACTGCAAACGATTTTTAACAAGACTCGTGTAAGTATATGGTTTTTCATCAGTATGATTATTCATTATGTTCTTTTAAGTTCCTTTTTCTGGAAAAAGGTCTGTTACAAATAGAGCACACCTGTAAAAAGAAATAAATAGCAACATTTAGAATTATCTCCAACACTTTAGATGAAAAATATCACTTTTATAGAGTACATGATAAAATTGTTTTTATTTATAAACTAGCAGGCTAAGTCCGCTGCGCCGGTCCATTTCCCAAATGAACGTTGAATCAAACGAAATGGTGAATTCGACTTTGCATTTTAAAGTGATATAGACCTTCATCTGGAAAGTCCTTCCACACTCCTGAATACGATTCGAGCGCCATTGCGCTATTATATTATCTTATGCGTTAGACAAAATTCGGGCTCTTAAGAAGCAACTCTTTTAGTTGATCATTTATGAGTAGAGTTTGGTAGAGAAATGTGGCCGTTATGACCAACAGAAATTAAAAGGTTCTCTAGTCACCACACTACTAAAAAAGAGAGCATTACAATTATTTCAGAAATTGACCATTGAACTTAAATAATGTCCGGGTCTCCATATTCATTTTCATTTTCGTTTATTATTTCTTGACTCCTGGCCTCTCAGCTTGGTACTAAATGTTGCTCTAATATAGCTTAAATACAATCTCACTCATCGTTACATTATATTTCGTAATATACGACTTCTTCTGGCAGGTCTACTACAGTTTTCTATCTTTATATTTCAGCAGAGTAAATACAGACAAAAATGTAATAAATTATTTGCAAACGAAGAACAGTGTTTAACTTTCATATTTAAAAGAAATGTGAATCATAAAAATGTAGATTTTTAAAGATAAAAAAGTGGATTTTTAAAGCTAAATTTTTTTAATAAGTTTTTAATAATTATTTTAATAAGTAACACAGAAGTTTTCTGTGTTACATAAAAATAATCTTATTTAACTAGAACAGAGTTCTTTGCACGCGATTACTTTTTTGTTTTCGGATTTTTTTGGTATTATCAGAATAATTTAGATAAAGATCATGACGTGATCTTCAAACATGATCACTTTCATTTTTCTTTACAGTATTTTTGGTATTTACGAAATTTTTTGTCTGTGAAAAGTGAAGAATCTTATCACATAAAAAGTTTCCGCTACAGGGAGAAAAAATATTTATACTAGATAACAGAAAAAATCTGTACTTTACATTAAATGTAGACATTCTATTAAAAATACAGCTAAATATCTGTTAAAAGAAACACTGTTATAAAAGTAGTATTTCTAACAGTGTTGTATTTCAATTATAAGTACTGACATGTTTATTATCTTTCAACTCTATGTACGTCAACGACGATTCATTTACATCTTTAATATTCTGATAATTTCTGATTCTTTATTTTCTTTAATAATTTCTGATGGTGAGAGTAGTTGCAGTTCTGAAACATCCTGCGACAGCATCTACACAATGAACAGAAACATGTGTAATATTTTACAAACAATTAACCTTTCAATGATTTACTTTCAATATCATATTAAAACTTACTTTAACACTTATCGAAGAAATTTACTTTTAACCGTAACAAAAGTCGGTAAATTTATCAACACTATGTACTCAGTAATCTTCACCAGGGTTGCCAGTTTGGCCTTTTTTAAAAAATTCAGAAATTCCAATTTCATACCAGAAATTACAAAAGAAAGAATTTTCACCTTATGTAGTCACGAAACGACTGTCATTAAATAAAACAAATATCACAACTATGAATTTCTGGTATGAATTCCAATTTCTGAAATAAAGAAAAAGGCCAAATTGGCAACCCTGATGCTCACTCAAAGAGTTCAACAGCAGAAATGAGAGACAATATCCCGTTTTTAGGAAAAATTACATTGACAGCAATTAAAACTCATCGCGTGACAAACTACGCGTGCGTATTTAATAAATACGATCATGTGACAAACCACGTATGGGCACATAATAAAAACATATCGTATGATATGCGCTACCATAGTGCTTAAAAATTTTGTTCAAAAAATCAAATCCATATAACTTTTAATTTACATATAATTCCAGAATTTTTCATCACGTGACACGACCACATATACCTGTTAACTGTCAAACATACTCAATCTCATATATACTCTACGATTTAAAAATATAATATTTTTAAAGGAAGTGTATAATGTTTGATTAAACATTATACAACTATGTTTAAAAATGCCTTGTAAATTTTGATGACTATACGTATTACTCCAGAAGCTTACAGAATCAATGTAATAAAAATGTAACTGTCTGGATGATAGCAATAAAATTCGAGATATACATGTGTAGGCGGTAGTGGTAAAAAGTTGCACTGCATTAGCTATCAAAAGTTTTACGTTTGATAGCGTATGCATCTAAATACACACATATTATCCAAAAATGAACTTTTGCAATCACACATATAAGGCTGAATCAATATCTCATGTACATGACAATAATATTTAAATAGCGCAACGATATCTGTCAAACAGAATATGATAATATTATTTATAGTTGATACCAATTTTATGGTTAGATAGATGCTTTTGATCCTATTTATATTTTATTTTTCCCTTATTGCATATTTCTTATAAATATACAAGTCTTATATAGCAGTTCACTTAATTTTGGTTAAAAGCAGCTAATTTAATAAAATAGTATATATAGGGTTAAAATTCATACACATGGTTTCATTTTGAAGATGGGTATGAGTAACCCTTAAATCTTATGTGTTTTATTTTCTTTAATGTTATTTTTAAGATGTTAATGCTTCTGTGTAATACATACGTATTTAAAGTATGTTAAAATAATAACTTTGAAAATGAATATAAATCATTCGCTGATTTAATAATTTTCTGTTAAATAGCAGAGTTTACTTACTAGTTTGTCGGTGTAAATAATTGTTAAAATTGTGCAAAGTCAAATTGAAAGAATACAAGTTTGGTGAGTATGACTGATTGGGAAAACAAAAAACTGCTAATTTTTTAAGTAAAAGAAATTATGTGTAAACCAAGGTTTTCATATAAAGGAGTTCACTTAATTTCGGTTAAAAGCACCTAAATCAATAAAAGTAATCTTAAAATGGTGGGAAAAATATCTACTCTATTGGTTTGAATATGCGAAATAGTGTCACGTGATCTAACCTATGTCAAAAAATAGATGTATGAGTTATATCTAAAACTATATCTATAACTGTTGAAAAATTCCTAAAGGCAGCCAAATATATACATAAACTAGGGATTTTAGATAAAAATTTCTGCACAAAATCAAAGATTATATTCATGCATATTCTAATGTGAACTATAAAAACTTTAAAAAATTGTAATCATATCCATCCACAATCATCACTGAGGCTACTCAGCCCAATCATTAACATACCTATAGTAATCCTATCCTACCTGTATTGCAATAACGGGTAAGGCCCTCGTCTAATTTAACTATCTCATATCCCACTATCTAAGGATATCAGCATAAAAAGTTTAGTCAAATTTATCTTAGCTACTTTTAACAAGGGGAAATACATACAGAAAGATTACTGAAAAAAAAAGCAATTAATTTTAATAAATTCCCTAATATTTTGCTAGGTGGTGGGTACCGACATAAAAAAAATGTTGAGTTGAATTTTTCCTATCTAATTTTAACATATTATGTAGTTGTCATATAAGAAAACCTAATAAATTCCGGTTAAAAAACATAGTTCACCTTTCCGAACTAGAGGGCGCTGTAGTAAAAAAAAATGTGGCGGAACAAAGGACGCTACACAGTGACCGTTCAATAGAGGGACGGCAGGTGGCGGCTGGTACCACAGCAACACAACTGCTTGCCCTAGTTCTCTTCTTTCTTCACTACTAACAAAATCAGAGTGAGAGTCCCAGAAAATAATCATGTGCAAGGCCCTAATGGTAATGTGCTTGAGGGGTGTGTAATTCAGACTCTGAATATGGGCGTTTCATTCGAAATATTTCTAGTGTAAAACAAGTAGGATTATATGGGATTTCCTTCCCAATTTATCAATTAGCTCACTGTATTGCCTATGTATCTTTCTGAATTTTCGCGATATTTGACTGGTCTTTTATATGAGTTTCTCTATAGTATTGACTTCCAAATCATGACAAAAATATCTTTGCTGTAGTTCGCGCATGCGCAGTTAAAATATATTTCATACAAATACCCACCTCTCATCAAATATTTAATATATTTATATTTTAACTGCAGTATACTATTTCTATTGTTCTTTGTCAAGTTTTTGGAAAGTGGTGTTAAATTCAGTTGAAAACTCTGCATGTTATAAAAAAAAAAAAAAAAAAAAAATTGAATTTTTCACAGAAACGTTAGCATTTTCATGAATATGCGTGCTCGCTATTCTTACACAAATGTACAAAAATGTTGAACAAAACCTACATAGTCATTTGCTACAGTCACGGACCATTTTGAGCATTTTTTATTTCTTGGAGAAACGCAAACATTATTTTATTATTAAATTTATTATTACCCCCCTCCCCCCTAATTGTCCTCGGGACTAAATGTTCACAGGAAAACTTGAAGTCAAACATGTTCTTTACATCCTCAATGTTCAGGAGCATTTCGGGCATTTCCTCACGAATTTCAGTATAGATATTCGACGAAAAATTATTCTTCATTAGCGACTTAAAAAACTGATAATTAAACACTAACGTAAGAGAAAGATAAAATAAGAATTTTTTGTCAGGGGCCTGTCCAGAAGGTCTCTGGCCCCCATCTCGAATGACGAATGAAAAAATATCCTTTCAATTCTCTCTCTCTCTTTTTTTTTTAAATGGTAGCACAAATTTATTTTTAAATATTTAGTATTTTTTAATTGTTAAATTAAACAATTCTAAGTAAATTCAGAAATATTTTACATTAAAAATATATTTGCGAAGTTAAGGAATTTAATTGCTATCTATCATTCCGTCCGACATACTCCGATATATATTTCGCCCGAATCAATCTTGCCTGTTCTCTCCCTCTTATATGTATGTATGTCCAGGCAAAGCTAACTCGATTAAAGATTTCTTCCCACCCTTTTCCATCGGATTTTTGAATCTATATTGTCTTTTAACATCTTACGAATCATTCTCCCGAATATTATTCATCTACTCTCCAACACATTTCCAATCATTTATCTTTGATACGACCACACGTGTTATTGGCGTGTTAAAATATTTCCAATCCTCTACCATACCCCCCCCCCCCCCCTTTTGATTCCAGTTGTAGATGCTACTCACCAGTCATCACGTTCTGCTTCTAAATATTTGAGCAAAGGAGCGGCCACTGATAACGGGAATTTTATTAGCGACCTATGCACAAAACCGGAAATCAATAAAACCTTTATTGCCCGATAGGTTGCCCCGTTCTTAGCCATAAAAGGCACATAGAAAGTCTGTTAAAGGCATTTGCCGATAACATCTTTCTGTTTCGTATGGTTTTCTGAGGGTGCTGAATATGGTTTTGATCTGAGGTTTTGTCGCGTACGTAATGTTTTGATTGTGTTTTATATATAAGTATGTGGGTATAATAATAGACTTAGGAGGTTGTAAAAACTTATTAGGTTCTGACCCATCTCAGGTTTTATCATAGTTTTTTTTTAGAATTATTGGGGTTTTTCAATAGGAATGTCATAGTTATCATCATCCTATAAAATTTTTGTTGAATTTTTTTTAATATGAATTTTTTTTCCACAAATACAACAGAACCTGCGTACTTCGAGCCCGCATTTAGTTAGAGTCGGGATTTAGCAAAATAATAATAATATTAATAATGATGTACCGTATTTTTTGCACGCCTTGATTTTTTAACACGCCATTTGGAGAGAAAAATAGGAGAAAACATTTAAAATAGATTTTAGTCTGTTAAAATATAATAGTTAGTTCGAAAATTGAATTCATGATGTATTGCGTAATGGTTTCGTAAATTGAAATATAAAATTTCCGGCCAATTATTTTATGCAGGGACCAGTGGCCATATATACAGAGGCCAGAAATTCCAAATATTCATATATCATGCGCACCTCGATTTTTAAAGAAAATTTTGAGAAGAAAACCACATGGTGCACACGAAAAGATACGATATTTTATTCTATATAATAATAAGTTTGTATTGCAATAGTTCCCGTTTAGCCAACGAAGAATTTGATTTTCTCCTGCATCTTGGCTTACACAAAGAAACCGGAAAAAAAAAATTGATTGCCGAAAGCAAAATACAATGAAAATGATATCTATCGACGCAATTTTATCAATTTTAACAAATGACCATTCATTTTCCCATACCTTAGATTTAACGTACAAACTGAAAAAAAAAAAAGGAACAATAAAGTAAAATAATTATACAAACAGAAAATAAAATAAAGACAAAATCAAAATCCATCGATGTAAGTTTATCCTATATAGCGAATGTCACTTAAAATGTTCAGCAAACAACTTTTCCCACCTTGAGCATAATTATAACTATTAAAATGAATGAATTCTTTTTTTTTTTTTTTTTTTATAGCCTGTGCATAGTTAATATTTAATTGAAATTTTTACATAATTTTTTGTAGTGTTATTAATATATTTCCCGTATCAATAAAAATGAAAAAGAAATTTTGCAAATAAAACATATTAAGCTCTATTCATCCGAGTTCCCTATGCATATTTACAATTGCCGTCTTGATTTTTCTTTCCAGAATAAACACTATTATTATAAATATAAAATAGGAAATTTTTGCAATAAATGTATGTAAGTGATCTTAAAGGCATAGCAAAAATATGTGTAAACCCCCCCCCTTTTTTTATTATTATTATTATTATTTTGCTAAAGGGTAGAACGGGAATGTTAAAGGTAAAGAACACAGAGAGGGCGATTTTCCTTCAGAGTAATGCAGTGAAACACTATTTGTATGTTTCCGACTTATCATGGACAACCGCAAAACAAAACCGAGGGACAGACAAAATTTTGGAACATATGTACCTGTTACCCATCCCGAGACAGCGTTATTCAAAAAGAGAATAAAAACATAAAATGTGCTAACTGAGACTTTTTTGTCATAATACGTAATGCAAGATAATTTTTAAACATATCAATATGAAATGTAACAATTAATAAATATTAAAAATACAAAAATTATTGTTTATCGATTGTTTTCAAAAAACAGAATTGAAATAGTTTATTTCCTTTATTGTCTGGAGGGCTCCGTCCACCTGAACCTCCTGATTAATATAGTTTTTGAACACATAATGGGGGGGGGGGGGAACTAAAAATTGTCTTTTATTGGGACAGAGTCCCTATGATGAAAACTTGTTAGTTCTTTTTTTTTTTTCTTAGTATTAAATTATTTTAAGTCCCTTAAAAAGAATACATTATATTTTATTTACATTATATTAGTATATTTTTTTCAAATCATTAGACAAAAAGGAAACACTGTAAGAAATGAAGTACTCAAAAATGATTAAGTTCATGTACTCATTTCGAAATGAGTATTTTTGGATCAAAAATGAACACGTGCATTCTCAAAAATGAGTAAGTCCATGTACTCATATCGAAATGAGTATTTTTGGATCAAAAATGAACATGTGCATTCTCAAAAATGAGTAAGTTTATGTACTCATATCGAAATGAGTATTTTTGGATCAAAAATGAACATATGTATTCTCAAAAATGAGTAAGTTCATGTACTCATTTCGAAATGAGTATTTTTGTATCAAAAATGAACATATGATCAAACCCAACATACTTTTATATTTCAGAATGTGTAATGACGAAATTTCGGAGCCTAAAAAGCTATTATTTGAAGGAAAAACGAATAATAAGAGAAATAAAAAGTGGATCTGGTTGTTCTGCATTTTCATCAAAGTGGATCCACTACAACACATTTACTCTTTTTTTTTTCCTCTCATTTTACTCATCTACTTTTTTTTTTTCTTGATAGTACTTCAAAATTATGATTTTTTTTCCCACTAATTTTTTTAAAATTTATTTTAACTTTTTTAACGTTAGGCAATATTGTGTTATTTAAAAGTTTCATAACATAATATCTTTGCAAATTATAGCTATGCAAATTGGTATTAAACTAAACTGATTTGGCTTACAAATTTATGAATTACGCTAAAATTTATTATTTTATAAATTATAATTTTACAAAGTTTATAATTTTAGTATTTCAATCTATGATCTTTTCTAATGTCATTTCTTAATTAATAATTCTTCGAACTACTTCAGACATTATTTTAATCTTTAACACATATAGACAGGCGCTGTATATCCTTGAAAACATATTTAAAAACACATAAAACCAGTCCACACGCTGATGTCTCGTATTTTTGCTCTGTCAGTCCGATTTTTCTAAAACTATCCCTTCTAACAAATCTATCCTCTATAAATATATATCTATATAAAAATAACTATCCTCTATCCTTTCCTAACAGATGGCGCCAGATGCTGTTAGAAGATCCCTATTAGGAAGGGATAGAGGGGGAGTTTCAAAGTCAGAAACAACATTTGAGAAGGAGGCATGACCAGTCATGGGGCTTTGGTTTGAGTCGTCAGGTTAGTAAACAGGACATCGCGGGTTCGATTCCTCCCATGGGCAAGGGTTGGTTAATTAATATAAACTCACGCAGGTATGAAAAAAGTGAGCAGAAATGTATATGTCCCTTATAAGGTTGTCCTCGCGAAGTAACTTTTTTTTTATCCTATAAATTTTATTTTAACGACATAAATTTTTTTTAATTTGAATACATCCATGGGATCAAAAATGAGTACATAGCAGTTCATATTTGAATACATTCATGTGATCAGAAATGAGTACATGTGTTTCTCAATTTTTAGTACATTTGGATCGGAGCTATTTTGAGTATGTGACGTATTCAAAATTGAGTACTTTTTACTCAATTTTGAGTACCCATTTTTTACAGTGAAATTAGTTAATTAAATTTGAAAATCCAGGAGATGCATTTGTCCTCACCACCTTTTCCTGCCTCCTTGCGGCAACTATACCATTCAATCTTTTTGTCCTCATAATCATAAATTTCTATGGTTAATTACTTCAATAATCCGATATGTTATTTTATTCTTGAATTTTTCAGCATTTTCCCCCCCAATTTTCCCTGTATTTCCATACGATTCAAAAGTAAAAAAAAAAAATAATAATAATAATAATTTTTTTTGTAATAGAATAAAAACAGGTTGTAAAATTTTTAAGTAGTAGTGAAATTGGAGATTAAGTTTAACCCTTTGATTACGAGTTGGGGACATATACGTCCCAGTGGACAATTTTTCATTCTATTCGTATCACTTTTTGAAAACTAATCTCTACCATACATTTGCACTAGGATATTTTCAAGAGAAATCTTCCACAAAGAAAAGGGTTTTTAAATTGTGGTACGATTGAATATAAAAATAGTTGCCAGTCCTAGCTCGTAATCAGTGAGTTAATTTATTTCACCCATTAAAGATGTTCACATTTATCCCTATTTTCAACTAATTTACTTTTAAATGCTTAGTTAAAAAATAGTATAAAATTAAAAAATAATAATTATGCAATTATATAAGTATGTAGAAAACGGGTTGTCGGTAATTGTATAGATCTAAGTAATAACAGAAATGAAGAAGAATATTATATAAGTTATCTAACCTTTCATGTATGTGTGTGTGCATGTGTGCACACTGGAAGTATACTTCATGTTTTAATCGGAAGGGAGGGGGGGTCTCCGTCTTCTAATAACTAAGGGTGATTTTTTTTTCTTTTACAAGCGTTATATGATGAGTTAATTGGCAATTGAAATTCGGTAAATAATCAATAAGAATATTTTAAAGATTATTTAAACTATTAATAAATATTAGACCGATTTTATGAAAGGAAAAAAAAAAGAAAAGAAAAAGAAAGGAGAAAAAAGAAAGGAAGAAAATAGAAAAGAAAAAGAATAAAGAAACCCCCTTTTTTTAATACACAAGACACTAAAAGAGATAAACAAATCTTTTAAAACTTTTAACATCTGTTTCGTTATTGACAACTTTAGCTGACTTACTGCGCCATCTGTCGCGGCAGTTCTCTCCTCCGATTCATGACCTAAATATTTTAAAATTCCGAGAAAGGACCAGTCGCATCTCATTATCATAAATCATCTTATTTTGAATAAAATCCTTCATGTGACAATCCCACAGAATTTGATTTTAATACAGAATACATAAAATGACAAGTATCGACTAACAGTTACGAAGCGAGAATATTTGCATTGAATTTTTCGACGTGTCCAGTAGCTGAAGAATTTAGTTCTAGAGTTTAAAGAGTCTTTTATCATTTTTTTAAAAATAGTTACAAAGTCGGTACTTAGCAACTTCCGAGAGGTATGTGTGCTTTTCTTTGTATACTTTTCTGCGAGGGGAGAATGGAGGACAGGGGCGTAGGAAGTAGCTGAAAAATTTAGTTTTAGAGTTTAAAAAGGTCTTTTATCATTTTTTTTAACACTAGAACCGCGGGAAATTTTACTCAAGTTCTCTAAAAATATTTCACACCAGAATTATTATTTAAAACTTTTAAGTTACTTATTTAGCTTATTTTTCTGCGGTATATATTTAACATAATTTATGAAGAAATTTCTGGTTCGAATCGACGTTTTTTCATTTGGTACCGGTCAAAATGACCCCCTCATCGCGGTTCTAGTATTAAATAGTTACAAAGTCAGCACTTAGCAACTCTCAGGGGCGTAGGAAAGAGAGGGGCTCATGGCGCCCAAGCCCTCCCTATTCAAATGAAGACAGTTTTGTTTTAGTAGCACTAACTGTCCTTATTATTTATCTCCAATGCTTGTTAATTCATCTCTGAAAGCAACTCCGTTACATAACGAAGTACTTGTAAAAATTGATTACATTTCTAACATGTAAATCTGCAGATCAGAGACCTCAACGTCAGCTCTGCATGTCGTATTTTTATTTTGAACTCATTTTATTTAATATTTGCAATTTTCAATCCGCACTTTATCTCTTATATATATATATATATATATATATATATATATATATATATATATATATATATATATATATATATATATATATATATATATATAATGGTTAAATTTTACTTAAAGTTTTATATATATATATATATATATATATATATATATATAAGTATTACTAAGCATAGTTTCAAAAGATTTAACTCTGGCGAATTGTAACGCGAAATGCTATTACATGCACTGATACTCTGGGATTGTCCATTTTCTGTGAAACTTTTTATTATATTAGGAAGGCAGAACCACCCAAATAACCCCCCCCCCAACCTTTACCCATTGTCTAATAAATATGATAAACTTAACTCTCTAGAATTCAGTGTCAAGCCCCCTATCCAAAACAATTAAAATATTGTGTGATGATGGAATTAATAATTAGTTTTAAAACGATTAATAATTCTTAATTTTTCAGTTTATTTAAAAAAGGACTACT
This sequence comes from Maratus michaelseni, assembly GCA_963931845.1. Lineage (NCBI taxonomy): Eukaryota > Metazoa > Arthropoda > Arachnida > Araneae > Salticidae > Maratus > Maratus michaelseni. The sequence goes on from OZ007591.1 coordinate 258,736,954, forward strand.
TGAGACCCCCGCATAATTTTTGAATTACTACGCCACTAGGGTGGCGGGGGGGGGGAGATATGGCAAAATCGGAGAGGATTACTGAAGTATTCCCATAAATTTTAAATATGGTGGAACCTTGATAATTTGAAAATAGGGATTAAAAGGGGGAAAAAACTATATTTTTAAGCGGATGTCTAGTTAGCAAAGTTCTACATAATTTCATGAAAATTGTTTAAGACTATGATGAAATTATAACATGTGCATAATAACTAAGGATTATTATAATTATAATTAATATATTAAATATTAGAATTATAAAACATGTTGAACGACTCTATTTACTAAACTGATTTCTATTTACTTCTAGATCAGGGAGTTACAATAATACTCGCTAAGGAATAAACCTTAGAAAATATTTCTTGGTTAAAAAATAAGTGATTTTGATAAAAATAGAAAGATGAATTATAGAAACAAATAATGAATCTTAATTCGAAATATTAATGGAAATGCAAATTCCTAAAATTAGTTGTGATAGAATAGCTCAAATTTTAATCGATTTAAGTGAATTAACTTACTCGAATTTCTTTCGAGCGATCTTTCGCATAGTTACTGTGAAAGGTCTCTGAGACAGTTTGATCAACAGATGAATAAATAAAAGACTCGATTAACTCATAGAATACTGTTTCTGTACTAAACTTTATGTACAGGACTAATACAATTAAAATTCCCCTATTCAAAAGTCTCTAGCGATAATACTAGGGCTCCAAGCGAAACAAAACTTCAATTAAATTGAAAATTAGCCTTTAACTGATGTCAGCGGCCTCACATACCGCTGCTTTTTTTCAATCTTCACAATTTAACTTGTAACATTCAGGTTAATTAGGTAAATTTTGGCTCGTTTGAAGTCCTTGTACTAGTACATCATAGAGGGTTCTGAAAAGCTGAATTTTAATTAGAATAATCCTGTACATAAATATCGATACAGAAAGTGTATCCTATCAGTTAATCGAGTCTTTTATTAATCTTTCGATCAAGCGCGGTCTCAAAATCCGCTCACAGTAGCTATGCGACAATATCTGTGACAGTAGTTAAAGATTAACATTGTATCTACCGTTTGGAAAAATTTTGTCGATTACCAAGATAGTCGATATTTAAGGGGTCGAGTTATCACAGTTCCACTGTATTTGGATATATAATGAATGTAATGATTTATATTGGGTGTTTCTTTAGCACTTGAACAAGACTATTAGGCAGTGCGCAACATCCCCGCCCCCCCCCCCCCCCCAAAAAAAAAAAAAAAAAATGTTGCCCTCTATGTATGCTGAAATTTTGTTTCGCAGAAATAATATTATAGGCGTTAAAATTTATTGTTATGCTATTATATATGTATATATTATTATTATATATGTACTATATTATATATTTATTATATGTTGTCAAAGTTATTGTTATGCTTATTGAAAGATAGCTATAAAAATTAGTGTTTTACTGTTAGTAGTTATAAATTAACAGTGTTTTTAAACTAATAATTTTTATATGAATTTTATCATGATCGATATCATAAAAAGGTATCGAAAAATCATCAAAAATTGCCTGTTTGATATACCAATGATATTGATAGTTATTAGAAATGAAAAAATCCACAACAGTTCACACTGTAATTTTAAATAAAAACTAAGACGTATCCAAAAACATAATTTTCTTAAGATAATTTAAGATAGAATTACAAAATGATGCGTAGATCCCTAATATCAATGGGTTATGCTTATTAATCTCTTATCCGTTGTAGTCTCTGCCTAAGCAGTAATCGGGTATTTTATATAAAGTATAAATATCGTTTTAAAATAAAGAAAAAAAAATTATTAAAAATTATTGTAGTTATATGTAGTACAGATATATTTATTTATCATTATTATTTTAATATGGAAAAAAAATCTTTTAGCTATGCGAGTTAAATATATTTTCATAAATCACTCAATCATCTAAGACAATCTTACATCCAGCCACACTGTGAAATGTTCCAGTGATTTATTATTATTAATATGTTATAGTACAGGAGACTCACAAAACATTTTTCAAGATAAGACACATGTATAAATGTCAAAATATCAATTCAGGAATTACGATTTATTTATTTTGTTAATAATTCATAATGTGTAATGGGGAATATTTTTAGTTCATTTCATGATCAAGCACAAGCTCTAAAAATTTCGATAGTAAAAAGTATTTGATTAATAAATATATTTGCAGAAATTTATATTTTATCATGTTTACTATTTCTTATGTATACATATTATCAAATCAACTAATTTAAAATTGTCAAATACTCAAATTAATACGTTTCAAGTTAGTAAAAATCAATTCTCGGTAAAACTTGTAAATTCTCCAGTTGCTTACAAATAGGTTTTTTAAATTTCAGAAAAATAAGAAATTAAACTAATTTATCAAATATAACAACCTATGTTTCAACTTTTTCTTTTATTATAATGCATCATTAAATTTATTTATGGATGGTAAGCAACAAAAACTGTGCGAGAAAATCCATTTGATAAAAATATGAATAAAATGAAATTATTATAAGCCCTCTTTAAATAATAATTTAAAACACAAGCAAATAGATGAGGCGATATCATTCAACTTTCACGAGATAAAAATCTGAACATTCGACATCAAGATTATGACTTAAAATGTCTTATCTTGAAAATAATGTATTGAGCCATTTATAATACAACATATAAAAATTTACTTAATAATAAAACATGATATAAAAACACACTGAAACATTTCACATACCTGTATTTAAAGTGTATTCCCATAAAGTGTATTCCTGTATATTTCCATCGTTTATTTATTTGCTATAAATGGCGTTATTTAGTCTTTAAATGGCGCACGCGACTGCGATACACTAGAATCCAACGGCAGCCATTACAATTCTTACTTGTACAATCTGCCTTTCCCGTCCCTTGTGCCGGCGAAGTGAAAATGAGGGAAAATGCATCACAGCGCAAGCGCAAACGCCAGATACTCTCTAGGGCGTCAATACTTAGTATGTGTTTCAAAAGTGTTGCATAAAGCGTTTAGAATCTGAATGTGCTCTTAAAATAAGATGACAACACAATCTAAACAAATTTTCTTCTCTAGTAATTTTTAATAACACTTTTTCCACAGTCTTTTTCCTAGCACAACACATTCGCAACACATTCACAACATAATCCATACGATTTTAGTTAGAAGTGTTTATTATTATGTTCAGGTAGCGTTGCAAAAGTGTTTTACGAATTTGCAGTGTGTTCAAGAACTACGTATGAACTATGTTATGATGCAAGAACCATGTTTACGAGATTTAGGCCCGGAACTTTTAGGCCTAGATAATTAGGGTAAGAGTATAAATATCGTATAAAAATAAAAGAGAGAAAATTAAATTTTTAATTAAGAAAAATATTGTCTGGAACTATGTTTTGAAAATTGGCTCATCATATTCAAAATTACTTCAATATTTGGCAAACTTCGTCATTTGCTTTTCTTTGTAATTTTTTTCCGTATCTTTTTTTTTTCTTTTTTTTTTGGAGGGGGAGATTAAGAATTTGCGGGAAATTTCTTCGAAAAGCAAATGTTTTCAAGTGGCTTTGTCCGTTTTCTCCTAAATACTAAAAATATCAACTTATGTGAAGGCATTATTATTTTTTTTCAATATTAAAATATTAAAAAAACATTTACTTATTTACTGCATGTAAAGTGTTTATAAAACTCGAAATTGATATTTTATGTACCGAGTGTTAAATTTTATTTCTATTTCTTCTATAGGATAAAGACCCTGAGTTGTTTCCTCTCTTCGACACCAAAGAATCCGATCCCTCAGAGTCCCGGTTTCCGCTCACCAGAAGTGCACACTCCCAAGAAGCCGAGACCAAAGTTGCCCAACTCCAAAGTGGTGAGTAATAATCAGAAAATATATTCCATACACTTAAAAATTAAATAATAATTATAAAAATATCCATATTCAAACGGTTGGAGTATCATAGTTGAGGTTTATTCCAACAGAGCAAAAAATGTCCGGTCCAGGACTCGAACTTGGATACTGTGATGGCTTAGTTGGCCATCAACTTAATTCTTTCTGATGGGATTAAAATAATTCCAGAATAATGTGAATAGTTTCTTGATTGACACCTATTGAAAGAGGATTATCTTGAAGAAAGGAAATTCTTATTTCATGTCAAGTAAAAATGAAAAGTTTCATACCCTGAATAGTCTTTCTAAATGTGTGTGAATTTTATCTATAACAAGATCATCTGAAGGAGTTTAAAATGTGTCAGGAAGTTATTTGTATGAATAGCATGGCCAAAGAAATGAATTTTGATGTACTCTGAAAGTGGAATGGGAAGGAAGAAGGGAGCGTCAGTCAAAGAAAATCAAGAGATTATGCAGTGGAGAGGAGAGTGCTTTTTTCGCCATTGAAGGGACAGTCTGGATTTTGAGTTCTAGTGAGTTAGACCTCGTCTTATGGTGTTCCTGAGATTGTACAAAAATGTCTTCTAAATGTAATCTAAAATTTCACCATCATGTCATCTTTACAATTGTTGTTTCGAAATAAAAATTTTTCGTTTAATACGATATGATACGTTTAATTATATATAAGCGACCACGATACCACAGTACCGTGGCTTGTCGTGCCAAGTTCGCTCTGTTGGAATAAACCTCAGCTATGATACTTCAACCGTTGAATGCGATTTACCTAGTTGGAAAAAAAAAAATTCCTCTCTTCATTATGACCTAATTACGTGGTATACAGGAGTTTCCATGTTATATCCGACTTTCATCATGTAAATGCTACAGTTATAGCTCAAATGAATGAAATTAGCGCTGCAGTTCGCAACCATGTCCAACCAATAAGTGTGAATTTTTCTAACCAGGATGCGTTCGGGAAGAGTAGAAAGAGCATTGGGAGGAAGAGCATTGCGTGGAAGAGCATTGTCACAGCAATTGTTGACCAAACCAAGATACTCAGGTTCGAGTCCTAGCCAAGACATTTTTCTTTTTTCTTTTTTTTTTTTTAAAAAATATATACAGGATGCTTAAAAAGTTTGGAATGTGCTTTGATTTTTTTATCTGTTGAAAATAAATAGGCAGTGTAAATTGCGAAATTTTTCAAAATAAGGTAAAAATTTTGGTAATGAAATAGATCTCCTTATTATTCGTGTCTGTGCAGTGTTGTGAATAATATCAGGAATAGCATTGCTGTAAATAACACATAATTAAAATTGTGTTGTAAGTTGTAGTTTGTATGCGTAGAATTGAAATATAATAAACAGATGCGAAAATGCGAAGTTCAACATTTGCCGGGGAAAAAAAACTGTTCGTGTTCTAAAAGTTAAAGTTGTAATACGTTTTTAATTGTAGTAGTTGTAGTTATCTTTTTGATGCTGAAACATTTCTATGGTTGAAGTAGGAGTTTTTGAAGTTGCAGAGAGTTTAAGTTGCAATAGTTGATGGAACACCTATTAATTTTCAAAAAGTGGCACTGTTTAAATATTTGCGAGACACCCCCACCGCCTTTCCCCCTAAACAAAATTGATCAATTAAGAAAAAATTGTGTTGTAAGTTGTAGTTTGTATGCGTAAAATTGAAATATAATAAACAGATGCGAAAATGCGAAGTTCAACATTTGCCGGGGGAAAAAAACTGTTCGTGTTCTAAAAGATAAAGTTGTAACACATTTTTAATGATAGTAGTTGTAGTTATCTTTTTGATGCTGAAACATTTCTATGGTTGAAGTAGGAGTTTTTGAAGTTGCAGAGAGTTTAAGTTGCAATAGTTGATGGAACACCTATTAATTTTCAAAAAGTGGCACTATTTAAATATTTGCGAGACACCCCCACCGCCTTTCCCCCTAAACAAAATTGATCAATTAAGAAAAAATTTCCTCCAACAGTGTCATTGCAAAAAAATTACACGCCTGTATCTTTAAAATTAATAGAATTATTATAAAAGAGGAAAAGTAGACATATACCATTTTTTCATACCATTTAAAAGACTAACAAGTGGGTAAGTGGGGTCGAAGATCACACAAAGGGTTTCGTTTAATATTCTTTTTAAAATACTTTATCCTTTAATTAATAAATCCAAATAATTAATTTATAATTATTCGTATCCTTTATCAATAAGAAATTAGATGGCAGCACCATTAAATTGAACAATAAAATGATAACAAAAGGAAGCTATTTTTTTAAACAAATTAAAAATATTCAAGAACTGTTTTTCAGACATTTTGTAACAGCATATGTTTGTATATCAGAAAACATATTTAATTACATATTGAATTTTAGCTTAAAAAATAAGAAAGAAAACGAAATCCTTATAATAACCAAAAAATAAATTTAAAAAAAAAAGTACGAAAGTTCTTTTAATTAAATCCACCGGACAATGAAATATAAAAATCGAAACGAAAATTTCAACTTCCGCCGTCGAGAATAGAACCCAGAACTTTTGGGCTAGGAAGAAAACGCTTTACCACTGAACCATCTAGCCTACACGAAAACGAGTAAAATTAAGGTTCTGTTCGAAAAATCTAAGAATGGTCGGATGTCATTAAATTAATTCATTTAATTAAAATAATATAAGACTTTTCAAAATTTTATGATTTGTCGTGTGACAGGAGGAGGTATACAGCTATAAGTATGCAAAATTCCAAGTCTCTAACTTATATGGTTTCCGAGTACGAACTCTGTGACAGACAGAGGAGTAAGACGAATAGGATTTCGTCAGATGAACATGAACGAAACCATAAATAAAAATAGAAACCATTCACAAATTGATGATATAATTCTTTAGATCAAAAATATGTTTACAAGTGGGAAAAAAATTACATCAGAAATACTAAATAAAACACTGCATACGCAAAGATCACGTAAAAAGACAAATGTAGAGTTAAATCTTAGGGAAAAAAAGCAATAATAAGGCCTTTTCCAAAGTATTTTCACTCATCTCCAATAGATAACTGATCTCTTTTAATAATGCTTTTATATTTTAAAATTCTTCATCACTAATATTGTAGCAGGCATCCATTACAATTTTTTTTTTATGTCAACTGCATATCTATTATCGTCCGCGTTGTCTGTTTCGTGCAGTATCTCATCTGTCTGTTTCGTGCAGTATTTACATTTCAAATTTGATATTCCCACGCATAATGGTCAATTTTTAATTGAGCATAACTTATTCAGTTTTAAACATACATATGTGCAGTTCTTTTCGTAATGATTTTGTTGCAGCAAAAGGAAAAACTTTTTCAATTTTGTCTGAAAGAGGAAATGAGTAGATCGTATAAAAACTTAGAAAGCATAACTTTTTGAAAATTAATGGGAGGTCTATTTCGTTAACATAATCTTATTTACTACCTTAATGTGAACTTTTTTCGAATTTACACTGCCTATCTCCAACAAGTAAAAAATTAAAGCACGTTTCAACCTTTTGGAACTCCTGTAGTGCAACAATACACAGTTATCAATATACCTGCACAGTTATCTGTATTACCAGATATAGCTGCTACGGCTTCCTGCATCTTTCAGCATTCCACCATTCTTCACTATTAGAAATCACACATATTCACTTTCAATAATCAACACTACATTTATGTTCATTAAATAAAGTAATGGAATATATAATTTTCCTACATTCGAAAACTTTTGTAGTTGAGATTCAGTTTTCAATCTATAAAAATAATCTTGTAATTGAGTAATTTATTTTAATGATCCAAAACCGCTTTTTAAATCGATTTAACATCAGAATTTGCATCTTAGAATTTTTATACAATGCGAAAATTATTTTTGCATATAGAAAATAGATCATTAACTTACCACATTATTTTGACTATATTGAATATGAAATTCATCATTGAATATAGCTTTGTTACTTCATTTAGTTTTAGCGTAATTTTACATCGTTAGTTTTCTCATTCTCTATTAATGATCTGTTCTATAGGATAATAAATTATGCTGTTAAAATGGCGTGAGGTTCATTTAAAAACCTTTAAAAGCAAACGGAATTCTGGATCTTATCTTATTAATCTTAGCACGTAATTTATAACAAGAATATATTACGAAATGCAAAATCCAATATTCTTAGCACAAACACCTTTGTTACCTTAACATTGGACAGACAGGATTTAAACAAATTAATGCTTTCATTCATCCAACATTTTAATAACTTTTATATGACTAGTACCTTAAAATAAAACAATATATTGTCTATTGTCTATAAATTTGCTGTAACATATTTGGTTGAGAAAAGCCGAATGTCATCGAACTGTCATGTAATTTCTGAATCTATAGAAGCTGCTTGCCTTCTGGAATAGATATGATTAATTGTAAATGATAAAATAGGGTTTGCTCTATGATATGTGTTAAGTCATGTATGCTCCAATATTTATAAGCGCATTCATTTATTTCGTTAGTTTAATTATCAAACGATCAGATAGTATTGCGAGTATGTATTCTTAAAAATATTTTTAAAAAGCATATCCTCAGTTTTTGTTGAATGATCTGTTAAACATCCTTACTTTATTATAATTTAAATTATATAGTTGAATACTGAATCGCAGACATAATAGTCTAACGTCAGGGTTGAACAATGTTGATGATATAACTTAAAACTAGCTAAATTCAGACCATAGAAAATTTAGCCTTTTTTTTTCCCGGTTTTTTTGCCATAGCCGCTGTATTTGAATTTTACATTAAAAATTAGCACTATTTTAACTCCCTTTTAACCCTTCTAGTAGCATTGGGGTCTTTTTTACCCCTCATTTTTCTTTTCAATTTTTTTCTTTTTCATGTTTGAAACCAGAAAACATAATAATTTAAATCTAATAAATAAAATCACATAAATACATCATAGGAAGTAGATACATTTAATAGAATTAATTTTTTTGTCCAAATCATGCAAAACTAAGAACGCTCATCAAAAATTAACCTTTTGCACTGTTTAATTGGGACAGAATGTCAAGAACAAAATAGAAAAAAATATCTTCTGATAACTGGGGCAGCTGCTTTATTGTGAGAAAATGATGCAGAACCTATGTGTCTCAATTAACCGGAATCTACTAAATTCAGTATTGCCTTTTTATTTATTTCCATCAATAGACAATTCTTTTTAAACCTTTTGTTTTAGCCAATTTTTATAACTTTTTAGCGACACTTTCACTACGAACCTTTCTTTATCGTCGCCAGAAATGTGTGTACCACTTTTGGACGGGTTCCAAAAAAAGGTTGCTATTTTTATCGTTCATATATCGCTTCTAAATAACGCAGAAATTCAATTTTTACTTCATCGAATAAGGAAAATAAATAAACTTTCGAATAAAATTTGCTTGAAAACCCTAAATGAATTTAGTGACTTTTTATGATTTTTTAAAAATAATTTTCAAGCATTATTATTTTTTTTTTTCAAAAATCAATCTCAAAATGAATATTTGTTTGCTAGAATAATGTAAAGTAACTAATGGCGTAATTATCACAATTTGTATTTCATTGCGCAGAGCAAATTAAAAAGAAAATAGTCCTTTGGACCTCTACCGGGAGGAAAAGGTAGCTTTCCAATATCTCCGTTTTAAAATTTTAGCTTATGTTACTCGAAAACAACAAAATAAAATGCGAAGAACCTGATTACAGGAAATTCGTTAACACTGAAAAGAAATTCTCCAAATTAGTCAGCTGTAGCCAAGTTTTGGCTTTATTTATGGAGGCTTATTTTTAGCAGCCAAATTTGGCAATATTTCGCCAAGTGTCATCAAGCTTGGCAAGAATTTGACGCTAACGGATAGGAATATATAATTTTATGCGTATGATTGGGAAAATGATTACAATAATGAAAGATAATAATTTGCGAGAAATCGTTCGCTAACTCTCAAAAATTAATCCCTGATTTTTTGTATTTTGTAATCTGCTGCCCTGTTTCAAAATGTCAGCCACCCTAGAATTTCAAACTGCTATATCTCAGCCATTTTTTAAGATAAAGGCAAAACAAAAATGTTCCGGAATCCTTGTATTAAATCCTTGCCCAAGGCCTAACACTTAAACAAAAAATAAATTCGAATTTCTAATTTTTTTGGGGAGGTTGTGATTAGCTTTGGGAGGGAGTAAATTTTGTAGGGTATTTTATTAGCGAGAAAATTTTATATTTTCTTTTATTAGCTGACAACACTGCTGTTATAATTTTAAGTTATTTTTATGCGTAATTTATATACATAAAATTTTTATTGTACCTCTGTCTCTCTCTTTTAGAATAAAACTAAAAATATCTAATGGCTTTAAATAAAACGACTGTTTTTAGAAAATGTCTGTCTGTGTGTAACAAAAATTTTGTGGTAGCTCTATCTCAAGAACTAATGTGCAAAATTTAATAAAACTTTAGGTTCAGTTAGACCTTCATATAAATTGGTGCTGATTAGTTTTTAGTGTAAATCGCCCAACAGGTGGCGCTTCTATGCTGCATTTTTTATGATTTCCACAGCAGCTCTATCTCAAGAATTAATTAATGGATTTTCATCAAACATTAAATTAAGTTAGACGTTGACATAAATTGTTGCTGATTAAGTTTTGGTGTAAATCTCCTAACAGTGGCGCTGTTATGCTGCATTTTTTTAAAGATTTCAGCAATAGCTCTATCTCAAGAATTAATTCACGGGTTTTCATCAAACTTCAGATTCAGTTAGACATTGATGTAAGTTGTTGTTGATTAGGTTTTGGTGCAAAACTCCCAACAGGTGGCGCTGCTATTCTGCATTTTTCAGAATTTACACGAATTTAGTGATAGTCATATATCTCAAGAGCTAATGCACGGAATTTAATAAAACTTTAGATTCAGTTAGACCTTGATATAAATTGGTGCTGAGATTTGTTTTTAGTGCATACGAAACCTGTGAGAGATAGAAGAAAGTATTGGGATTAGCACATCCGACTAGTACTAATAATGTAATGGTTCAGTATCATCCCATGTCTTTAAAAAAAAAAAAAGAATAAGGTATTAAAAATAGATGTTTTATATTTGCCTAGGAAAAAAATATTTATTTGCAAATTACAATTTTCTCAATAAATTAAAAATACAGAATTACAATTATTTATTATTATTTACATATGCAATTATTCAAAAGTGCAGTTAATGTGAAGATTTTTATAACTTTTTTCTGGGCGGGATACATAGAAAAAGAACGATATATCTAAATGTGTGATGCAACGAGGAGTGGTATAACGAGAGATTACAGTAGAAAAAAATACATTGATGTGTGATTTTGATATGTGATTGCAGGATATTTTGATATATGATGATTGCAGGAAAAAAGACCGATAAAACTTTACAACGTATATACGGGATTTTACTATTTTAATTTGTTATTATTATTATTTATTTATTTATTTATTGCATATCAAAATGTTCTAATCAGTGGTTGTTGTTATTTAAAATACTTTTTTCTTTTCTTTTCAGCCTTTGATAGATCTCAGTCCGAAATTTTTGATTTAAAACCCAAATATGACGAAGACTCAAATGCCAAGTAAGTATACTTACTTTTAAATGTAAGAGAAGTGTTCATAAATAACTATAGAGTAAAACTTCGATTATTCGTCAGTCTAAAAACCGCCGTTATGACGAATAAGGGAATCGTCCCCTCCCTCCAACAAAAACCAGCCATAAAAAATAAGAATTACATTTTAGAGTATGACTTTGTACATTACACAGATTTGATTTATTTCTATAATGTTACAGGGCCTGATTAACGCACAGGCCAACTAGGCCATGGCCTTGGGCCCATCGATGATAGGGACCCCAAAATGAGTAAAATTATTTAGAAAAAGTTTCTGAAAAGTTACGTTTTATGCAATTATTTTCTCAAAAACAAAACAAAAAGATTTTCCTTAACTCTGCAACTGCATCATAATATCTAATAATAATCCACGAAAAAACTTCCAGCTACTATTTTTATTTGAGGGGCCCCAAAAAGTTTCTGGGCCTTGGGTCTCATAGGACTTTAATCGGACTCTGATAATGTACAAAGTCTTGTGCTAAAATTATAAGATTATAATTAGAAATTGATTGTACTTTTAATCCTCCGACATGCGCATTTCTGGATTTTCCTGGTCTGGGCGCAGCCCGCCTGACAAGCGTTGGTTTTAAAAACATTATTAGTACCTAATTGACTCAATTCTAACGCTCTCAAAGTAATTAGTGACCTTCATTATGAAGTACAAAGTACAAAAGCTAAATATTCGAAATATGATTTTTTTTATCTCATTTATTAACCTTAAAACAAATAAAACTCTTAAGTAATTTCCGAGATAGCATAAAACACTCAATTTTGACGATTCGGCAATCCTTAAGCTGTATTTCGTTATTTTTGGCAATCATTTCGTCACAGAGTGACGTGGTTTTTGACGAAACGCAAAACCTTAAATATCTGACGAAACTGTTTCCTCACTGTCAAAAATGAAATTCTCACTTTTGACGATTCAGCAATTCTTGAGCTATATTTCATCATTTTTGACAGTCATTTCGTCTCAAAATTAAGTGATTTTTAATGAAAGGGAAACTCAAATATTTGACGAAAATAGTTCCCCATTCAGGGACAGATTATTTTTGTTGTTACAAAATCGTTCAAAAAAAAAAAAAAAAAAAAAAAAAATCAGGAGTTTTGTTTTATTTTAAAAATAATATATAGTCGTATAACAATCAAATTTAAAATATGCATAACTGATCCCTTTCCCCCCTATAAACAGTAACGTGTTCAAATCTTAACCATAATCTAAAACTGATAAACTCTCCTGCACTTCAAAATTTATTATTTCTGACCAACAAATTAACTAGACCATATTCTAATCATTCATTGAACAAAGGAAATTTTACTAATAAATTATATTAATCAAGCCATATTCTAATTATTTATTAACCATAGAAAAACCATAATAATAATCTAGCCTTATTAATTAAAACATACAGAAATTATAACAGCACCTATAAAAATACAATCTATCTTTTAAAAATATAAACACACATCAACATCCCGTACATACATTTAAAATCGAATTCATGCAAGGCCCCGCTGGCGAAGCAGGCAGCGCGTTGTTCTGCCACGCCAAAGGTTGCGCGTTCGAATCCCCTTGAAAAAAGCGATGTAATTTTTTCCCTCTGTCAATTATAGAGGCTTCTAAAATTTTCAATAGATCTTTGGCATATATAACTTTGTATTTTCAATTCTTATCACCGGCCTTTTTTTTACACTTTCGAACAAGCAATTTGACGAAATTAATTTCCTCACTTTTTTGAGGATACAAATTTACTCGATTTGACGAAATATTCGCTCGGAGCATTTCCCAGGAAACAGTTTTGTCAAAAACGAAGAAAATTTCGTGGAATTTGAGTATCCATTTCTGACAGTGTTCACTAATTCTTGGCAGCGCGCCTGTCAATCTCGCTGCGCCCTACAGAAGGTTCAAGCTCCTTAACTCTCAAACTAATAGGGTAAAACTGTATAGTCGGGTGAAAGCCGGATACTCAGCTTGACTCAATTTCAGCAGCCTTCAAGCGACTAATAGTTGAAATTCTTATCTCTTGGCAAGAAGACGAAACAGCCATTGCAGAATCTCCATACTGGCATTTGTGTAGTTTCTGTGTTGAAAAGTTTATTTAATCATTTTTTGTTTTAATTTTTGCTAGTTAAATATGAACACATTTAGCGTTAGTGAAACTTTTTATAATATTGTGTATAGCATACATAATAAGAATTTATTTCCCGTAATGAAACTGTCGATAGCATTTGTAGATGCAACTTTATAATTAGCTTTGCGAACCTCATTTTATCCGAAAAAAACTGGATATCCTACATAGGATAAAAATCCAGAAAACATTGATTGAAGAGCCAGTAAACAATGTTTGAAGAAAAGGCAGTCAAAATTACGTCGACAAGAGTGATTATGATTTTCATAAAGCTGATAAAGAGATGAATGTATTTTCTGCAATTTCCTAAATTTTAATGAAGATAATTATCCTTTTGTCTTTAAATATTAAATTATTAGACATAATTGAAATATTATTAGTTTAGTTCCTTAGTTAAAGTTGTAAAATAAAATATATATTTTTTATTTTAAATAGAAAGTCTAAAGTTATACATTTTATGCAAGATTACCATATCCCTGCGGTTTTACCCCACTGGTGGGGTAAGACTGGACAATTTGACATTTTATAAAAAATTATATATTAACCCTTTGAGGGGCGGTGGTATATATTATATACCACCTAATTTTAATCCGATTCAAACCAAAAACTTTTAATTAAATTTTACTTTTTTAACTTTGACGAGAAAAAGTTGAAAAAGTGCTTATTCTTATTTTGAACTAAATTCTTTCCTAAATTCCGGTGGGAATTCAACGTTACAGGAACACAAGTCCTTGCCCCTGAAAGGGTTAATAAGAATATGTGAACTAATCATACATGTAAAATTATCTTATGGTACAGGGATAAATGCAGTATACAAGCAAAGTTACAATAAATTATACTGGAAATTCTGGTTTCAAGGAGCAACTGATAATAAAGTATATCATTTTACCCTATCTACCTCTTCGTTATATACAACAAAAAATGTTACTCTATTTAAAATGTGAGCAAAAAGTATCTAGACAGAACATTTAAACATATATTACATTCTCTTTTCATAGTGAGTTAATTTTCAAAGTTCTTTCAATTGGAAAAATTATAAACAAATTTATGAAATAATAAATTATATTGCAGTTATACTTAAACTATGATTAGAAAAGTCTATTATTATTCTTTACTTTTATTTTCAACGGTAAAAACCAAGAAATAACGACGAAATGATTTATATTTCTTTTTTTTTTCTGCATGTGTACTATTTTTAGTGATTCACTTATAATAGAAATTGGCGGTTAAAAATGACAAATATTAGAAGTTTTACTCTATTTTTATAATTACGTAAAATAAATAAAAACGGGGTTTTCGAAAAATACTTTTTGTTACTTAATTGAATTTTAACGTTTTTGAATAATATAATGGATCAATATCATCATGCTTCTTTCGGAAAAAAAAAAAAAAAAAAAAAAAAAAATTAAAAGTGCCATAATGAGATTGATCTTTATAATTCTTAACCATTATTACGCTATTTTAATGCAATCTTTTTTAATTTCAATGAATTTTGTTGTTATCAAGTGTAATTAAATATTCTTTAATTCCATGCTCCAGCCTTCCATTGGGTTTTCTGGTTGTAAATCTTTTCTTTTTCCTAAATGATCAGTAATCTTTTAATGTTTATATAACCAAGGTTTTGAATTGTATATTAAACACAAATATTGCTAGCAATCCATACGTGTTCTACCTGGTATGGGAGGAATTATATATTTTTTAAAAAAGGCCTTTGTACTATATGAATTTATATAATCTTTGTATGAATAAATGAAGTATAGAAATGAGAAAAAAATATTAGTAATAATTTTTTAATTTGCCATATTTTATTGTTAAAGCAAAATTATATCATAAATTTCAATTGATATTTTATTTACCTAAAAGGAAAAAAAAAAGAAAGAAAAACGATTCTTCTTCTCCTTCTTATTCTTATTCTTATTATTATTATTATTATTCCACTATGTTATTGTATCAAGAGTTGTTTTTTAATATTTTAAACGGATATTGTTCTATATAATATATATTGTTGCAGATCGGATGAAATGGAAAATATCGTGAATGATTTGGAAAGAGCTAATCAGGTAAGGCTTAAAATTATTTTTTTCCTTTAATACACGTTCATAATTAAATTTAGTTTTGAAAGTGTTGTAATTATGCAAAAAGTTTTCTCTGCCAGTATTTCCTAAGGAGAAAAAAAAAAGAAAAGAAAAGACATACTATCTTTTCTGTCAAAATAAATATATAACAAGCAAAAAATGCTCTATTGCATAAATAGCAAAAATATTAGGAAGAATATTATTTATTTAAGCGGAGGAGATGGAGATTCCTCTTTTCAAAATTAAAATTTTCAGTGTAAGAAATTTACTGGGAAATTATAGAAATATTTAATTCTAAGTAATTTCAAATAAAGTATTACAAGTACTTTGGGTGAAAATGGAAAACTGGTAGAATCAAATTATTATGCAGTGGTTCTCAAAATTGTATATCCTGCATTTACATTCAACGCAAGCTTTACAGGTATAAAATTTTTAATGTAATGGGTGCACCTATTTCTCTTGCATATTCCTTGAATGCTCGGTATTAATTTGCTGAGGTAATGTTGTAAATCATCTTTAGTGTCTACTGAATTTTAATATTTTGTTTTTGAAACATTCAATGATAATAAAAACCCTTTTCACTGATTCATTTAGCTGCGCCCCCTCCCCTCCCCCCGTGCGTATGTGTGTTCTCAAAACAGACCCGTTGCGTACCCCCTTAGAACCTCTCATACACCTAAAGGATACGACTGCTCCACTTTGAGAAAAAGCAAAGTACTCATGTTAAAGAATGGTCTGTTTTTTCTTACTTTCTCTTTTTAGGTGCGTTCGTAATTATATAAATACGTAGCACCTATTGTCGTCGTTTGGTCCGTCCGTCTGTCTGTCCGTCCGTCCGCATATGACAACGCAAAAACTGCCCAACCGAATGGTTTGAAATTTAAGATATATTATCTTTGTAGAATTTTTTCGAGACATTTCAAATTTTATAAAAATTGAATCAAAAGTTTAGAAAATATTAATAAAAACATTTATTAAGAAATTTAATTTCTTTAAAAAAAAAAAAAAAAATCGGTGCTTTCTTGTTATAGGAGCTTCCGAGGTTTAATCGTCAAGCGACCGATATACTTATTTTATTACGGAAATTAATCTGTAGACGATAATAATTCATTTCACAGAATTAAAAATCATCAAGATCTGAATCTTTATATAACAAGCTATAGTACGAACGCACCTAATTTGTCACGTTTGACGTACAATTTCCAACTTGTTATAAATGAAATGCATCTTCTATAATTTTAAAAATTGGAATTAAATCCTTGTGTAACTGTGTTTAATTTTCCTTTTTCGCTATCAGTATTTCTTTCACCATAGTGTTCCTTCAAGTAGAGTTTACAAACAATAATTGTGCAGGATGCTACTTTGTGCAGTGCTACTTTGTGCAGAATGCTAAAGCTTTGTTATTAAAACTCAAAAATGTGAATGTGATTTTTAAAATGCAGAAAAAAAGTCGATTTATCTACAAATAAAAAATGTAAATGCATACAAATTTTTGAAAGAAGAAAGGTGTATATTTGATGTGTTTCAAAGTTATTGTCCCTGGAAAAATTCTTTAAATAGCTGATTTTAAAATGCTAAAAAAGAAAGAGATAAAGGCAAACTTTATCAAAATGCTAAGTAATGATGTTTATAACTTACATTCTGGAAGAAGAATTTTAAGAGGTGTTTGTATAAGCAAATAACAAGCAGGTGAGAATCTACATCCTGTTAGCATTTAGTTAGCGTAAAATCATATTGCCTTGCAATGAATAAAAAGGTAGTAAACGTTATCATTATGAAATGGTACGCCCAGTCTGCCAGTCAAAAATATAAATTGAAAGCATTGAATAAGTTATCTCTTGTTCTTTCTTCTTTTCTTACCCTTTTCTCTCTTTTTTTAAATTTTCTTTCTTATTCAGTTACTGAGATATAAATTGGATTCTTGTTTTCGGAATGAAGTGAAATTATAGATTTAAGCATTATAGTTTATTTGATCATTATATTTTCGATTATAATTTCGCTTGAATACTTCTCAAATGAAACGTATCCTGATGAAATAAAGTTTTATCTTGTATTTAAACGCAAGATATATATATATATTACTGCAAAATTGAATTTTTTTTTTATCACTAACAATTTTTCAAAATGCATTCTGTTTTTGTTTTTTTAAATAACAAAAATATTTTGCTAACACTTTTATACGGAAATAGTTATTTCAGAGCCAATTAATTTGGGCTTTTTCCAATGTTGCTTTAAAGTAATCATTTCTTTTAATGGAACACTTACATCCTGAATCGAAATCGCTGAAAAATTGCTTTCTGTGATTTCATGTAAATATAAACTGGTCAAGATTTTGGCTACTATATATTTCTTACTTTATTCTGTTATTTAAAGGAAATTTCTAAAAACCATTAAATCTGTACCTTGGTATAGAAAAAGGGCCAATTTCCATTTTCAGCATTTAAAGAATCCTCTAATAATTCAGCAAGAACGTTTAATATTTTTATGAAAAGCTGAATTGAATGATGTGATCCAAAATTAAAAGAATTTATTCTTGTTCGAAGAACTATTTTTGAAGTTTGTAACTTTACTTTGAATTGTTGCTTAGCACTGATGCTGTCTCTGGATTAGCTTAATTGTTTTATGAGTTTCAAAATAGTTCTAAATATCGGAATAGACTATGGAGTTTAAAATTCTTGATAATGACCTATCATAGAAATATTCTTCATCATATAGCTTTGAAGCATATTGAATTAATAATGTTTCATTTATTAGGACTACATTTTTAATTTGTAATTTGACACGGCTCTTTGGTATCGTGATTTCAATGTATATGGTCAGTTTCTTATGTTTCAATGGTTAAACTTTATTTAAAGTTTTATATATATATATATATATATATATATATTTCTGGTTATCGTTTCGATTTACTTAATATAAAGTATTTCGTTTTAGTTCCGGTTTTCGTTTTTTCCCCTTAAATTAACGAATTTTGTTCGGTTGTGAATGGATATTCTTTTTTTTTTTTTCTTGTTATCGTTTCGATTCACTTAATATAAAGTATTTCGTTTTAATTCCGGTTTTCTTTTTTAATTAACGTATTTTGGTTCGGTTGTGAATGAAGTCATTTTTTTTCTCTGGTTATCATTTCGATTCACTTAATATAAAGTATTTCGTTTTAGTTCCGATTTTCGTTTTTTTTTTTTTTTTTTTTTTTTTTTTTTTTTTTTTGTCCCTTAAATTAACGTATTTTGGTTCGGTTGTGAATGAATAGTCATTTTTTTTTCTTGTTATCGTTTCGATTCACTTAATATAAAGTATTTCGTTTTAGTTCCGGTTTTCTTTTTTAATTTACGTATTTTTTTTTCGGTTTTGAATGAATAGTCATTTTTTTTTTCTTGTTTTCGTTTTGATTCACGTAATATAAAGTATTTCGTTTTAGTTCCGGTTTTCGTTCTTTTAAAGTTAACGTTTTTTGGTTCGGTTGTGAATGAATAGTCATTTTTTTTTAAGAGTGTTTTCCTCTTAAAAACACATGCAAAACTCATTATGCTTTATTCAGCCCTTCAATTTCACTCAATGGAAATGCTAAACTACAATTTGTTATTTTGTAAAATTAAAAAATAATAATAATAAAATCAGTTAGAATAAACTTTAAATAACATCTAAAAGAAAAACTTTGTCGGTATTATGTCGGTTCGTCGGATTGGTAATACTTTGGGAGGACATATACCTTGAGACGGCACTCCTTATTCTCATTAGAGATGAGACGGGCCCAGATCGAGCTCAAACACAAGTCCGATATACACAAAAAAAAAATCAGAGGTTACTAAAAATTTTTTAGTAGATTTGTATTCCACAGGATTTTTTAGTAATCGGTATTATAAACCGGAATCGTCGCTAGCTGTTTTCTAGTAATACTTACAGATTTTCTTGTAACTGAGTAAGAATACAAAAATTTTTGTTTAGTAATTGCAGGGATGAGAAAAACTAAATTTTTTTTAGTAGATTGACCTTTTTTTTTTTTTTTTTTTTTTTTTTTACAGTGTAGGCTTAGGCTCATTTTTTATACCAATCTTTAATTAACCTTGAAAAAACAAAAATTTGCTATTTAAGAAACAATTATTTATTATAATGAGCAGAGGAAAGTATATTCAACTAGGTAAATTATATCCAATGGTTGGAGTACCATTACTTCAACCATTGGATATAATTATTTATTAGTTTCTTAAAATGTTTTACAATCCTTTAAAAAATCAGTTTGAAAGAGAATTGAATTGTTATTGACGGGATATAAGGATAAATAGTTTATCTGATTCTGAAGCCTTTCCACGATCAGTGTTTATAACATAAAGAAGCCACATCTCTTGTCTAACCTTGCTTTCTGTTTGAAGTCCTTTTCCAGAATTACTGGTAAACAGAATTCATGTCTTTCTGCCATAGTTGTTCAATGGTATTTTAAAAGAATAAGAATTATGACTTTTTCAGATTCCTGCCAGTGGTTGGGTATAAATAACAAATTTACTATTTTAAACAGATTTCCAGGGGCATAAAAATCACGAAACGGTGTCATGCGGGAGTATTTAAAATTATTACTCATTTCCGTGTAATAAGGGATTTTTAAATGAGAAACTTGAAATAAGCTTCAATTAAATTTAAACTTGAAATAAATCTTGAAACAATTTTAAACTGTTATTAACAATTTTGTACTGCGTACTTTCGGTATCGGGCTCTGAATTATGTACAGAATTATGAATTCAAATCGTCGGGATCGGACTCTAAATAAAAGAAGAAGAAAAAAAAAAGAGTCTGAACTCATCTCTAATTCCTATATCTTAGTTAATAAATATCTTCATTTGTAGCAGTTTAACTAGTTTCAGTATACATAATTTCTGATTAACTTTCGACGTGCTTTATATAAAAAGTTAAAGGCCAGAAGTAAAATATGCAAATGACTTGTATTTTAATTTGGGTATTGAATAATAATTTTATCTATTGAAGTTTGTAAATAAAATAAATTTTACGATTAATTTATAAATTAGAAACAAAAAATTCGACAAGTTCCAGAATTGAAAAAAAAAATTAGATTTAGTACCGGTTTTTGTTCCATCAGTTTTTCGTTTTCATTTCGGTTCCGATTCGAAGCTCTGGTTTTTATTGCAATTGCTTATGTTTTAAATGCCGCGATCTGACGAATAACGTTTCATGCGAATATGGCGATACAGTTTTTTTTTCATTAATATTTTCTGTAGTATTCATCGATGCAAGCCATCTTTCTTTATCTCTTTAAATGATTTAAAGACCATATTGCCATGTATGATAAACATCAGTGGGAGAAACAGGTCTTTGTACGTAATTGTTTCTTCCACTATGCCAGCAATAAATCCTGCAGCTACTAACACAGACCTCAAGTCAAGATATCTGTAGCAAACCGTTCGGGGATATCTACTATTCATGTCTCCGAAGTTATTTTCCTGGAATTGTTATTAGTGCAATCTATTGCCATTCGCAATCTCATATCTCAACGATTTACAGCCTTTACCAAAGGCCAGCCTTTCAAAGGACTTGTTCGCCATTTTTATCTTGAGGCCGGATACATATGTATACGGCCGCGATGTTTACTTTTTGATCATTTTTATGAGCTGCATTCCCTTGTCGTTGGTGATTATTACTAGGGTATTATTGTTATCTATTGGGTTCGAGCCCAATTGCGGCAATCTGTCATCGAAAACGTACAGATCTCCCAGGTCTTTACGGGAAATTTTTCTTCCTCTCCTACAATCACACATTATCAAAGTTTGTATTTACCTTCAACATGCTCTTATTATCAGCCATAAAAAACGTAATTGAAATCTAATCGCTTTTAATAAATAAAATAAAAGTTACTTAAGGCAGTAACATTAGTTGCACCTCTGATAAATATGTCTGACCAATCTCAAAATAAAACGTGTCATTTAAGCGCTAAAAAGTAAAGGGATCTTTAAGTTATGAAGTTCTATGCATAAAAAAATATAAATAAATGTTTTTATTACTGCAGTTCAAACTTATTATCATCGCCTTTGGGGTCTTTTTTTTTTTTTCTCCCGGAGTAATTGCTATCGGAAATTGTGAAACGAATCCAGCTCTAAGCATATAAATCACAGCCCCAGGAAACGACATTTATGAAGCACAAAATATTTTTATTTAAAAATTAGGAAGGGTTTTTTTTACGTTTTTAAGTTTTGACCTCCTTTTTCTTAAATCCTGAAATCCTACAATTCTGCCTACCTTTTTCCCTTCAGTCTGATAAAACCTTTCTAATTTTCAAAGTAATATATTCAAATAAGTAAAACAAACTTTTAGAGGTAGGAAATTTGTTAAGATGTCCTATATTGTTATAGTAAAGATGCCTTCAAGGAGGACTTTTAAGAGAAAGTGACCCGAGTATCCTTTCTTGTACACAGAAAACTCTGAAAACCTTACACAGTAACCCCGCCTAGGCCACACTGGTTTCGAACCCGCAAACATCGGCCCAAGCTCCTCAATTTATGGCCAGTGTGCTAACCACAGGACTCCTAAAATTCGGCAAATACTTGAAATGCACATTTTAGAGTTATTTAACACAGGAAAAAAGACTTCTTGTTTTATTTTGTTGTTATCGGTTATATTACTTCTTAATTACACCACAGTCCTGGAAACCAATATAACCATCTTAGCAATTTTATGTTCCAAAAGCAGCTGAATTTTACCGAAGCTATCTGTAATTTTGTTCTAGAAATGTACCTTTTATTTTTCAAATAAAGTCAACTAGTTTTTGAGTTGGTAACCCTTTAAAAAAAAAAACTCAGTGAATTAATTCGACATGACATAACATTTTTGAAAAGAAAGGTTTTCAAATCAAAGTTTTTTTTAATTTTGCACATTTGAAGGTAATGGCACCTTATACAGTTTATAATATTTCACTTTTTAAAAAAAAACTTAAAGGCTTATAATCTGAAGAGGAACAACTATTAGAAATTTGAATGCTTGAATCAATAATGTGCAAACGTTAGTTGTTGTACTTACCCTTACCAAAAATAAAAACAACACTATTTATGTTCAAAGTGAATCGGTATCTATCGAAATCTGTTTATTTATCTGTACACGAAGATTCCATCATTATCATTAATTTCTTTCAAAACAATAAAATTATGTTTGTCAAACACAATCATGTCGTTGCTATGTCACCTAGTGGTAAATCAATTCAAATTTTCCGACTAAGTGCTTAAGCTTTTGTCAATAAAACAGATATTCGTCATTAGAAGTGGAACCATCTTTAATTAATTTTACAGTATTCAACTGATGAATAATTGACTGAAAGTAAGTGTTTGACAAATGGTATCAATTTGAGTAGATTTTTATATCGGTAACATGTTGCGTATAAGTTAATAAAAATCTGGAAATTAGTCGGTCAATATTCCACTCAACACGACTGTTCTCTGGAAAAATCAATAAGTAAAGTCAAATATCGTAAATTTTCCACTTCATGTGTCCGGCCATGTCGTGACTAAAAGTCATCACGTGATAACCTTATTTTTGCAAGTCCGAAATTTCTGCTTTTCATAAATATTTGAATGCCCATTGCTGACTATCGCTATTTTCATTAAAAGGAAAAGTTCTACATTATTCGCGTCGGATGACTACATCAAGTGAAATATATTATGCCCGTATTCGCTCATTATTATTGGCGATGGACATTATAACAATTAATAAGAGAATATATAACGTGGATGATTTTTTCGATTTTTATTTTCAATTAAGTTAATTGCTCCTATAGAGCTAAATTATTCCTTGTAATATGTTTAGATCGTTTACAGAGGAATAAAACCCAGTAAAATATTGTAACAAGAACGAAAAATCTTGCGTCAGACATAAATTATGAAACATTTTCCAAACACATTTAGAATAGTGCGTAACTCCACAGTTTAATAAAGTGAAAGATGATGTCTAAGTAAACAGGGTCAAGTCAAACCAGGCGGGTAGGCCTACCTTTCGGCTTAAGCTCAACTATCCCCGCCCAAGTCTAAGTAAACATTCAAATATATTATGCTTCTTCCGAATGTCTAAGTAAATAATTCGGAAAACGCATAATACATTTGAAAACATTATGTCAGCAGTTCCGATCAATAATTTAAAAAATATCTGTTTTTTGTGCAACCCTGTATATGATCTATTGATTTGTATATGTACTCATAGTATGCTAAAATTTAGTCCAGTTAGAAAACGCAAAGCACAGTTGAAAATTCCTCTTGAGCAATTTCTCTCAATAAACGGAAATGTATACTCGAGATCTTTTGTAAAGCCATGTATATAATCTATAGAATTTATATACACACCAAGTAATATCCAAAAAAATAGTCAAATTAAAAAACGCGTGTACCACAACTAAAAACGCACTTAGCAATTATCGCTTACAGACAGTTACTGTAACCGAATTACTTTTGTGTGTTCCTGTATACGTGAAAGATAAATGTTCTGCACACCATATTCTAGTAAGCCTCGTGTAGTGCACCTCAGTGATATATATGAATTTTAATATGTTTTAAATAATGTAACATCATTAAAATACACCGCAAGCTATTTTTCCCCATTAGACCATAATGTAACGGAATTCTTTTCAATGTTGCTGTAAACGAACTATAACTGGTACACACTTCATTTTCAATACCGGACATGCCACAGTAAATCTCAATAACATGTATTGATTGCATGTCAATCCGAGTGTAGTTACGCGAGTTGGAGAATGGACAAACAGGCAGACAGACAAACCGATTTTTTTTTTTCAACTACATTGGAAAGTGTTAAAAACTATGAAAACCACAAGTCTAATCTATGAAGAAATTCTTAAATGCATACACAACTAGAGATGACCAAATTTTTTGCTGGATTGAAATAATTGTTTTGATATATTTAAACTTTAAAGGAACCAGAAAAGTTTCAAATGACGAAAAGTGACTAAGTTTGATCGTGGATTAGGAAATCTGTGATTAATTTAGAAAATTACTTCTTTTTGCCTTTATTTATATATGTTCTGCAGAAATTAAAAATATTTGTTAAATTGTAAGAAACAATAACAAAAGTTTTAATACTGTACGACAAATTTAATGATAAAACTAGTTTTACCACGGTTTTGAAGTCCAGGTTCCATATTTTTGAGTCGTCATTCCTTATTTATCCTGATTATTAAGTTGTTCCTCGATTATACACCAAATTAAAAAAAAATAATTAATTAAAAAATATACTATATAAAAAAAAATCATTCATAAAAATTTATCATATTTTTTGTTATAACATGGACAAAAAAGTTTGGTTTTTTTTTTTTGTTGTTTGTTTTTCAAGTATTAGTTTGTAGGGAATTTAATTTCCTTTATTTAAAAAAATAAACGACTCAAAAATTAGTTTTTCGAGATTAATTTTGTCACACAATATTAAAAAAATTATTATTATTTATTTATTTATTTTTACAAATATTTTTTTGTTGTAAACATGAATAAATAAATGCAAGCAGTAAAATAAATGCAAAAGTAATCGTCTAAATTAAATACATGTCTCCTAATCCACGATCAAATTGTCAGTCACTTTTCTTCGCTGCAAACTTTTCTGACACCTTTAAGAATATTGATAAAAAAGTAAGTGCCACAATGAAATAAATGCAGATTGGTTTCTTTTTCTTAGTGTTTATTTTTAAATCTTTCTAAATTACTTGAACAAAAAAATATACCTTGTTCAAATAATTTTTTATGCCATTTTTCACTTCTGAAATGGTATGTTTAAGAACTATTTTTTTCTTCTTTTAAATTTACTATTATATTATTTTGTCATTTTCACTGTTACAAGTGATTCTGTCAAAACTAAACTTGAAAATTTGTGAAAATTTTTCATTAATATAAATAATTTTTTCCTACCACACATAAATATTCTCTAACATACATAAGTAATTTCTAACATATATTTTTCTACTTTTGCTAATTGCATGCGATTGTACCTTGTGAAAATAATGCGTTTGCATAATGTAATTTTCTGTAACAATTGAAGAAAATGTGCTTAATACCTTTAATTAAAAAATATATATACTTTATTTAAATGTATCAAGTGTTTACATACTTTATCATTTCTATTTTTAAACTAATTTTAATTAAAATAACTTCAAAATACATATAGCATTCCTCCACATATAAGCTTAGCATAATTTTCTTTATAAAATATATTTTCTAAACATGGTCATTAACAATTCTAATATTTTTAATTAAAAGGAAAAAAGATCATGAAATCCATAAAGTTGTTGCAAACAGATTTTGACAATTATAAACATATAAAATATAAAAGTTGCATTGCGTTTCTACAGTCACAGAATTATTTTTCGTGATAAAATTATTTTCTTTTTTCAGTTTTGATGACCTTAGTAAACAATAGAAAAAGACTAACTTACTACTTACTACTTAGAACTTAGAAAACAATAAAATCACAATAATTCTTGTTACAAGTATAATAATAAAAAAAAAAAGAACAAAAAAAAATTAATTACGATAAATTATCACTTAACAAATGTTACTTTAATATTTAGAAAAAGTAAATTATATTACATTTGTAATAATACCCATTAGTTTGACCATTTCGATTCTTTCATTAAAAATTTCCATTACTGAACATTTCGTTTTTAATTAAGTAAAAATACTTTTATTTTTGTCAGTTATTGACTCCATTAAATGAAATATTAGCTTTTAATCATGCTAGTTCATTAATGTTAATGATAGATAGCATAATGAGTTCTTGTTTATTAATACTGTTATCGCAATTTTTAAAAACTGTTTTGCGAACATGTCATCTGATTAAAGCACTTTCATGTCATTTTTCTACTAATTTAGTTAATTTTTATCGCGCATTTTGGTTTTTTAATAGGCAATGCTTTACGTCAGCTACTCTAATTGCATTTTAAAATGCTTCGGTAAAAAGTAAATAATTATTATTGCAACCTGATTGCATTTCAGAAATCTGCGTAAGTGTTTTCTTTTTTACTCTTTAGAGAATAATATAAATTATTTATTAATTTATAAACTAGGTTAAAAAAAAAAATTGTAATCTCTAAAACTGTTTAAAGTAGTTTTTTGTACACAACACTTTTAAAAAATAATTATTTAATTTAATTTTTTTTTACTCTTTTATTACTGAAAAATGGAAAATTTAAGCTTATAGAAAATATGTTTAATTTACATTTCTATAATTATTTATGTTGTTGCAACATTATTCAAATTATTGTGCGTGTGTGTGTTTCATTATTTGTTTGTTAAAATTATTACATTTGTTAATTATGTGTTAGCTATATTTAACTGAAAGGTACTTTTAACTTCAACAGATTTATTTTAATCACTCTTTTCATCAACAAGTGAGTTTTTCTGTTATAGCATCTTGTTTTTATCGATAGTTAGTAAAAGTTTTTAAAGAACTATCTGCAAGATTAAGTAATAGATTCTTTGTATGATATATTTATTAAATACTATTTCTTCTTCGATGTTTTGCATTTCACTATTTATTTTATTTTGTTTAATTTTGCATATTTTAAAAGTTTGCGCTTGAAAATCCGCGGGATTCAGGGTTTTCCTAAGATAGTATAGAGTTATAAATTAGGCGTTTAGAACCAAAGTACACTGTTAAAAATTTGCAACAAACTGTCCTGTCATTTGACCGTTTTTATAGAAAACGGTTAAATGGTTACATAACCGTAATTTATTTCTATTCTGACCATAATTTGGTCAATACTATGGTCAGATACGTTTCATAATATGGCCAAGTAAGTGTTATCGTTAGCTTTAAAAACATTCGAATGTTAGGATAGTTTTCTGCAGATTTTTAACAGTGTAGATCCATTTTTT
This sequence comes from Maratus michaelseni, assembly GCA_963931845.1. Lineage (NCBI taxonomy): Eukaryota > Metazoa > Arthropoda > Arachnida > Araneae > Salticidae > Maratus > Maratus michaelseni. The sequence continues at coordinate 258,764,573 of OZ007591.1, forward strand.
CGTTCAACCAAGTTTGAGACTAATTCTTGCTCTATAGACAATGATTTGTTCCATGCTATATTAAACCAAGTTCTTGGTTGAAAATGTGATCAACAAATGGCGCCAGTTTCCACCGTTAAAAATTTGCAACAAACTGGTCAGTCATTCGACCGTTTCCGTAAATAACGGTTACATGATCATATTATTAAGGAATTATGACCATATTAGGGTCAGGATCGATTAAAATTACGGTTAGTAACCGTTATCTGTAAACACGGTAGAATGACTGGACAGTTTGTTGTGAATTTTTAACAGTGTAAGATTATGAATGAAATGCATTATGGCTCATTAACTTTACTTTCAAATACCTCTAACTAATGTTTTGTGGACTAGATAATGTTTTATAGTTACCCACATCCCGGTAATCTTCGGAAGTCTCATCAAATCAAATAAATATGTTTTGAATGAGAAAGTTAATTTAATAAATGAAATTAAACCAATGCCCCCACAGGAATAAGACACATTTTATTAAACAAATTTTCTAGTTCATAATGTATTTTTGACTTGGGATGAGACTTCTGAAGAATACCAAAATGTTGGCATCTGGTGGACTTGGACCACTTTGATTCTGAACACCTCAAATAACCTCAAAAATTCTTCATCTAGAAATTAAATGCAAAGCGATGGCTACTCTTACTAAAAGTATTCTTTTGTCCTGTGAAACAAACGGGAACAGCTTAAATAAATGGATTTTTATCCTTTTCTGAAACGGAAGTTCGCCTTTACATTCCCCTTCGACAAGGAATTCGGACATAGCATACATCTCTGCTGGAAAAGCGAAAAGACGAAACTAACGGCGCGTGGTAATAATTAAACCGAATTTTCTGAAGCGTCGCCCAGCCTCACATTTGATTTCGCAAAAGGACTCAGTTATTCCAATTCCTCGCGCATTATTCCGTGATTGAAAACATCGCGTGCTGATCCTTCTGAAAATTTTCCTACTTTTCCCAAAAATTCCCGGTTATTCGAAAATCGAGTTTTCTGAATGCTGGAAGCGCTGAATGACCGTCTGCTCTGACCAGGCTGGGCATTGCGTGTCGTCGAGGATTCTTCATGTATCCATTATTAATGCACTCCCAAAAGCTGCCTCAATGTTTGCGATTCGCCAAGGGTTACGGGCGAGGTTAAACTCTGCTGAAATTACCGTCCGGAGAACTTTTATTAGATCTTCAGCTCGCACGTGAATCCCTCATTGCATATCGGTTCTGGTAGCCATGGAGCTAATTGTCAATGTGTGTATGTCTATGTGTGCAATTGTGTTTAAAGCGAAAAGAATTCTGTCGATCGGAAGATGATATTTGTTCGATCTTGCGTGCGGAAATCTCGTGTTTATTAGTAAGTAGTGACAGTGTCTTTACCGGCCTATTGTCGAGTCTGCTGTTTGCAGGCATGTAATCTTCGATCTGTACAGTCGTTGTCAGATTTATCGATATATGGCTAGGTCGTTTAAATTCCTCAACGGAAAGCGGGTGTTTTGTTTTGATGAATATATGATGGAATGGCTGGGCGGAAATATCTGACGGATAATTTTGAATCAACGAACACCCTTTTCTGCGGATATCGTTTTCTCATTATATAACGGTTTTGTTCGCTCTAACTTCGGGATTGTCTTCGTTCTTGGTCAGCAGCAATTACAAAGCGTCTGAACAGTATTTGAATTCTATAATAAAATGCGGTATTTCAGGAGTTAGCAGGTTATTCCGATCATTTGGGTTGTTATCTTCCAATAACACCCCCCCCCCCCCACACACACACACACATACATTTTATTATTAGTCAAATAAGTAGTTTACGAAAAGAGATTTTTAATTCTGGATTCTTTAAAGAAGTAAAAAACATTTACAAAAATTAATAAAATATATTTTTAGACTTTTATTAACATTTAAAAGTCGGAAGATTAAAATTAAATTGCTGCAAATACTTATAGATAACGTAGTGGTACATACACATTACATCTTTTTGCATTTAAGAATAAATATGAATTCTTTCAAAACGTGCTTGTGTCTTTACATTTTATAACGTATTTAAGAAGTATGTTTTAGTGGTATATACTTATACCATGAAAAAATATATAAAGTTATATATAATGTTGTTGAACGTCGTTAGATATCATTTTCATTTAAAAGAATTAATATGTATGCGATTGACTGGATTCAGTCTCGAAATTAATATTTTAATTTAAAGTTATAGCTGTTATTTGTTTTATATATATAAATAATTTTCATATTTTTAGAAATAATCTATGTATATATTTTTAAAATTAATTAATAAGAGTATATTTAAAAGGAACAATTAATATTCTAGTTATTACAACTTATGTATTGCAGTTAAATTTTTTGAAACAATAATTAAAGACAATAGTTTGAAAAAAAGCACAACAATTTTTAAAAAGTTATTTTAAACATTATCAAACTTAGTAAATTCGCGATCCCTCTTTGCCTCAAATTTAAAAGGTAAAATGCGTAATTTTTCAAAAATATGAACTAGTTAAATTTATAATTTTCCCTCTTAAAATATTTAAGTGAAGCACTTTATATAAAACGTCAGATTTGCCTCTGAAAACTACCAGAAATTTAATATATGGAATTCTCTGTAGACATATCTGTAGCGAAACAAGGCAAAAAGATCTATTCCATTAAGATTTAAAAAAGAAGTAAAACGCGCCCTATGTTATAGGCAAAAAAAAAAGAATACTTTGGGGGTATTCAAACATTCATAAGATGTACAGAGCAAAATCCGTTAAAATATTTGCATAAAGGAACAGTTTGAGCTCGTTTCAACGACAATGAGGAAATAACCTACACTACAGGGGAAAAAAAGATTGTGAATAAAAAAGACAACCCATTCCTAAAGGAATGGGGACTAAAGATCAAAAGTTTGAAACCATGATAAAACGAAACATACATGGGTCTTGAAAGTAGTTTTCTTCTCAACGAAACGCACATTGAAACCAAGAGGGGAAGAGAAAGCGAGCTCTGTGTAATATATAGGCAAATATTATACCCGGTGTTCTTTTAAAATGCTTTCATATGCGGCGATGCGGTGGAATTTCTCTAACCGCCAATTTTTCAAGTCCACCCTCTTTCCTTTTGCAATATATATGCATGGAAGGGAGGATATTTCTTACTATCTTTTTTTTTTCTCAACGGATAGATACTATTTGTATCCTATTCTTGGACAACAACAATTTTCCGGCACTAATCTTGCGGCCTGCATCTTGCATGGCAAATCTATCCATTCGCAATATATATATCTAACAGAATTTCCGCTTCTCTTGCTTCTTTGTGTAGACGAAACCTATATGCAAAAGTACTTTTTTCCCTCCTTTTAAAGTCTATTATCGCTGTATGCACTCTTACACGTTTTCTAGCTCCAATCTACCGCTGAAAACTCGAGTCGCCTCTCTTTTTTTTTTTCACCCGTTATGCAAATGGAAAATGCAGTAACAATGCATTCCAGATTATTTACTCGAAGGATGTCCCCATGGAAATCATTTTCCTTTAAACATCCTAGTCACGTGCTGGTCCCTTCGACTTTTTTTTAACTTCCACTTTAGCGCAATGTTTTTTTTAACTTTTCTTTTTCGTTGTGTTTTTTAAATGTACCTTTTCCCCTCCCATCCACCCATTTTAGGAATCTCTTGTAATGAACTGAAGCGATTTAATAACAAATTCTCCCGCAAACTACCCTTTCTTTTCACTTCTGTTGAATACATATAAGCTCATTCAAAAGAGGTATTGGATAAATGTATACATATTATGATCACCCAGGAATCTTTTTTGTTATTAATGTCTGAATATGTAAACTGAATGTATTCTGAGAAAATGGACAAAAAAAAATTCTATTCAAATTCTCTTTTTTATGCCTATTGTTAGTGTTGGTTGACATTTTTTCGCATTGTGAACGGTAAACAAAAATGGAAATATTCTTGAGTAATGAATCCCTTTAATAATAAAAAATGACATCAAAATACCTAACAGATGTATAAAAAACGTTAAAACTGTATTTTAAGACATTTAAGCATGTGTAATGGTTCATTCAGCAGAAGATTTAAAATATAATGTACATTTTCCTTTGAGATGCTTTATATATCAGCAAACATGAAGCTATTTCAACGGAATCAGTTATACTTATTGATATTCAGAACACTATACAGGATGTCCCATTTTATCATTGACCAATAAGATAATTCATAAGCAGTTAGTTTTAGAAGTATAGTTCCACTGCAAAAAGGATTCAAATGTTGCTTTTCATCATATAAAAAGTAATTTAAATCAAAATAGTTTTTCTTTTTAATGCAAAATTTCAAATCTTATGTGGTCCCTGGGTCTTATAAGTTATATGTAGACACATTTTCTCCGCGCTTTAATAAGTAAAACTGTAAAAATTCCATTCTTCTATAATCAAAACTCACCGTGTTACGGTACTTTGAATTATATGAAGTTTCGGCGTTTTCTGGCACTAAAAACGCGTTTTTCCGTTTTTGGTGCCAAAAAAGGCACGGAGGAAAATTTTCTAAATATAACTTATAGAACCCATGTACCGTATAAAAATTTAAATTTCACAGCTTTAAAAAAATAATAATTTTGCAGTAAAGGGATTTTCATAGGATGAAGAACAACATTTGAAACAGTTTTGCAATTGGAACTATACCTCTAAAACTAAAGATTTAGGAATTAGCTATTGGTCAACGATAAAAAGGGATACCCTGTATAATTATTAGATGAATTCGTCACTCGCTATGTTTTTAAATTCATGTTGATGTATAGTGTAGTACAGCATCATTTGTACGTTTCAGATTTATACATCGTTTCATCGTGGTGAAAAATTGCGAAAAATGTATTAATTACGTTTCAAAGATAAGATTTTTGTTATATACTTTTTCATTATATATATAAATCGTATTTTAACGTCTCCTTGAAAAACGTCTGAACGTAGCTTTAATGTTCTTGCTTAAACGTAAAGATGTTTTATAGCTAGGAAAATAGCACCTTTGGAGGACATATAGTTCAAACAATTAAGACTATATTACAATTACATGCGGGAAAACGTGTTACTTCACTAACACCAGATAGCTTTGTATCGTTTTAGTCCGTGGCTATATTGACAATTGACAGGTACTCTATGTGGGATTAATATATATATATATACATTTTTAAATAATTTACGAGCATGACTTTTGTTTTTATTTTATAGTAGTAAATTTGTAGAACATGTTAAAATGTACTGATATCAAACAAAATGTTCTGACGTCAAACGACGTAATTCTATAACAACACATGAAAATGTCTTATTATAATAACAACTGAAATTATGTTGATAAATGAAAATATACGATAATACTTTGTTACATTATATTATAACCTCAAAAAGTGGCACCAAAAGACTATCAACATCATACATCAAACTTCTTTTTAATTTATTTATAGGAGAATGGCACAAGTGTCTAATTCTCATAAATTTCAGAATTTATCGGTAAAATTTACATTAACAATTTCTTACAAAATTTTATTGCATTACAAACCATCAAACATTTATAATTTTACCCTAATAAATTGTTGCTTGCCCAGTGTAGTGGTTAGGGTGGTAGACACTGGTTTAAAGGTACAAATTTTAAATTCCGGTACAATGATTCGCAGTGAGTCGGAATCCTCTTTAACAAGGGTCCTAGTCTATTTAGCACTCGCGTACAAAAAATACTCGTAGCACGTCAAAACGAACATCAACAAAAAATAACTCATGTAAAAATATAAATGGATGTAATTTTTTGGGTTGCACAAAAATTCAATATATTCTTAAAACTTAGGTTATATTTTGTAAACTTACGACCTAATTAGATACAGAAAATTTTTCGCGCTACAAGGACTTCTTACACATGAAAACTAGACATTACCTGAACATTTAACTTAAAATGGATTCCAAATATCAGTATTCGATCTGATATTTGAACATCATGTATCAATGTGCTAAGTAGCTAGCGTAATATATATCTATCTGTATCTAATGTAATATTTATATTTAGCGTCATATTTGTATCTAGCTTACTATTAGACGATATGTTGAGCAGTTGAACTAGATACAAATATGAAGGATACCTAGATAAAGAATCATTAGATATAAATATCCATTAATTATTCATGATATCAATATAAATTAGAGTTTACCCCCAGACAGTTTCAGCAGGGTGCTGCACCCTGCCTGCCCTTTGGCTCACAAAATAGCATACCTCATCCAAAAAAGTGCCCTTTCTCCTTTTTGCATTAAACGTTTTTCTTGCATAGTAAAAACTGACTCAATGCTGTCTTGAAAAGAATGACCTAACTTTTAAATATTAAAAGTGGCTTTAAAAAAAATGCTTTTCAAACTAAAAAGTGTCCTTAAGAATCAAAAACGTGCCTTTAAGCATAAAAAGGTGCCCTTTTCTCACCAGCAGTACCTTGCCGTTTTTTAAAACTGGCGGAAACTCTGAAATTAGATTATCTAAAATATTATGTTTAAGTTATTATTATCAGCATTTTATTCTCTTTTCCACATTATTTTTATTTTCGTTATCGTATTTGAAAAGTTTTGTCGAAAACACGACCGAGTTTGAATGGAAACACGTTATGTAGGTGAATTACACCGATTCGATTGTTCTTTATTTTTAAAGCTGTTTTCAAAAGAAAAAAAAAAATCAATGTGAGCTGAATGCAAGTTGGACGATCATCATAAGAGCATCCATCTGAAAAGATGCTGTATAATGCCATTTCAAAATAATATCCATCCACAAACAAACGCATCTCTTTTATAACCCTAGCCACAATAATGTTCGAAAAGCGCAAGATTAACTTACTCCGAGCAGCGCATTTTCAAAAAGGCACAATACCTCGAACCAGAAATTAGAAAATATTTTTGGTGATTGTGGTGTTAATGGTTTACAGCTCATGCAGTCCCTTCGTGAGTGTGGTATACAGGGTCGGCTGACCCCTTGGGTACCCTGAATGGTATGCAGTTTTCCTGAGCGAGAGGGTTTGGGAGTTGTTAGACAATGAACGAATCGTAAATAAAGCCGATAGAAAAGGGGCGAGAAAAGTGGATATGAAAATTGTAATTGAAGCGATGATTATGCTCTGCGAGCCCCGGATAGATAAGATGCCTTCTTTGTTGTAATGAATCCCTGGATAGTGGATACACAATTTTACAGTCTGCTGATTCTCCAGCAGCTTTACAAAAGATCGAAGGGGAAAAGGAGGGGAATTTTCTTTACAAGAAAAACCACTTATGAATGACAAATTCGGAAGTAATTTCAATTATTGTGCGAGCTGTTAATTAAAATTAGATTTGGAGCCTTTGATTTGTTCGTTTTCATTGGAAGGTGGCAAAGCGAGATTATACCTGGGATGTTTTTCGTTATTTCTTTATTCGATTGCTTTGTGTTAAACAATGGCTATAATCTGCATAAAGTTGAGAGGCGATGATTTAAAATCGAAACAAAAGAGAAGTCAAAATTATGGTTGAGCGCCACAGTAAAGTTTTATCCTTCATTTGATTTTTTTTCTCTCCTTTTTTTTATTTCTCATTTGGTATCTTTGATATCTTTTATTTCACACATTGTTTTTTTTTAATGTATTTTCATCATTTTATTTTGTTAATTAATGTAAAAGAAAATTAATATGCAATATTCCCTTTCTTCAATTTATGCATGAAGCGTTTTTTTGTTTGTTTGTTTCAATAAGATGCGCCAATAATAAGTATCAGTGAAATTATAATAGTGCTTAGATTGTATTAGTTGCAGGACAACAACGGAAAGTAAGAAGAACTATAGATCTATTTTTTAATATATACGGATGTATGGCCAGTTCCCTTTATAAAAAGTATACTTATTCATATTTAATAATAATAATAATAAAACATATTCTACATGAATAAACATCTTTATTTGTTCATTATTATTATGATATAACTTAGAGCGTGAATAAAATTGAAGCAGATTTTATTTATTTATTTACTATTCTATTTTATTTATTTTATTTTAGCTACAGATTTAAGTATGGTCTTAATGTTTTACTGAGTACTTCTATATTGCTGCACCTTTAAATTCATATCATTACCTGCCTTATCTATTCATTTCATTTTGCATATTACATTCATACTATTCTTAGAAGATTAATATTTATTTTTTAATTTGTTAATGATAGCTATTATTTAAGTATAATTTTGTTGTAATATTAATAATATCTTGCATTTCTGATTCACAATTGTTCAAATTAATTGACGAAATTGAAGCTTATATTGATTGTTGTCGTTATTGTTACAATTCAACATAAAGTTTTAAATTTAAAAGATTTTTTTTCTTCAAAATAGATAATTTGCATTATTATACTATTATTTATGGCATGTTGTAATGAATTTACACACATATTATACAGAGAAAGAGAAAGCTATTTGTAATCTAGTGTAATTCCTAACTGATAAATAAACTGTACGAGGTTATGAGTTGATTTATTAATATATAAATATAAGTAATAGTTTTTCTCAAAGCTTTTAACAGAAAGACATTTCTGTTAACATTTAAATAGAAGTAGATTTATTCACTTATTTTTACAGTTCCAGTTGGCTTAACGATGTACATTAATATTATAAATGCTTATTTTTCAAAGATTAGAAAATTTTGAAAAGGTTTTGGATATGTAGTTATCGGATGAATACGATGCTCTTTAATGAATGTAATCTGGTATAAAAATTATTTTATTAATTCATTAAAATAATTCTGACTTCATCAAGATTTTTCGAAAATTGCAGCTCTACTCTTTTCTTTTTGCTAAATGTATTCATTAGGTTTCATCGCGCAGTGTTATTTCTGAAAAGTGATTTGTTTATCAGTCAGCTGCATCAAACAGCTCATCAAACAAAACCATGAATAAATAAATGCGCTAATTGCTCGATCAACATGTCCGTGTTTATGCGAAAAATTTTAAGGTTCTTGAGCATCTTAAAATTTAATGCTTGAATTAGCTTAAACTTCCGAAATGATTTCGAAGAGAAAGCGATCTCGTGAAGTTTTTAAAAACACGCTGCTTTGCAAAACGGACCAGATTTCAAAAATAAATGACATCTCCTGGCGAAGAACTAACTCATTTCAGCTGTAACAGGGCAATTTAAATTTTTAAGCACCCCAGACTGCCATTTTTAAGCCAAGCAGATTAATTCCGGGAGCAGCCGAAAAGCAAGATGTGTCGAAAAGCCCCACCCTCCAAAATGACTGATTAATTTCTAATTATCATCACCAGTTGAGCGCGCACCCTGGATGCTGAGTGATAACATCACTTGACACAATCCACACTCGTCCCGGGGGTGTTTATTTTGTAACAACAAAAATAGGAAAACAGCACTTGACTTGCTTCCCTCCCCCTTCTAAATCCCCCCCCCTTACAACGTTTACGGCATTTAAACCAAAATCTGCCGTACCCACTAATTGCTAGAGTAAGAGCCGGCACTTTCTAATCAAGAGATAGCAATGTTAATTACAGCTACAAAGCCGACATATTTTCCCTTAATTTGTGCAATAAAAGGGGGGTTTGTGGTGTATCTGATACGGCGGCAGTAATTACAAAACCCTCATTTGCATGCGCTGTTCCCGTTAAAACGGGACTCCGGATCGCTCGCCCGGAAATTCCGGGAATCCGGCCCCCCCACGTCCTCCTAATTTTTTAGATTTTTCGTTTTGCCTTCGTGAGGCTTGACTCTGGGCGACGTTAAAACGTTTAATTGTATGTATTTAAATCTCGAAGGGCTTTCTGCATTCTTTTTAATCGGCTGGGGATCTAAAGGAGCGAAAGGCAGATACCGATTGCTTACTCCCTCACTTGTTTGCTGGTGAAGGAGTTGGGGGGGGGGGGATTTTAAAAGGTGCCTTTCAAATTCTAATCTCGCTTTTAAAAGGGATTCTTTTCGTCTTTTCTCTCGTTCGATGCCTTCTTAGCTGCTATTACTTTTCAAAGAGCAAAAACTTATTAATTTCTCGCGGAAGCTTGTACATGCGATCGTTGTTGTTTCATACCTTCTCAAATAAAATCTAATGATTTTTCTGAATTAAAAATTATTTTAAGGATTTGTTTTTGAATCTTTTAAATAGTTTGAGCAGGCCAGGAAATTAACGTACCTTATCTTCTCATTTCAAACGGGTAAAAAAAAAAAAATGACCTAACGAAAGGTTACTTTTCTTTAAGTGAAATAAATTTTAAAGTATAATCTTCTTCATTTGGATATTTTAAAAATAATCACACGAATTTGTAAACATCTTATTTATAAATATTTATCAAAAATTTAATTAATCTCATATTTATGCATATGTAGCAAGAGATCCATCGTCGTACGAATTAGAGAGACTCGGATAAAAGCACAAGTTCCTCTGGACTACTAATAAGTTAAGGGTTTTTAAAGTTGAAAATTAAGATGGGAATGATAGATTAAATTAGTGATAGCATTTACTGTGAATATCGTCTTATTATAAATGTTATTCGAGTATCTTATTATCATTTAGCTTTCCGCCCAAAATCAAATACTAATAAATTTCCCAATTAACCACTTGTTTTTATTAAAAAGAAAAAGGATCTTGAAATATTAATTTTAAAAATATTGTTACACTTTTCTGTCTCTCTCTCACTCTCTTTCCCATAAAGTTTTGAATCAGTTAATGTAAAACAGTATCTTTATTCATTTATATATTTTTTAATTTTTAAATCGAAAACAGCGTGATGCAAGAGATAATTTTTATAGAAGCTTAATGAATATAATTTGTTACAGCAGGGTAGTACCTTTTTAAGTAGTTAATCATTCTTATGAAAAGTTAAATAATTGCCAACATTACTGAAACAGGGATTATTAAAATCAAAGCGTCAAAAGTTCTTTTTTTAAAGTTAGCTGTTCTTTTCGATCTCCTCTCTCTCACACACACGCACCAAAAAATTTAATTTGTTTTTTTAAAACAGGAAGTTTTAAAAGAACACTCTAGAAAGACTCTACAAATCTAAATTAAATGTGGTTATTTTCTATTATTTTTTTTAACTTTATAATATTTAATTATTATCACTATTTATAAGTAGTCATAATACTTGTTAATCTGATGTAATTTGAAGGTATTTTAAAACAAGGTTTTTAAAATGTTATGCTAGAAAACAAAATTTATTATAACAAACTTGTCGTAAAAATTAAAAAGATTATTATGGCCGTTACTAACGCTTCGCTTTTCTCATATATTTATTTTTTATAGCTTGCAACATTAAAATGTTTAGCGTATCTTCTGTTTTTATTGGTCTCTAACTATTTAATTCATTGATAAATGCATTTTGCCTTATTTACAATTTATTTAGAAGGCAGTCGTTTCATATTATTATCTCCAGCATACACTTCTTCCTAACATAAATCTCAATGACTCACTTTTAAATCGCCTTATTTTCTTTCGAATGTATGATTTACACACGTCTTTTGGAATCCTATTTTCCAAGCGCACATGCCCCGAGAATATTTACGACTGGCATCTATATTTCCTCACTAGCCAACCAATTTCCTTACTGCCATCAATTGTCATGAAACGGTTCTGTTTTGTCAAATTTCTGTTGTTTTCGAATATATACCAGTTGTATAAGTTATTTTACAAAATGTCCCTCCATTTCGATTTCTTCTTTTTGTCACATTTTGCTAACGGTTCTCTCTGACTCTGAAGCCATAAAACTCCTTATAGAGGGAGAAGTGTATACCACAGTCTTTTCGATGCATATAATTCTTTGAAACAAATATTGTCATCAATATTTTATCCCAACCGCACTCTTAAGAATCATTATCTTGTTTCAAAATCGCCCCAACTATACTACTCGTTTTCTGAGAAATGTGAAATAAGCGAGATGTTAAGTTCTACTTTACTACTGGAAAAATTCCAAAGCTCACGCGCAAGTTGTTCCCTTCATTGTTAATCATTGTTTACATCTTTACTCCGTTAATTACTTTGCTGGCTTTACTGAATAATGATAAAACTTGTAAAATTTTGTATCGTGATATATTTTCGCAAAGAGACGATTTAAAACCCTGCTTGTCAATTGTGCCTCAAATTAAAAAAATAAATATTATATCTGAAATTTTATGTAACGCATATATTGTGAAGTTTCATTTTTAATTTTATTTAACTATTATACGCATTTTCCAATCATAATTTTATGATTATCTTTAATTTTTATCATTATTTAATCTTTATTTCGTGAATTATCTTGTTACTTTACTAAATAACGATTAAACTCGTAAAATTTTGTATAGTGATATATTTTCTCCAAAAGTCGTTTTAATTTCCGAGTTATATATTTTTTCCAAGCATCAATTCTGAATTTTTACATAGCGCATATGTAACATGCAGTTCAACTTTAACCGTATCTAAATATAAGTCTGACATTATCTGGATTATAACGTAAATTGTCTTTACTGAATAATGATAAAACTTTCAAAATTTTGTACCATGATATATTTTCCCGAAAAAATATTTTAAAGCCCAGCTCGTCAATATTTCTTCAAATTAAAAGTGTCAATTCTGAACTTATAAGGCGTATTGCGACATTTTATTTTTAAATTTATCTATTCTAAACATATTCTAACCTGAACTTATAAGGCGTATTGCGACATTTTATTTTTAAATTTATCTATTCTAAACATATTCTAACTATAATACAAAAACGTAATTTCTTTCATTAATAATCATTTTGATTACATCTTTTACCTAGCTAATTACTTTGCTGTCGTTACTAATTAATGATAAAATTTGTTAAATTTTGTATCATGATATAGTTTCTAAAGCCATTTTAAACCTCAAATCATCAATATGACCTCAAAATAGTTTTAACAAAATAATTAATTAATTAATTTTAATTTTTAATTAACGCATATTGTGCTGTTTCATCTTTAATCTTACTTAATTATAATCCAAACATTTTCTAATTATAATTTAATCACATAATTCCCTTCGTTGTTAACCATTGTTTATATCTTCATTTCTTTGGTTACTTTATTTGTTTACTAAATAATAAAACTATCTACTTATTTTTTTTTATGATGATATATTTTTCTCAGAGAGACGTTTTGAATCCATATTTGTCAATGTTTCTTCAAATTTAAGAATATCCATTCTAAATTTTTATATAACGCACAGTGATGTGTAATTATTGCTTAAGCCTTTATTTCTTTCCTATGCTTTATTGAATAATGATAAAAGTTCATATTATGGCAAAGCCCGGCATTCCAGTATTTTATCAATAATATAAATTAAAAAAAAAATGCAAATGAATACTCTTTTGATATATTTTTTCAATTTATGGATATACATTTAATGAACCACAAGAAAGAAAAATTATGCGGTATGATCTAACAATAACACACTTCTCATCTTCAATATTAATTATTTTAATTTTAATTTTTTATATACAAGTTAAATGAAAGCTGGGTATACGGCGAAGGGGGAAAAAAAGAGCGATAAGTATTTCAGTTGCAGGACGTATTCTTATCAAGCAGATTTAAATGCTTGTCTGAATTCCTTACATTAAGTTAAAGTGCTAACCCATGCAGCAAAAAAAAAAAGAAAGAAAGAAAGAAAAAAGAAAGAAAGAAAAAGAAAACATTTTGGCAATTTTTAAAATGTTTTTCTAAATAATGTATTGAAATTTCATAGACTCTCGAAAAGCATAATGGTGAAAAAAAAAAATGTGTTTTTTTTTTTTTAATTATACACCTATGATAACAAGGTTGTAAAAGTTTAAAACATTCTCAGACAAAACAATTTCTTTTAAGCATGGTATTTTCAATGGAAAACATTTTAAAATCTAATTTTATAAAATGTTGTTATTTCATTTGGTTAAAAAAAATAATGCTATGGACAATTTAATCATTAACCCCTTCATATCTTGCTATATGTCATGACATTATGATACATCAAAAGTCTGGAGATGAAGGGATTAATTATATAAAATCTTTCAATTTAATAATGCGGTTTTAATCGAGAACTTATTTGTAAAGTAGACATTTTCATTCAGAAAGAAGTTTTAAATACACCACATTTAAGCAATTAAAATCTGTGTAATCTACACTTGTTGAGAAAAAATAGTATTTAACTAAAGAGATTTTATTCTTCATAAACAATTCTAAAGTGGCCTCTGTGTTATAAGTACTATTTAACTATGCTATTTTTAGGTATTCTGTAATAAAATAAGTAATTTTTAAAGAAAGTATCTTTCTTAAATGTTATTTATTGATACTACACATAGGAGTAAACGAGTATTAGCGTTGTACCAACATAATTTTATATATGGCATGTTTTAGTCTATATTCTACTGAAAAATTAATTACTTGTGCAGTATATGAGTGGTATTTTCCTTAAAAAAATATTTAGAACAGTTCAACTTTGAAGATTATTTTTGAAAAAGCAACGCATATCTTTATGTAGTTAAACGCAACTTTTCCCCCAATAAATCTAGATAATGCACAGGTTAAAAAATAAATAAATAAATAAATAATAATAATAAAACTTTTGTAAATTTTTTTTAAAATTAGCTTTATTTATTTATTTATTAAACCGTTATTAATTCATTGATTTGATTTGTACTTAGTTTAATCGTAATTGTCATTTAACATTTGTTGTTATTAGTATATTTGTGCACTGCAAAAAATAATTGTTGATTTTACAGTATAAAACTGGCACCCAGCTGCCAGTATTATACCGTAAAATTAACAGTATTAAACAGTAAGATAAGCAGTAATACGCTGCCGTGCAAGCAGTAATACGCTACCGCGCATGCGCGGTAGCGTATTACTTGCTTGCGCGGCAGCGTATTACTGCTTATTTTACTATTTAATACTGTTAATTTTACGGTATAATACTGGCAGCTGGGGTGCCAGTTTTATACTGTAAAATCAACAATTATTTTTTGTAGTGTGTGTAAGAAACTGATAGTTTTTTTTTTATCGCAATGGAATGTAATCGAAATATTATTTAAAATGATGGATATTAATAATTATGGAAAACTGTACAGATATTTTTATTGTTCTCTTGAATGCGTTTATTAATAGAACTTCTAATTGATCATTTCTACTTCGTACAGAGTTCCTTATTAAAGAAGCAGTATAAATATATAATGCAAGAATGTTGGTTGGTTTAAATCTTTTTTACACTAGAAAAAAAATCATCAGATTTTACAGAAAAAAAACTGTACGCATTATACACTGGATATTTCCGAAAGCTTATATGAAACCGCACATGCTTACTAAGTCACTTAATATAACATGTTAATTTTTCAACAAGGCGAATATAGAAGTAGTACGTGAAATAAAGGAAATAATTTCACAGTTACGAGTCGTAGTATGTAATTGTAAGATTGTGTGCAAAGTATAAAGATGAGTTCGGACTCTCTTTTCGGAGCCCGGACCCCACCCGAGACCAAGGATTTTAAACGCAAGCCCGCGCGAATCCTTTTGTGTTCATCAGAGTCCGAGCCCCATACCGAAAGTATATATGCAATAGAAAAAAAAAATGCATAACATTTAAAAATTGATTGAAAATGAATATATCATTTTCAAACAACTTCTTACATAGAAATAGCTGTTAATCGATAATAATCGATAATCGCACATAATTAATTTTATGAAAATTTACATTCAATCTTATCAAAAGAGAAGTTTTGTATCAAATAAAAAACTACTTACTTAAAAGGATTCTTATATTATTATCCCCCAACAAGCAAATCTGAAGGACACATTAACGAAGTGCGTTTTATGAATATTTGCATTAAATTTGCCAAAATTACTATTTATATGCCGAAGAATCGGGCAACATATTTCTCTTTTCTATAAAAAGCGTACATCTTAAATTAAAATTGGTATCTTCCTCAAAACAATCTTTCGTGATTCTCGTGTCTCTGAAAATAAGCTTTAACGAAAAATTTGACACCGTTATCTGAAAGATCCGTTGATTATATAGGAAAAGAGGAAACACTGCTCGATTGCTTTCAATCGGAATAAAAATACATGCCGATTATATCTATGCTTATAAATGAAAGTGACTTCGTGAATGCGAAGAGCACAGTCCGAGCATGGATGAAAAATAAGAATCACTAACATTGTTTTCATATGAAGAGCAATTATGATTTGTACACAATAGAAGACTAAAAATTTGCAAAATTTAAGCTAATGCTGATTGACTAAAAACAAAAGAAAATATTCATTTCGCGTTATATCTCTAAAAAAATAAAATAAATAAATAAACTCTTCAATTAAATCTTCTATCACAAACGAAAATCGAACAACAAATTATTTGCGCTCCTTCCGATTGGCGCAATATCAACAGGTCATCGCCGTCAATGACAAACATAAATCTGCAGATACCACAAATTTTCTTATAAAATTAGCATTATAACACTAGAAAAGAAAACATTATTTCTGTTTCCTCTTCATTCTGATCAAAATAGCATTAAATGACTTTAAATGGAATAAGTAATTTTAAAGAAAAAAAAGATATTTCTTCTATACGTGAATAAATAAAATTTTCTGTTTCAGAAGAATGAGTCCGAGCCCGAAGCCCGAAGACTGGTATAAAAATCGAGCCCGAGCCCGGGCTTGGATTCGGTTTGAGCGCGTCTCATATCTATAGTGTAAGGTATCGATTAAGTATCGATAAATATTTTTAAAACATTTTTTGAAAAATTGCGCAAATAAGGTAATTCAAATTCGAGGGAAAAAATATATATATATATATAAACCAGATTTATTTCAGATTGTTTTTTAAATTCCTAGAACTTCTGTTGCAACTAGCCTAGTGCGCATTTTACATGAAAGATACAGTATTTTTTGCGTTTTTGCATTTAGAAAGACAGACTACGCATTATGTATGAGTAAATAGGGTACTTAAAGTTTAAATGAATGTTAAACGTTCTTAAATATATTTAGGTGGACGGCTAGATTTATTTTTTAAAACATTATCCACAAATTATTTCGACTGGACAAAGAAAATTAATAAAATGGTCTGTTTGTCAGTACACTCTAAAAAATTTGTTAATTTTACAGAAAAAAAAAGTCAGGCAAGAAAACAATAAATAAACATTTTAAGAGAGAAATCTGTATTTGTTACGTATTTCCTGTTACTTTACCAGATTTTGTCCGTATAATAAACAGTTTACATATTTTCTTTCCCGAAAAATATCTGTATCTATTACAAACTTTCTGTTATTTTGACACACTTTTCCGTGAAACTAAAAGTTCACAGATTTTTCAATAAAATGAACAGTGTTTACTATAATGTTCAACATGACAGTTTTGTTTCTGTAAAGATTTTATATTACATTTTATTTATTTATTTATTTATTTATTTATTTATTTATTATTGTTATTTTTATTTATTTATTTATTATTATTATTGTTATTGTTATTTTTATTTATTTATTAATTATTATTTTTGTTATTTTTATTTATTTATTTATTTTGTACTGTGTAAGATTGTTAATAAACGAAATGATTCTGTGTCTCTTTCCCCGTTCCCCTCCTTAAGAATTCCTAATTTCATAAAAGAAAAAAAATCAATTATATTTTTATGAATTAAACAAAGGTTAAAATGTATTTAACATTTTCCTTGGTCAATAGCTCCAATCTTTCAAAGGGACTGTTGCAAGTAAAGCAACACATTTTACCTTCAATTATTTTCAACCTAATTAGAATAAATATGTTCTCTCTAGCCGTTAAAATGCTAATCTGTATTTAAAATTATCTGCCTCTGTGCATTTGTTTAAAAGTGAAATAGTTTACTAACATTTCAGGCAGCAGAATTTATTTTGCTTTCTCTCAACTTATATTTTCTGAGCCACGTTCTCTTTGAATTTATCAGGTGAAATTTAATTTAAAATCATTTTGAATAATGCTGGAAGCAAGATGAATTTCTCAGTTGCTTTCCCTTTAGCATTTCATCACCCAGCACTGCCTAAGTGAGAAAGAAACAGGTTATGTTTACAGATAAACTCTCAACTAAATTATCCTCTTAGATTCGGACAGGATATTTATTTTTAAAATTTGTCTGTATTTGATTCACCGACATAGAAGAGTTTAACAGTGACGCAAAATGGGAAATCTGGCTTTCTGAAAGAGTTCCTTCGCGCCATAAAATTTCTCTACGCCTAAAACTACAAGCCCATTCCGCTTTCTCCGTAATTCTGAAAACAAATATTGTCGTCAATACCATATTTCAGACGAACTGCGCTCTACTGAATCATTATCTTGACTCAAACAGTGAAACCCACCATTCCTCCTGCTCTTGAAAATTACTGGTTGAAAAATAAAGAACTTAAAGCATACTACTTGATATTTGGAAAAATTCCAAAGAGCAACTTGTGTACATAGTGAGTAAGTAACCTCACGAATAGTATGAATATTTCTCTGACTTTTCCTTAACAGATTTCAGTTTTTAAATTGCATAAACAACATTGTCCTAAAGTCCTAATGTTTCCTTAACTTCTGCGGCAGTTTTCATTTGGTTTTGGTTTCCCCTATTTTCTGCAGCAAGTTTGAACCTAACAGTCGCTTGCGTATATTTAAATGTAACTGTTTCTCATGTCTTTCGCACGCGACTGTATATAGGGGAAGATACTTAGTCACGAAAATGTCAGATCATCGAGTTTAAGTAGTTTGCTTACTGGTATATATAAAAGTATAATGGTAACTGATTTCTTTTTTCACGCTCATTTCAGTTTCTTCTCATTTTTGTTCTAAAAGTTTTCGATAACTTAAATCTCGTTCTGAGCGACGATTATGTGTCTATAGCAAAGGAAAGCTCTTTTATATAAATTAAATGCTACATATCTTATATACTCACTTTATGCCAGAAACATGAATTAGAGTGTTGCACGGGTCGGGTTGTCATGACCCGAACCCGAAAATTCTGATTAAAGTCAACCCGAACCCGACAAAAAAATTCGTCAATCCGAAACCCAACCCGGACACGACACACATGAACCCGAACCTGAAGTGAAAGAAAAATTATTCCACATTTTAATACAATTATGGAAAAGTAGTCTATATTTATATCTTTGATATTAATTTTATTTTTTTGTATAAAAATGAACACAAATATTCATTAATATTCAAATATATAGTTTTTTTTTTTTTTTTTTTTTTTTTTTTTTTTTTGACAAATATTCGTCTTTATCGGGTCAGCCCAAAATCGAGCCAAAAGAGCCAAAACCCAACCCGAAACCGACCGGAACCCGAAACATATTTGAAGTCGACCCGATCCACAACGAATAAAATTAGCTCAAACCGACACGAACCACAGGTCGGGTTGAATCTCTCTCTCTCTCTCTCTCTCTCTCTCCTTTTTTTTTTTTTTTTTTTTTTTTTTTTTTGGCTACCTTTGAACCGCCATTCCTCAAAATTTTAAAATTTGCACATTCATGTCTCTGACATAACCTGGTAACGCCCAAATTAATAGTAATAGAACTACATTATTACACTGAAAAAAAAAAAAGTGTTGATTTTACAGTATAATACTGACACCCCAGCTGCCAGTATTATACCGTAAAATTAACAGTAATAAACAGTAAAATAAGCAGAAATATACTACCGCGCATGCGCGGTATTAATTTAATGAGCCAACTGCAAAATTGCATTGCTTTAATATTGCATTAATTTAATGAGCCAACTGAAAAATACTAATCTTATCAAATTTTCTTTACTGTAAAATATAATGGCTTTTCATGCAGTATTATTATATGTTAAAATCAATCAATGTTTTTTGTTGTTGTTGTTTATTTATTATTATTGTTATTATTATTATTATTATTATTAAATATTCGATTAAATTTTAAATGCACTCGGTGAATTCAGACTACACATTCGTATTATGAATCATACAAAGCAATTTGTTAAATTTTGGGCTTTAAAATACCTAGATATAAATAAATTTAATAATTGTAGTATTGTAGTACGAGGATACTATATAAATTAATTTTTATATAATATTACAAGACAAGAATATTATTTATTTTAATATTAAAAAATAAGAATTATAATTATTTAGGAAAGTACTATGAGCCATGTAAAACAAAGCCATTTGAAACAAATGTAGTCATTTCTGAAAAATTGTGTCAGAAATGAACTTAAAAAGTAAAAAAAAAAAAAAAGAAAGAAAGAAAAAAAAAAAGAAAGAAAGAAAAACGTTTAGTTTAGGTTAGTGTAGGTTAGAAAAAAAATTGCGGTAAAATAATAGTGATAATTTTAATTTTAATCGTAATAATAATAATAATTTTAAATTTACGTTTTAAAAATTTCAAAATATTAGCTCCAGAATTCGTTTTAAAATGCTAAATGTAGAAGTCTAAATATTATCCCGAAAAATATACATTTGCCAGAAATTTTCTTTATTTTTCCTTTTATTCTTTTTAAAGTCATTTAGTCTTAATTCATTCTAATAATTCAGTTTGTGAAATCAGTTTTTTTTTATTATTATTATTAAGATTGAAAGGATTTTTTTTAATTTTTTTTAAGAAAAGAGAGTAAGAAAATTAGTAACAAATGTATTCGGGATATTATTTAGACACCTGTAATTAGCATTAAAAAATAACGAATTGATAATTCTCTTTTACGAGATGTGAAACTAATATTTTTAATATTTTAAAACGTAAATTTATAATTATCATTATCATTACGATTAAAATTATCATCGTTATTTTAACAGAAAATCTTTTCTAACTCACACTAAACTAAATTAGGCGTGATTTTTTTAAAACTTAAATTCAATTCTGCGTCACAATTATTAGAAAATTTCCATATTTATTTCGAAGTATACAAATATTACATGGTTGAAAGTATTTTTCCTACATATATGTAATTCTTATCTTCCAATATTTTGTTGTTTGCAAAATTTTTAGACAGCTACACAGATTGTTTCATTTCTAACTCTGATGTAGCAGTAAAATTATTTCATGTCCGTTCGTCCGTAAAAAAACAGAATAATAGGGGAAATTTTTGGAAAACTTTCCGTTTTAAGGCAATCACAATAATTACCTTGCGAGTATCGTGTAATGTTATTAATGATGCTTAAAAGTCAATGATAAGAAGCAACAACTGCCGGACTTAACAAAAGTTCAGTGTAGCTAGAAAGATTTCTAATAAATGGAAGTCTGTCTCAGTTCTTCTAGTCAGAGAAGTTTACTGCCTCATTCTTATACTGGTACGTTGTATGGTGGGTGCGATAACGCTTTCATTTCCATTTCGGATTATCCGTTGTGTCCCCGAAAGCGGGAGTCTCTCGGAGTCGTGCAATAAATTGACTCGTCTTGAGGTGCAGTGTGCCGAAAAGTGGTCCGCTTTTTAAAAATTGCGCCAACGTGAAGTTGTCACGCTCCAAAAGACCTCTGTGTGTGTGCGTGCGGTTGTAAACACAGTGATTGGAGGTGCAGGGGGTGGATAACACCAGCGCCTCATTAATTTACACCACTTCCCTCCCCAGATCAAGTGGACTGCAACCCTTCTTTTCTTCCTATTGCTGATTCCCCCCACTTACAAGGAAGCAAAAGGGGGGTCGAGATGTGGAGATGCTCACACCGAGAAACACGGGAACAGCTTGCGAAGATTACCATTAATCAAGCGCGGGGCCTTGCTTCATTATAAGCAAATGGGTTTTAATTTGCCATTGTTTAGACGCTGGAGTTTTGCCGCGCACGGCGCAGTTCAAGCGTCGTAGATTTATATAGCTGTTCATCGCAGACCGGACCATGAATATTCATTAAGAGAGCTTAATAACTCCGCCAGTAATAACTATTAACTCCCAAAGTTTGCCCCGAGTAACTGCAGAGTGCCTACTCACGGTAATTAATTCTTGTAAAACGGAGGATGGGACGGTGCGGGGCCCCTTGGCCCGGAAAACTGCAAAAGTCCCTTCCCACCTCCTCCTTCCTTTTCGCGCCTTTTATTGCTCTGCCGCATGGACGGATCGGAACACGTGACCTCCTCCTCCGCCTCCTCTCACCATCGCTAATTACAGCCAAGCGATTTGAAGAAAAGTCGCCGAAGAGTAAGAAAGTTCGCCATTATCACATAGTGGCGACATCTGGTGTCGGGTGAAGGTCTTTTTCGAGTAGCGTGGCAGAATTTGGATGTCTGGGAGACACCGGCAAATTTGTCATTGTGAGAGAGCAACAGTTTCTTTCACAGCACCTTCTCGATGACAAATTTTCGGAAGTTCTCTCCTGCAGCCCCCAGTCCTAAATGTTTGGTACTAACGACTTCCAGGCTCCGGTGTTCATCTGGAACTTTCAAAGAAGCCGGAGAGTGCTTATTTTAAATTGAAAGCACTTGTATGCCTTGTAAATCGTTTGTTTCTTTCGTTTCTACTTTAAGTGTTACTTTTATTTTTGCCCATGAATGGTACAAGATGTAACATCCATTTTTGCTTTTACGCTTGTCATCTGAATGGAGATTCGAGTATTTGTAGAATAAATAAGCAGTAAAAAGGTCTTCAGGGAATATCGAAAAGCGCTATTACATACTATGTATCGTTATCATACCTATGAATGCAGAACTTTAGGACTTTCGAAATCTATCCTACACTTTAAAGAATTTGATTCGTTCGTAATATTATCTTAAACAATTATTGCACTTTTATTATTTAATAAACCTAGTACTTTTTTTTTTTTTTGAGAATCAGTTATTTTGAAAGTATAAGTAAAATCAAGTAAATATAAAAGACGGAGAAAAATATTAAATATTATTTGCAAAAATTTTTGTCCTATGTCTCACTTGTGTTTGAACACTTGTATTTCTTAATTATATTTTCGGTACATAAACTGAAACTGCATTCCTTTCAGGGGGGAAAAGCAATATTTCTTATAGTAAATAATCATTAAAACTATAATAAAAACATTTTGAAAGTAATAATATCAGTAATACTGCTGAACCTAGTATTACAGGATAAAATTATCATCAATGCTTTGCGTTGATTTTAGTACTTTCCGAGGTAAGCAAAAACATACGAATATTTTGAAAAAGTTATTGCTATGTAACATGGACTTGAAATAGGTTTTCATTCCAAATTCGTTTGCACGTGAATACGTATTTGAAAGTTACTTAAAAATTTGATAGCTTTATTTTTAAACTTTTAAACACACTTAAGTAATAGATTTAGTGAAGAAATTGATTAAAAAATTGTTTCGACATTTCGTATGACTTATTCAGCGAAATCTTATGATTAACTGGGTTTTTTTTTTTAA
Organism: Maratus michaelseni; assembly: GCA_963931845.1. NCBI lineage: Eukaryota > Metazoa > Arthropoda > Arachnida > Araneae > Salticidae > Maratus > Maratus michaelseni. Next base: position 258,787,870 of record OZ007591.1, read on the forward strand.
CAAACTTGGTTTTCTCCGCTAATTTTACTAAAATTAAACAGCAATTTACTGCACATGCTATATGAGATTCTCTCATTAAACTATAGGAGATTGAAGCAATTTATTTTTAAAAACCCCTCTTCCGATGGTGTACCTCTGGAGTGAAGACACGTCTCTTCAGTTTGTCACGTCGTTGGTGAACGGATTGTTTTGTGAAATTTTAAGTAGTACCTCATCTATGCCGTTCCTTTTCCCAACGTTCTCGATTTGATTACGTAGCATTTCCTAATGTCTTCCCCATTTGCTCATAAAGTTGTTACGAGAGCTTTTCAAATAACGCAATTAGCGTGAAATTTTCGTTTCTCTTGTGTGGAAAAGGGCGCAGATGCGATTAGTTTTCTGGGGGAGGGAAGGCGATTTTCGCGCGTTTTCCACTTCTAAAGTTGGCGTTTTAAAGATTAAATTATGAGTGATATTCGGTGCGTAATTGTTGTTGCACTCTTCTGCGGACTTTTCTCTCTCTCTAAGACTTAACCTTTTAAACCCTTCGAACATTTTCCTATCTTACTGCATCTTTCCACTGTAGAAAACTCTTCCCCTGCCCTCCTAACCCCCACGATTCTCTACTCATTCGAATCGCGAATGGCAAGGGGATTTCTGAAAAGTCATTCCGGTGAACGTGTATGCCCTAGAATTCTTCTAGACAAATGTTTCAGATGAAGTTTGTACCGAGCATGTGTGGAATCTTGTGTAGACTGAGCTGGAGAATAGGTATATTTTGAAACTTCGATAACACGCGACATTATGACTTACGACAATATGAACTTACGACAATATGAAAACATTTCAACAAGTTAGGCAAAATTTTCCAACTAACGCAACACTATGTTCATTTATTTATTTTAAAGTTAGCAATAATTATCACGACTATAAAATGTATCATTATGAAATGTGCGTTGGATAGGTGGTTGGGTGGTTTATGGCGCAAATCCACATAGGATATAATACACCAAACGATTGAACTGCAGCCGAACTACATATTGTGCACGATAGAGGAATATTTTTTGTACATTTTATCAACGATATTGTGTGGTAGCATGGCCAAAAAAAAACAAAAAATTGTGAGCAAAGGAAAAAGCTGAGAGAGTTTTCCCCCTCAATTTATTTTTTAGCAATATTTTGAATTTTTTCTATCCCATTTCCCTTTACTTTTCAGACGGAATGGAGAGTCGTTTTGACAGATATCAGTTTTAGAGACACATTCAACTGTGATTAGCTAATTATCGGATGTTCAGTGTATGAAAGGGTAGTTTTCGTTTTGGGGGTTATAAAGGAGCGTGAGAAACTTTTACGAGTAGCGGTAGTGTCTTCAGTAAGAATGTTACAGCTTAAATTGCATATTTAAACCACTTCATATACTAACTTTACTTTTTATAAATTAAGGTAATAATTTGGGTAATTTTAAGTTTGGATAACATTTAAGACTAGTCAATTAAGTTAAAATTTAGTTAGTAGCCTATATTTAAGATCAAAGGCTATTATAACCATTTTCTTTTTTTTTACATCTGCTTCTTCAAAAAGATTAATAAAGTTTTATTTTATATATACAAGTTCTGTCTTATATTTTCAAAACAGCTCGATGTAGCCATCAGGGACGAAACTTGCTTATTTTTTCCTTTTCATTGAGGACAAACATGGATTTAGGTAATCCACCCCCCCCCCCCCAGCTCCCCCATCTTTCTTCCACAAAATAACTTTACAAAGAGAATTTTACCAAGTTTCTAATAGCCGACTTCTTTTTAATTAAAAATATGTAATCATACAATACGTAATGGTGAACTATGTAATCAGCTTTGTCAGACATTTATTCAATAAAACCTGTGAAACCCGAATCGAAAGGTACAGGAAATAATTCTGCTTTACACAGGTTTTTGTCTTTGAAAATACAATTGCTGATATTCTTTCTGTCCAGACTATGTATTTTTTTCATTTAAGACAGGATTCCGTTATTGACAGATTTCATTTTCACATTTTTTACTGTAGTTGTAGTATTACATTACAACTGAGCAGGCATTTAAAGTCATAGTGATATGAGTCAGAATGTCTTAAGAACGGAAAAACCAAGATTTTCTGTAGATATAACAATGAAGTCCAATATCGTAAAATATCTCTGTGTGCTGTCTACAGTCAATTTCATGGAACTATCACTTATACCGCTCTTTCCTATTAATAGACTTATATGTCTAGATGCTTTCTTGAACCTAACGGTAATTTTCAAAATTATAATAGTGACCTAGAACAAAAACAAAAAATACTTTTAAGTTTTAACTAAGTTATTTTATTTTCTGAATTTTCCACCCCTTAATGTTTAGTGTCCCGGGTAAATATTCCAGCTGCAAAATATTTTTTCCAAAATGTCATACATATATATTTTTTTGTATTAAGCTTCTAACCAAGACGCCCCTTTTTTTCTTGCACCCGGAGCAGATGCCCCCTCTGCCCCCCCCCCCCCCCTCCTTAATTTTGCCCCTGGATGTAGCATTTCAAGAAAGGAGAATGATCTTCATCAATTCTCAATAACACTGTACAGTTTTATTGTAAATTTATACTGTAATAACTTATTCATCTATAAAAAAGAATTTGACTGTCAAAAATTATGAAATTGTTTTCATGATCGACATTCAATGTCTCTCTGTCATTTACTTTTGCTAAAGAATTTTATAATACTGAACATTGTGAAATTATCTTTTTATGTTGAAATTTACACATTCATCAGAAATTTCCACTATCATTAAAAAATGCGCAGTTATTTTCTTTTTCTGTTTCTGTATATTAAAATTAAATAAAATAATTAAGCAACATGATAAATATTTCTGTTTCGAACCAAAGCATGCATTAAATAAAAAAAAGGTTCATATCAAAACCATATTTCAATCTCCTTTTTCAAGAGAGAATAAACACCATTCATCGCATAATTTGTTATGTTGGCATGTTCTTTGTTCTTACATATTTTCTAATGTATGCGAAAAGAAACCCTAGATTGTTTCCCCCACTTTATCCTTTCGGCCATCATACAAGGTTTAGAACTTCCGACAGATTTGACAGTAAGATTTCTAATATAAATTATTTCATTTTTGGGGTCAGACAATCGCCTTTAAATCTTAATTCGAAACTTGGTTTGTGTGGCGACGATGTTGAAATTCATTACAGCTAGTATTTTTGAATTCTTATTTTTTTTCCCATTGAAAGACAAAACTTTAAAAAATTGTTATCAGTAAAATAAGTAAGTTGAAATTCATGACACCTTTTTAATTCTTTTTTTTCCCCTTGAAAGGCAAAATTGTTGAAAATTATATTTTTAATACATTGTGATTTTTTTATATATTAAGTATATTATTTATATATATCTATATATCATATCTGTATTTTGAAAAAAATCTGAGATTTTTCTGTACATTAATTTTTTTTTTTTTATATAGTGTCATATTTCAAAATGCATCACAAATAATTCTCCTTATTAAAAATAATAAATAAATAATAATAAATAAATAAATAAAATAATATATTAAAATAATCTGCTATATATTTGTTGCACATCAACATATTTTACACCAGTAAGTATTGAAATGCGAACGAGATATCGTAAAATATTTCCCCCAGGATTAACATTAGCGAGCGGGTGTTTTCGCGTGAGTGAAGTAGCCTCTTAAATAAATTATTAATCTAAATATTAATTATTTAATTTTTTTTTCATCGAATTAATTATGTGCGATTCTGTTAGTTTTGTAAATTTTATTACCCTTTCCTTTGATATAAATCAATATTCACATGCTTCCCTTTTTAATTGGTAAAACTATCTTGATAATATATATTTAATTGATTACACTCAAATTAAAAACATATATATAGGGAAGGTGGCCTAAAATGATCCCCTTAAGGAAAAAACTTGTGTAAAATAACATAACTGTTTAAATAAAACTTTGGCCCTTTGCTAGTATGTTTTACACTATATTTTGCATTTTAAACATATTTTAATAATATTTTAAACTCAAATTGAATAATGAAAAAAATAGATTTTTTTAAAAAGTGTCCAAAGTATCATTTTACCCTCACCAAAGGGCAAAATGATCCTGAATTTAAAAAATAATTGTAAATTGTTTTGTACCAGCAAAATAAAGGATATAAAAGTAATTATGACAGTACATAAGTGTAATTCACATCTAAAAACATATTCCGTTAACTAAAGCAAGTCATATTTCTGTACATAAAAGACTGTATATCTAAATAAATATGATCGTTAGTGCCTACCTTATGAAAGATGTTATAAAAACCAATTTTTCAAAGAATTCTATTCATACGCGTAATACTGCGATTGCTTGAATAACCGAAATTGCTTCTTCTTTACTTATCACAACTAGTTTATATGTTACACTGTAGATAGAGTGAACTTTCTAGAAAAAAACATACGTGGATCGTTTTGCCCGTTAGGATCATTTTAGGCCACCTTCTCCTACTTTTCTTCAAAAATTAGCTAGGACGATCATGTGCAATTTTCCAACCGAATAAGTCATGTGCTTATTTAAAAGTCCATATTTTATATCTAAGAAGAACCGTCCTGTTTTACAAAAATATCATTAGGGGTCATCCATAAATTACGTCACACTTCAAGGCGGGTGGGTAGAGGGGTCGACAAAGTATAACTTTACTAGACTAATCTAGTCTGTACATTCTGTAAATTTTTGATGGCTTGAACTGTCTGCATGTGCTCATTATAGAAATTTTGTTGCTTGTATATGACAATTGTAAAAATTTATGTATAGTATATGTTAATCTTTAAAAATATATACTGCCGGAGCACAGAATCTATAAGCTTCACAGGTTGGCAGCTCTACTTGATCTGACACTGTCTCTGGAATTGTTAAAGCTTGAACTAAAAGAACACAAGACCGTGACAGTTTTATAGTATTTAATATTAACTTTATATATAGTATTTAATATTGTATTATAGTATTTAATATAAGTAATATATTACATATAACTTTTTGGCATAAAATTAACTCTAAATTAATAGTTGCAAAAATGTGACGTTACAAGTGTAGAGGGTGTTGTCACTCGAGTGTGACAACCTACGACATAGGAGAGGGAGAGGTCAAAAAACCACTAAATTTGCGTGACGTAATTAGTAGAAGATCCCTTATTTACTCCAACCAAAATACATGCCACTTAAATTTTCATATATTTTTCCTTTTTTAATTGTTAAAAATTTCTTAATTATGTACATTTAATTGCTTATATTAAGATTTTTTAAAAATATATTTTCCAACAAAAATTGGCTAGAAAGATCATATCCCATACAGAAAAAAATAAAACCCAATTTGGGTCGAACGATTCTTAGGTATGTTGCCCAAATTGGGCCATGTATCCATTTTGGGCACTGTTAAATACCCATAAAAAAAAAAAAAAAAAAAAAAAAAAAAAAAAAAAATTTTTTTTTTTTTTTGTACACAGTGGTAACCAAAACAGGCATGACCCAATTTGGGCACATACCTAAGAATCTTTCCACCCAAATTGGGTTTTATTTTTTTCTGTGTCCTTTTCCCCTCAAAGTCATACGCTTATTTAAAAGTTCTTATTTTATATCAAAGAAGAAGAATCCTCCTAATATTTGTTATCTTCTACAAAAATATCATTATATACTTCATCCAAAGTACACGTTACTTAAATTTTCATTTTATTCTGGATGAAAAGTTTTTCTCTAAGCACTACAATTGCGTAAATGCCGAAGAAAATTCTCAATTTTCTTTGTTTAGTGAAAAGATACTAATTGTTAGGGGGAGTCCATTGTTCCATAAAATAACCTTCCGCTTTATTTAGAATAATTACGTGCATTTTTTATAATTCATTTTTGCTCCTAATATAATATTTTCTTTACTTGATTTTTTAGCGTCAATTGTGCTGGTATTTTATATCTACGTAAATATTCGTACCGTAAAGATGTCTTTTGAGCGAAATTCTTCTGAAGATGTATTAATGATTACGGTACCACGTTAAAAGAGTGAACTGCGGGAAAAAAAAAAAAAATGTCGCCGTTCATTAGCGTTAAATTCTGAATAAAAATTATTAATACTGGATTTACTTTACGTAAAAGTTTTAAAAGTGAAATGAAAAATATTAATTGTTTGAGAATTTGATTGATAAAATGAAAAGCTTCGGTAATTATAATAAATGAGCAATAATGGTTGAAAGAAGTATTCTTTCCTCTGCTATGAGATATTTTAGCCAATTATGAATTGATTCTTACGTTACTTAATATTATTATTTTATTTGTTTATGCTTTGTCTTTTGAAGAAAAAAAAAGTGACTCTTAAATTGTGGAATGGCGCGTACCAATATTCAAGATTTGTGTCATAATCATGGTGCGCATGGATCAATTTATACAAAAACATGATATATTAAAGTCGTGTTTTTATTTCTATTATTTAATATTTTTGAAGCTGTTAACATCATGGTTTCAAGTTTTTCGTGGAATAACATTTACTTGCGATGTGAGCTGATGATATTATCCACTTTTAAAATAATTGAATAAATAAGAAAATATTTTTGAAATACATAAAATAAAATATCTTTTAATTAAATCTGATAATTTGGTGAGAATTACTTGAATAGTTTGCGTCGTTTACATGGGGAAACTTGCGAAAAGGGATCTCACTGAATGCGTAATAACTCGTATAGGTTTTGCATCACAAAAATGTATCTACTTTATATGCATACTTATTTTTCTTGTATTTTCGATTAAATACGTTTATAAAATGTTCATCTAGTACTGCATTGGCTGAATTCTCTCTCCTTTTTTTTCTTTTCTTTTTTTTTTTTTTTTTTTTTTTTATTAAAATGTGTATTTTGTAGGCAATTTTTGAAGTCGACACATGGCATACAAAATTGGTGCCGATACTAAAAGAATTTTATGAAACTGTTTTGAAGCATTTTTTAATATAATGAACACGTTCTTTAAGGAATTGTCCATAAAATATTCTGTTCCACACACTGATATATCACGTGAGGTCGAATATAATAATAAAGTTCTAATATTTTTTAATAATATTACCTTTTTATCTCTTCGAGTAAAGAAAATTTTAATGAAATTTAAATTTATTTGGTTCAAAATAACAATCATTTTGAATATAGTTTTTTTTTTTTTTTTTTTTTTTTTTTTGTGTGTTACTCAAACTCTTACATAAGTTATTCGCATTCTTTTTTTCTTCTTCAACAATACGTTTTTCTTTGTTAAAAGGGGGACGGAGAGAGAAAGAGAGAGAGAGCCAAGGAGGGCCTAAAGAGAATCAGGGCAAAAACAAAATTTTTGACGTAAAAAATAATCAATTTATGTAAAAAAGAAAGAAAGAAAGAAATAGCTTAAATGAGATTCACAATATATTTATGTCGCACTAATCGAATGTTTTTGTCATTAAAGAAAGAAAAAAAAAATCAATGAATTGAAACAGAAGGTCAAAATCAAAAACATATAATCAATACTATAGTACATTTAAAAAATGAATAATAGAAAAAAAAACTAACAGACGTGCATTGCAGTAAAGTAGGATTACTTTGAAGCTCAAATCTTCCATCTAAGCTATTTGTCATATATATATTTATTATTTAAAAATTATTTTATTTATTTGTTTAATAAATTTCTTCAATTTTAATTCTAAGTATTAAAACAAATTCTAAAGATTGAAATTAAACTTTTTGAAAGCATGTCTTTAATTACTATTATTGATATCGTTATCTTGAATTAATAATCTGTATACTAAGAACGTTTGAATTTTTTTTTTAATATAGTTTCTGATATTCAATGAAACAAAACATATTAATGAATGTTTGTATTTTTGCTTGTTAAGCTTATCGAAATAAAGTTTTATTCCAATAATTATCTACGAATAAGTGCGTCGTTGAGTGTTTTTTATTTTCATCGACAACAACTTTCCCCCTCTCTTATCGAAATACATTTCTTTCCTTCAATAAATGTTTTACCGAATGCCTATAGATATTCAAGTGACATTCTATCGTGATTTGCGGCGTACACTTAACTCTCTCTCTCTTCCCATCGCTTCATTTGCAAGCTGTGTTATAAACCAAATCGTTATCTCGATTTCGCATCAAAAGCCCCTTGTCGGACTATTAGAGCAGCATCTGCGTTAATACACCTCTCGAACAACAGTCATTATGTTGCTCTACTAATCTGAGAGAACTCCCCGGATTAAACCCAAAAAACCTTACACACAATCCGCTCTCACTTGCTTCTGCCTCCGTGAATCCAGAACGAGCTGCGTCTTTACAAACAATGAAGTCCTTTTCAAAGTCAAGAGCAAGGGCGCATATAAAGACAGCCCCCTCCTCTCTCTGACTGAGCGCCCCATAATGAGGTGGGGGACCTGGCCCTCTCGAGATTTGCCGAAATCCCGCCAAAACATGTCCCATTAATCATGCTAAAGTGATACACCAATTTTGGTAATGAAGGCGGTGCAGCTTGCCTGGGCCATCCTCTTTGGTTCCTGTCTTCATTTTCGTGGATATAAAGGCTAAGGAGAGTTAGATATAGGGAAGATATCTCACTCGTAAAAGCCTAACTGTTGCCTCGTTAAAAGCAAGGGAAGGGACTTTAACGAACAGTGAGAGTAAAATCTGCATGTTTATGCACCAATTATTCTGAAGCCGCTGATTGCGGACTATGAAAATTTTGCCGCGATATCGGAAGAAGCCGATGAATCATAAAAATACTTTTTTTTTTTTGCCTTCAAAATTTTCCAAATTAATGTGTAACCATCTTTTCAGGGTATTATTTACGGTTCATATAATTTTAATGATATCTTAAAGATGTTGGATATTTACGAAATCTTAAATTTATTTTATCTTTACTACGACTGGTAAGCTGTGTGTTTAGATGTTTCCAAATAAATATTTCATTTCTTTTAGTGAACATCACTCCATAATTTACATGATATTTTTTTAAAGAAAATGTTACCTTGTTTTCTTAATTTGTGACTTTAATATAATTCCAAAGTGATTTTTTTTTTCAAATGTTAACATGCTGCAATATTAATTTTTGTATGATTACTTTGACGGCTCGTTTCTCCAATTACATTTTACCCAATATTTAATGTTTTGTAATATTTTAAATTATTTTCTGTAAAATGGTATGGCACTAGCCAATGAAATCACGCCTATAGGCGAAGTTGGTACCGTTGGTAATATAGGTATATAGGCTGTCTATGTCATCGGCACTTAATGGAAAACATTTTTTGCTGTTGGAAAATAATTTTTTTTTCAGCTGTTTATAACTCTTTCCATCAATCACCAGCACAGTAAAGACTTATAATTCATGAATTTAACGTGCAGTGATGAAACCCACAATTTTCTGGTAACGGACTAAGGATATATTTTATGCACTTTTTTTTTTTTTTTTTTTTTTTTTTTTTTTTTTAATCGTTGTATTACCAATTTAACTCGAATTAAATTAAATTTATTTTCTGAATTATTACAGCATATTTAACTTTTGGGACAATTTTTATTACAAAAATTTATGAATATTTCGAGATGAAGTTTTGACTATTGTTAAAAGTTTGTTACATGAAGGATCTTTGAGCAGCTCGAGGATGCAGTCAATGTTCTGTTAGCTTTCCCTGCCTTGCGTCAATTATTCCAGCAGTTAAGGACTAACTACACTTAACTAATCTATTTATGTACCTTGAAATATTGCTATTCTTCTCTGCCACAGGAAAAGCTTATCTGCACCCGTGCAAACAAGGACGCAAATCATGAAATAAATTATGAGCTATCAGGAAAAACCTTCACCTGAAAGAATTGTGAAGAATCCTTTTTGTTTATAAATAATATTTTAATAAAGTTATTTGTCGGAACAATTAATTAAATTTTATCAATGTTTTCTATTTATGATATCCGAAAAGTCCTTATTTCTGTTAAAGGTGGGTTACCTAATTATTATACAATTTTCACTCTTACTCTGGAAATACGTGTCACGACATAGAGATATGTTTGGGAATTAAGTTGCATATCTGCCAAGTCTCGTACCACTATCTTTTAATAGTAATCTCCGTCTTATTTAATAATCGCAGAATTTCTGTCATCAAATAAGAGGAAGATTAGTATTAAAAAATAGTAGTAAGAGACTTGGTAGCTATGCAACTAATTCACAAAATCATCTCGACGTGTCAAAATCATGGCACGTCTTTCTTAGTGCAAGTGGCTAAAATTATCCCGTCTTTGCACATACTGAGAATATTTTCTACTATAAAGAATAATTTAACAACAACAACAAATTATTAACGATATTTCTCTGTGTAAATTATTTTAATCTAGAAAATTTTCGTAGATAATTATATAAATTTGTTTTATAAAAAAGTTCTTGCTTGTTATTTTTAAGCTATTTTAATCTTAAACGGAAAATTTTACAAACAATAGATAAGTACTTTTAAAAGTTCTTTTTTTTTTTTTTCTCCCAGAAAACTGTAAACATATTTGCAAAATTACCACCTAATCTACTAAAGATAAACATTCTTTTTAAAACAAATAGGTTAAAAGCACCAGTTTTTGACAGTGTATGGTTCAAAAATTGGAAACGAATAATAAGATTTTAGAGCAGTTTTTCAAGCATTTCCAAGTTTTGACGAAAACTTCTATTCATTCTACATGAAAATGAATGAGAATGCAGTTTTTATACTGCATTTGGAATTTTTACTCAGCCACATAAACACAATGACACAAGTTATTTAGAATTTTATATCGTTTGAAAAGAACTTGCATTTCAATATGTTAACCTCATAAATACACTGAAAAAAAAAAAAAAGAATGTTGATTTTACAGTATAATACTGGCATCCCAGTTGCCAGTATTATACCGTAAAATTAACAGTAATAAACAGTCAAATAAGCAGTAATACACTGCCGCGCATGCGCGGCAGCGTATTACTGCTTATTATAAATACCGCATAGTAAACCTCAATAACATATATCAATGGCATGATAATACGAGTTTATTTACGCGAGTTGGAGCATAGACAAACAGACAGACAAACCGAATTCATAGACACTCTCCAACATATTTTTCAACTAGGTTAATAAAAGACTTGAATATTTCCATTGCAATCGCAAACCTTCACATGGTAGGAAGGTAATTGAGAGTAGATTCTGATTCTTAAGTCTGACCAATTTCTTTTTGACGATTGTTTAGAATTGTTATATAATTTAACTTAAAATTTTATAACAGCATGATATAAACAGGAACATATAACATTTCTTCATTTAGAAAAGAAAAGAAAAAAAAATGTAACACGAATAGGCTAATTTAAAATACAATATTTTGAGAGGTTCTTAAACTGTTGCTGTTGCTACACACTGCTGCAATTAAAAAAAAAAAAAAAAAAAGACTGGGTTTCTCGTTCAACTATTCTTATACATTCACCTACGTCATCATTCATTGTAAAAATTTTCTCTTGGCTGGCTGCCTTTGGCTAGAGTCAGCAAGTTAAAAAAATGCCTACACTAGATTACCCCTCCCCTCTCCTGTTTTATGCAATCTTAGAAAAATCGTCAACATTTGGACACTTCATTGATAATTTTTGTCATTTCGAGATCAAAAATGCTTTAACAGATAAGAAAGCTTCTAAAGAAATTTGACACTTGAGTTAGCTTTTTAAAAAAGGGGAGGGGGATTTATTAAGGGTAAATTTGAGTCTGTTCAATTTCTTTTCAACGAATGGGGGCAATTATAAGAAAATTTAAATGATAATATGTGACGTAAAAGGAACATTTCATCTTACATCATCTTGAAGAATGTGGAGAACACGCAGAGCATAATTTGTAACAAAACATTTTAAGATGCTCTTAAACTGTTTATTGATCATTTGCAATTAATGATATGTTAAGGTTCTCATTCGTTTGTTCTTACAATCAGGAAATTTGGGGAGGGGGCTACATGAAGGCTACAATGTCAGTTAATTGAATGTGAATATCATTAGATGTTTAACACTTTTGCGTTCAGTCACATTTGTTAAAATACGCCATATAGCTATAAATCTGATTACAGAATATTCACTATAAGATCAAATTAACCCCAAGATACCGCTTTTTACGAAAAAACAGACTTTCACTGTATGTTGAACATAAAATTAATATCAAGTTAACCCTTTCGAAGTCGGTGGAAAGTATACTTACCACTAAATTTTAATTTCCAACTGCCGAAAGTGTACCAGAATCTTTGAAAGAATTTTTGCTTTTATAGTGCACGCAAAAATAAGCATTTATTTATTTTCAAATCAATTTGTTCGTAAACTCTGGTGACAGTTAATTCATTTCAACATATTAGCAACATTATTAATTATTTTGTTCGTGAAAGGATTAAGTTGAGTAATGCATTGCATCAAAATGTCCTCGGAATTGTATTTAACTTTTATGCATATATTAGCATATATACAATACTTTGCTTGTCCAAGGCACATGTATTCGATCTGATTCCGATGGCGTCTTTGACAATTTTTTTTTTCTTAGTGAGTTGTTTTATATATATTTACGTTTATTATTTCCTTTTGTTTATTTTTCATTTATTTATTGGTTTTCTTAATTTCTTTCAATTATTGGTTTTTTGATATGTTATAAGGAACTTAATATTGTCATTTTTAAGCTTAATGATGACAATATTCGACGAAATAACGTATATTTACTATGAATTATTCTTATGAAGCTCCTCTGACGAACCCATAAGATATTCATAGTTTCGCATATTTGCACTTTCAATTTTACTGGGTTTAATTTTTGTGTTATCTTTTCCCTTGAGTTTTACACATGTGATTTCATTTTAATTATATATATACATATATAATGTGTGTGCGTGTGTGTGTATGTATGTATTATCTCGTTGTTATTATTATTATTATTAATAGAATATAGATTATTATTATTTATTTTTTTTTTTTGGTTGAAATTTCATACGACGGTGGCTCACGTTCTACAAATTACGTTGCATGTTATCTTGACGTACAAGATTAATAATTATATATTTATTTTTTCGTGCATTTTCTCCGGTATTTTTTTTTCCTCTGTATTTTTTCTGGTCATTTTGGTAACATTTTCAGCATTTAAAATCGATTTTTCATTGATAACTTATTTTGTTCCATGATCAAAAATTCTTTTAACAGATAAAATTTACAGATGATAAAATTTAACACTCGCTTTTAATTGGTCATCGTTTTACTACATTTTAGTATTCAAATTTATTTTGAGATCAGTAAATTTATTTGCTGCAAACTGTCATTAAGAAATCGAGATAATTTATTTGAAGTTTTAATGTAAAGATTGTCATAAACATGGAAAATGACTCTTATTCGGACAGACGGTCTCGCAACTTAAGTGTTAAACTGGCTAAATTCCAACGGCAGTCTTAATTCTTAGGAGATGAAGTTGCTATGTTTAAAATAAATGTTAAAGTTGTATTCATTGAACAACATCGTGATTTTTATGTTTCCTTTAATTGTGGAATTATTCTTTCATGATCCTATTAAGCCTTATACTTTTTAATATGATTTTTAAAATATTGAGTATGTACCTAGTAATTTTCGATACACATAGAAGAAAGCGCCTAAAAAATTATAAACAAATTTGGCTTTTATAATAATTGTCTTCTAATAACTTATATCATTTAAATTATCTATTCTTTAAGGCTGTTGGTCAGTGAACTTTCCGATTCCCCTCGCTAATGTTAAACCTATGGACATAGGATGCATTCGTATATTTAAAATATCTCCTCGGGAAATTAATATTTTTTACTTCTGTTTTCTGTGTACACTTGTTAAAGGATATCTCTTTTTTTTTTTTATCAGTTATCAAAATATTTCTAAAATATGTGCTTAATTTATAATTTTAGCGAAACTGAATAAGATTTTAATCTTCACATAAAATTTAGTATAT